>JAXCGZ010013231.1:32500-240288 GCA_037179515.1 Halocaridina rubra
ATCAGTTGAAACACAAAAAACGTAAATACTGTGATGAATACATATCCTTTGGATTTATATATAGAGGCAGTGAAGGTGAACAGAAACCACAATGTGTTCTCTGTTATGAAATATTGTCCAATGAAAGTATAAAGCCAGCCAAACTTCGCCGGCATTTTGAAACTAAGCATAAGGAGCATACTAACAAACCTATTGAATATTTTCAAAGAAGACGGGAAGAACTGCTTTCAAGACAAAATATTATAGAAAAAATAGCAACCGGGGGTAATAATAAGAATGCTGTGTGTGCTTCGTATGATGTTTCTCTTTTAATAGCAAAGAGTGGAAAACTACACACATTAGCAGAGGAACTAATTCTGCCTGCTGCCAAAGCAATGGCCTCTAGGATGCATGGAGACAAAGTATCAAAGAGTTTTGATCTCATTTCATTGTCAAACACCACTGTCAAGCGGCGAATAGAAGACATGTCTGACAGTGTTAAAAATCAACTAGTGAAGCGAGTGATTAAAAGTCCGTATTATTCTTTACAATTAGATGAATGTACAGATGTTGCTAACAGTGCTGATTTACTTACATTCATACAATATGAATTTGACGGTACAATTAAGGAAGATTTTCTCTTTTGTCAGTCATTGCCAACACACACAACTGGTTAGTCTATTTTTAATAGTTTGAATGATTTTATAATAGCTAATGAAATTGGATGGTCAAAGTGTGTAGGAGTCAGTACTGATGGGGCTCCCGCAATGTCGGGAAAGTACAAAGGACTCAAGGCAAAAATCCAAGCTATAATACCAAATGTCAAGTGGACTCATTGCTGCATACATAGAGAATCGTTGGCAGCAAAGAAAATGCCAGAAAAATTGAAGACGACTCTAGATGAAGTAGTGAAAGTAGTTAACTTCATAAAAGCTCAGCCCTTAAATTCTCGTATTTTTAGTGTTCTTTGTGAGGAGATGGGTAGCGCTCATGAACAACTGCTCTTGCATTCTCAAGTGCTGTGGCTGTCCTGCAGTAAAGTACTTACTCTCATATTTGAGTTGCGTGATGAAATAAGACTATTTCTTCATGATAAATCATTTCATGGGAGAGAATGGTTTAATAACTTTTCGTGGCTAGCTATTGTGGCATACATGTCTGACATCTTTACTTATTTGAATGACCTAAATTTAAGCCTACAAGGGAGATTCGTAACTATTTTTAAAGTTGAAGATAAAGTGGAAGCCAAGATCAAGAAATTAGAATTGTGGTCTGAACGTCTGCATAGTGGTGTGTTTGAATCCTTTCCAACACTTTATGACTTTCTTGGAACTTCTGAAGAAATAAGAAGCCTTTTTATTCAGCATTTGCAAGGTTTAAAGATTAGTTTTAGGGTTTTAGGGATTATTTTCCTCCTCATAATGGTAATAACAAGTGGCTTAGGGATCCTTTTCATGTAAATGTAAAAGATGTAAAAGAATTAACAGCAAAAGAAGAAAATAGTCTTGTTGAACTTTCATGTGGCACTTCACTAAGATCACGTTTCAGCCGTTACAATTTATCAGACTTTTGGTTACTATTGAAAAATGAGTACCCAGAACTGGCAACCAATATATCTAATGCCATTCCCTACTACGTATTTATGCGAGCAGGCTTTCTCACAGCTCATTTACATAAAATCAAAATACAGAAAAACTGTCTGCCATTGAACCTGAAATTGAAAACATAGTAGCAGCAAAACAGCATTACCCATCTCATTAATGAGATTAAGATAAAGTATTTTTTTTCTGCTCTGTTCTGTTCTGTATTTCTTTCTTTATATTTTTTATATATTTTCCCATTTTTTCATCTACATATGTCTTTCTGCAGAAATTAATCTAGTTTTCTGATAAGAGGAGTTTGTTGCTAGTTTATAAAAGCAGCATGTTAAGTTGACAGACGTTTCAATATCCTTGGGTCCGGGGAAAAAAATCATTTAAATAAAAGGGGTCCTTGGTAGTGACAAGTTTGGGGACCATTGGTCTAGTAGAAGGTTTTTGTCTAAAAGATATATAGTCGGTCGGATGCTCTTCCTGGAGCTAATTAGAACCCGTTGAGTCAGCTTGCTGTCTAAGTAAAGATCTACATTATCATTAATACAAGACACTACCACCACTATTACTGCTACTGCTACATTCAGGAAATTGTGTCGTAATCATTAGTTTTAATATTCTATTTTTTGAAGCATTATATATGAACATTTACATGTCAATAAGATGGCACACAAAATTCGCTTTCCTATCTCACGAATAACATTTTTATCTATGCATTTTAAATCTCTCTCTCTCTCTCTCTCTCTCTCTCTCTCTCTCTCTCTCTCTCTCTCTCTCTCTCTCTCTCTCTCTCTCTCTATATATATATATATATATATATATATATATATATATATATATATATATATATATATATATATATATATATATATATATATATATATATATATCCTGTGCCCTGTGGGGCGGGCACAATATCAAAGAATAGCCTCACCGTATTCCCTGCGTGTCGTAAAAGGCGACTAAAAGTGGACGGGGCGGGGGGAGTAGGAATCCCCCCCCTTGTACCAACCTCCTGTGAGACGTCAAAGAAGAGGGGGAGTAGAGGGGAGAATAACTTCTCCCCAAACTGTTTTCCTTTTTTGATGTCGGCTACCCCCCAATTTAAGGGGGAAACAGCCAAGGTATATATATATATATATATATATATATATATATATATATATATATATATATATATATATATATATATATATATATATATATATATAGAGAGAGAGAGAGAGAGAGAGAGAGAGAGAGAGAGAAATAGGAAAATATGACAACTACAAGAAGAATTGCTATTTTCTCCTGAAATTTGTAGGTAACTGGCAACTTTTCTGTCAGACCAAAACAACACAATCGATTTTTAAATTATAGACTTCATTGGTAGTTATAAATATTTCTTTTTTACCACAAAAAACTCATTTATGTATATAAATATATAATAAGAAATAATAAAAAAAAAGTATTAGTTCTCGTAATGAGATCAGAATTTACCTTGAAAAATGGAAGTACAAAACAGACATTCGAAGTCAAAGCCAACATCACTATAATCGGACTTGACAGACATGTTACGTTGGGGGTTCCCCAATGGTTAGAGCTTATGTCCCGTGCTGAAAAATAATACGTTTTTACATTCGCATCTGCTGATAGACTTGCATCCTCGACAAGATGACAGACTCTATAGCGTACCTGATATCCTCCAATCAAGTTCCCAGTAATAATGAAGCATTTGGCATTGCGCAAAGACTGAAGTAAGTAATGACTTCACATTTTATCAACATATTAGGAATCCATATAGCCTCTAACTTGACTTGGAGGAATCACATAATCCAAATTTCTAAATCTTCATCCAAAAAATTGGGGGTTTTGTTTCGTTTTCGTCATTACTATTTCTCTGTGCAGTTACTTAAAATTTACAAAGGTCTTATCCGTCCCTGCTTAGAATACTGCTCACACATCTGGGGTGCTTCTTCCTTTACTTATCTTCTTTGATAGGGTTGAATCTAAGGCAGTCAGACTCATTAATGATCCTTCTCTTTCTTCTAACCTGGATTCTCTCTCTCTTCGCCGTAAGGTATCTTCTCTTTCGCTTTTCTATCGCTACTACTTCCAACGCTGCTCTGATGCGTTGGCGAGTTGCATCCCTCCCCCACTACCGAGGCTGCGTAACACTCGCTAAGCGGCCTCATCTCACAGGTACTGTGTGGAGATTTGTAGCTCGCGGATTGGTCGGTGCAGCGACTGCTTCTTCCCATCTACCTCCAGACTCTGGAACTCTCTTCCTCCCTCTATCTTTCCTAATTCTTATCACCTTTAATCCATCAAAAAGCAGATCTATTGTCATCTCAGAGCCTAGTCCTCCATATCTCTGGGTTCTTTGTACTTTGACTGTTTTTTTCTGTCTGTCGTTTTCCTTTGTATGACATTGCCTCATCTCTGCATTGTCCGTAACCTCTTTCTTTTCCTTCGTCTTAGTATTTTCTCGTGCCTGGGCCTTTACTGATGAGGGCAGTTTCTGCCTGTCCCGGTGTCACACTCATAAAAAAAAAAAATATATACATATATAAGTTGTGCCTCCTGTCTTTAGCTCCATCAAAGGGTAAATGTTCGTTTTATACACCCCATGTCTTTTTTTTGAGCAAACCATAATTTTTTCTGATTGGGTTTGATCTGTTTTGAGGTATTTTGTTGCTTCTATTTCTCGGAAATAATACTTTGTATTGTATTAGCCATCCCCTCCCTCGTTCATAAGTAGTCAGTTCCAAGAAAAACAGTAATGAAATAAATTTAAAACGCATCAAAACCTATCAGAAAAAAATAGATCATGTAGTTTAATATCTAAAGGTAGTTTGGTAGTTTGTGGTAGTTTACGTATGGCGGAGAGTTGTTGGTGCTGAGTTGGGTGAGTGAGTGGCCATGATCGCATTGGAGATCCAGTCGTTGTGTAGAGAGATTGTGTTTTTGGTGACGTTTATGCCTTGTTTACCAGCCGATTTGGTATTTTTATTTTTTGATTCGTGCTGTCTTTCGTTATTATCGTTGTTGCTTGTCGCTCATACTGACTCATCATTGGTGTTATTCCACATAACACATAATATCAAGGGAATTGTCGTTCCGGTTTTACGTCACGGACTTCCTTTTCAACCAAGGGCTAGGACGGTTGCCTTCTTGCGAAGGACTTGTTTTGGCAGATGTAATCGTTACCCTGAGTGCGTAATATCAAGGGAAGAGGAATTTAATTCAAACTACAGATCATTATTAATAATGTAGCCTTATAGACTAATACCAAATGATTTATTCAAAGGGCCGACATTGGTGAACGGAGGTGAGTGACTTGACAGATAATTTACAATATATATATATATATATATATATATATATATATATATATATATATATATATATATATATATATATATATATATATATATATATATATATATATATATATATATATATATATATATATATATATATATATATATATATATATATATATATTTTTATGATTGTGACACCAGGACGGGCCAAAAAAATTATAAAATAAAACAGCCCTCATCGGGCCTGGGCACGAAGAATACATAAAGTAAAGAGAAACAAAGATGGAGAGTGTAATGACTTGTCAGATGTGAAGGGATAATAAAAGATGTATAATGAATATGTAACCTAACCAAGCTTAATATAACTTGATTAACAACATAACCTAGTATAACCTTATAACAGTAAAGCTAATTTAACACCTAATCTAAGTAACCTAACAGGCATGGTGTTTTTTATTTCTATCCTGAAATTTATTTACGTGATTTTTAGCAAAGTAACAGTTTCTAGGATTGAATGACGTGAGTTTTTGATATATATGTCAAATAATTACTGTTTGATGAGGCTTAAAATGAGTTCTGGAAGAATACATACAAATATTTTTAACAAGCAAAATTGTAAGCTTATCAAAATACCAGTAGGTGTGTAAAGATTTATATATATATATATATATATATATATATATATATATATATATATATATATATATATATATATATATATATAGATACAGTGTTACCCCAGTTATTCGCGCTTCCTGGTTCGCTTTATCACTCTATCGCTGGTTTTTTTTTATAAATTATTATTTTATTTCATGTGTATATGCAAAAATATTAAAATATTAAAAAAAAAAATTCTCAGTATTTTCATTTTTTTTTTAATTGAAAAAAACATATTTCATTATCTAATTGATAAAAAAAAATTATTTCCCAGCCAACGAATAATAAAACAGTAAAAAATAGTAAAAAACATAAATGTAGATAGATAGATACGTTTATTGACCACCTCTTTTGAAAAGTACAGTATAATCTTTACAAAAGGAATATTTGGTCCAAATTACAGTGAATAAATACAATAGATTTTGTACAGTCATCAAATAAGTAGACGAATTTTAAATTAATATACATTGTACTAATAACTGAATGATATACGTACGTACAGTATAACTCACAGTATTGCATCATACGAAATAGTGTTAGATAGCGTACAATGTATTGGGGTCGCAGCTACGTGAGCTAGCATATATATTTATATTTCCAGTAGTTTCATGATTTTATTGATTAAAAAAACGTATTTATTAGCCTAAGAATAATAAAACCATAAAAAATAGTAAAAAACATTAATACTAACAGTATTGCAACATGTAAAATACGATACCACTATCAGCGTTTTGGACAAAGACTCGTTCAGTCTAACTCACGTTTTGCTTGTGTTTGATAGCGTACAATGTATTGGGGTCGAAGCTACGTGAGCTAGCATATATATTTATATTTCCAGTAGTTTCATGATTTTATTGATAAAAAAACGTATTTCTTAGCCTAAGAATAATATAACAGTAAAAAATAGTAAAAAACATAAATACTAACAGTATTGCAACATGTAAAATACGATACCGCTATCAGCGTTTCGGACAAAGGCCTTCACCATCTTCCATTGTCTCGCCTCACTCGTGTGCGCCATTCATGTTGTTCTTATTATTATTAATATGTTTTGCTTGTGATTTTTTTACTCGCATATTTTAACCTTTGCAATGCCTCCCAAGCATCCTTCATCTTCTAAGGCTTCTTGTAGTGAGCCTAAGCGGCAAAGGAAAATGTTAACCATTGTAGATAAAGTGAAACTCTTAGATATGTTGAAAGAAGGAAAAAAGTTTGTGGATGTCGGCCACTATTTTACGTTAACATAAAAATTATTGTAAAATATGGAACCTATTAATGTCAAGTCATCATCACCTCATTCATGGTAAGTTTTCCTATCACTTTCATAAAAAAATTACGTTGCTTGCTGTTATTTATAATGTAAAGGGTGTTTTTTTAACAGTACAGGGAGGGTTTATACAGTGTAAACGTAAAAATACATTAAAATATCTATGTACATATAGGCTGATCTCTACACCACGGATTTCCGGGTTCGCGCTGGGTCCCGGAACCGAACTACCGCGATAAGTGAGGCAACACATATATATATATATATATATATATATATATATATATATATATATATATATATATATATATATATATATATATATATATATATATATATATATATATATGTATGTATGTATGCATGTGATTACCTAATTACCTAATTGTGTTTACGGGAAAGAGCCCAAAGCTCGTATCTTCCCGTCTCCTCATCGGTTCCATTTTATACTTAGTGATACTTATCATACCTGTCCTTAAAACTATGGATTGAGATAGCATTAACTACCTCCTCGCTTAGCCAATTCCAATTATCAACTACTCTTACACTGAAAAAGTATTTCCTTACATCCTGCGAAGAAGTTTTCTTACGAAGCTTCAAACTATGACCTCTAGTTCTAGAGCCAGCCATATCAAAATATCGATCCCTATCCACTCTATCATAACCATGAAGGAATTTAAAGACTGTCACCATATCCCCCCTCACTCTTCTAGCTTCGAGTGATGGTAAGTCTAATTCCCTCAGCCTCTCATCATAACTGAGATTGCATATTTCTGGCACCAGTTTCGTGGCATGTATGTATGTATAAAATCCATGAAAGTATTGTTAAACAGCAGTGGACAAAAGTGCATTGTTGAATATCAGTGGACGAAAGCACTTTGCAGGTAGCATATTCATCCTACCATTCCAAGTGAGCTACAACTTCAGAACAAACAAGCACTTTTCCTGTCATTCGTATATTAACCTGTTACGGTTGTACATTTTTTTTTTATTTATATATATATTTCAAGAAAAGAGAATTGAACAGAGCTTCAAATATTTTAGGGATAGCAGAGGTTAAAGTAGTGGGTCGGTAGTTGCGAAATAGAATGGGAACCCCCTCAGGAAATGACTGAACTAGAGTGTGGCTCTGAGATGAAGGAAAGATACTGGTTGAGAGAATGAGACTGAAAAGATGTTAAAGTACAGGAACCATCTCATCTGCAAATTTCTTAAGGAACGTTGCTGGGATGTCTTTGGGTCTGGATGTCATATTAGTCTCCAGAAAGTGAAGAAGCGTATTGGGTAGAGAACGAGGGTCAGGTGCACTGGAATCACGTGTGGAAGAGTTGGCAGAAAAATGAGAGCCAAAGATAGTGGCTTTGTCAGTGGGAGAGCAAGTTATAGAACCGTCAGGACATTGAGATGGGGAAAGCTTTAGTTATTAAAGTTTTTGGGGAGCTTTCTGGGTAAGGACCAGAAACATTTTCAAGTGGGAGGAATGTTGAGGCCATGAGCCTTCCTTCGAAAAATGGAAGCTTTAGACCTGCGAATTGAGTAGAGCAGTGATTTCTAGCTGTAATAAATGCAGAGCAATTTGAATCAGAAAAGGCTTGATATGAATGGTATGCCCGATTCCTGGCAAGAATAGCCATGGAGCAGGCATTGTCAAACCAAGGATTCAAGGGAAAGAAAGTTTTGATAGAGGTGGGTAGGACTCCTGATCTGGGTTACGGTTTTGGAAGCAGTAATCATGCCATGGAAAATTTAAGGGTAAAGTAATGTATATCAGTACATTAGGTATGCACTTAATGCCAAGGTCGGTAATGGGACAAAAATAGGATAACTTTTCTCATGCCTCAGCTCATGATGCACTGACCTCTACCAGTGACCTGTTGTTTCCATTAGTGTATGCTTAATACCTGCTGAGTTGGCGAAGGTTAGGAGGAAGCCAGCGCCACCTCTGGCCTTTCTACATCTTTGACATGATTTATGATTATATTACTGTTTTCAGCAGAGGAGACTTTTTTACATTTAGCCTGTAAACCTTGAAAGCAAGATTATTTTGAAATAATCAGTTCTGAAGTAATAAAAATAGATTTCAGGATATTGCAATAAAATACTGTCTTGGTTTACTGGCTGTCTGTTTGTAGCATTCATACACTTTTATATGAATTCTTCCTTTCATTTCCTTACATTAGATTACAATTTTCTCATTTCCCAACCTTGTGTTAAGTAGCATATAAATAAGCAAATGATCATTTTCACATCACTGACTCCCTTTTCTATTAAGGGCGAGGATGGTGCCTTCTTGTGGAGGACTCTGGTTTAGGCAAGTGCGACTGTTACACTTGGTGAATGTCTCTCTTAACCTTAGACCATGGCAGGCCCAAACCCATGGCCTGATGAATCAAAGTCGTGAGAGTCACCACTCGGCCACATTGTTGAACAGAATACTGTATAAATAGAGTTTCAAATTGTCAAATAGGATATATTATATAATAGATCTTGATTAGCAACATCTTGGCTAAGGGAAACACCTTTATGGTGTTTTAAGAAGAGTGAAGAATATTTTAAGTTTTGGTGTTTGAATTTCTTTTTACTACTGTATTTATTAAAAGGAACAACATTACATGCATGTTCCATACATGGCTTTTGTTACTGGCAACTAATGTGGAGGGCATTGTTGCATTGTCCAAGAGTATTATATAACATGTAGCCGGATAATATCACGATGTGATGCAAAATGTAGGGTTAAATATTGTGCATGCTCAGAGCATGTACTCTGTATCATACCATGCAATGTTTTTGTGTTTGCAATGCATTTTGATCACATGCTGGGTATATGATTTAGCAAGGCCTTGCAGAACAATGATTTAAAATGAGGTTCATAGTCATGAGTAAGCTTCTTATTTGTAGAACACTGAAAACCATGAGCAGTTTTTTAAAGAAATTTATTTCTCTTTAATTTTAATATTTTACACCTACTTTTTGAAATTCCTTTTGTGTGATATCAAAGACAATACATCTGGTATTTAATTTACTTGAAGCAGATTAATTTTGAAAGCTTACATTGTTACACTAATAAAGAGGCATATTGCTACTTTGAAATTTGGATTGCCCTACAATTTCTTAATATATACAAGTATTATTTACTTGGAGTATTTTAATCGGCTCAAGTATTACATTATTCACATTAGTGTGCAAAATAGCAATGTCGTCATGTAATATTTATTAGCTATTTACTGTAATTCTGCTTACAGTTCCAAAGCAAACACTGTTTTATACGAATTGGATGAATATGAAGCAGTGAGTATTGCTTTCCTCCTTTTGGATATAGAACATCTAACCAAGGACGGTTACAAGTATTTTCAATTCATCCAAGATGGCCGAGCAAAGGTAAATATTCCTGAATGTTTATGACAATATATTTTATCATATATTACAATAGCACTTTATACTGTATATTAAGACCCTTAAATAAAGTAAACACTTCTTTGTCTCGTTCTTGGACTTGCGTTAATTAATTCTATTTTGGTGATAGCGAAGGAAAAGAATTATCTTCCTATGTCCTCAACATTAAAAGGAATTGGTACTGCATATTTTGTGTTGCTTCCTACAGTTGGCATAGATCTCCTAGTGCTTATATTAAACATCCTATTAATGGCATAGAGAACATAAAAAATTTTATGGTTGCATGTTTAAGCAGATAAAATATGAGCCTGCACAGGGGTCGTTATAGATTATAGCATATTGTGACTGTCTTCTAAGCTCAGGTTTTCTAAGCTAGATTGTAAACTTACAAGTTACGGTATGTGACAAGTGATGTATTATCTATTCTGGTTGATAATACAGTATGGTATATAAAAGATTTCTGGTTTTTTATACTCTTCCTTTTTTTTCCCCATATATTAAATTTCAGGAGGCTTTGGATCGGATAGTAAGTATTGTTCAGCATTCTAAAGAAGGCCACTTGATCTCTGTCATTGAGGGACTTCACATTATTGGACGCTATGATCTGTTGGAAGATCATCTTGGGCTCTCAATCGATGATACTTTTCGTGTGGTGTTTGGAGGAAACATAAGTATAGACAGGAAGGCTCTTTATTGTGTGTTTGCAGGCATGCCCCAAGAGGAAGCAGATCGCATTTTGCGTGATAGGTTGGTTTTGAATTTTTAAGTTTTTATGGTACTTGTGAACATTAAATTTTTTTTATTTTTATGTTGTAGCAAAAGCACATCGTAGTTTCTGGGTCAGAGTATACTAACTTGCTTACTGCTCAACTCAATTCTCCTTCCTTGATCTTTTTAGGACCTTTACGTCTTTTGATTTCCCATCCGTATTCAGAATGAACAGCCATAGTGACATAAAACCCTGCCTTGTGTGACCTTTGCCTCACACAATTAACTTCATTTTTTTTTTTTTTTTACTGTGTAACCTAGATTTTCCTGATCTGTCACTTCATTCCAAAACATCTTCTATGTATGGTAAGTTACTCTTCACACTGAGACTTCCCGAGGTTTGCTTCTGATGCATGGGATGTTGACTCTTTCATCCTAAGAACACTCCATCTTGCTGCCCTTCATTCTGTTTATATCTCATTGCTAAACAGAGACTTTCAGATGTCTACACAGAATATGCTCACGAACAAAGCTCTTTTTTTTCATATTATTGTAGCATATACTGCATACTTATTTATTTTCCTATCCACAATTGTATAACTTTTCGCCCCACAATTGGCAAGGGATGTTCAACTCTAGAATCTTGTACACTCCTTTTTTTTTTTTTATCAAGGCCAACTAGACATATAACTACTAATCCTTATCAGCTTTACATTGATTTATGTCTTTATTTTTACTACTCCTCGTTTCATCAGATTATTATTGCCACAGTATAATTAGATCATCATTTCGTCTTTACGCTTTATAATCTTTCTTCTTTGTGCTCTTTTAAATACAGTTTTCTCTCTCTAAGGACTTTCAGTTCCTATAAAGTGATGCCATGATCCTGGAAGTCATTTAATGGCACTTTGAATATAATAAATTTTAATAGGGAAAAATATAAAGAATTTGCCCTCATTGCAAAACCTCAAAGCAGTATTCAAAGAAACCATTCTACTGTCAAAATAGCCTATATAATGATTAATCCAGTATTTTAAGTGTGATTTTTCTCCTCAGTCATCTGTGCATGCGTATTCTCACAATTGTTATATGACAAGACAATTAAATTCAAGGTGAAAGGGATACCCAACTGCCACTCCCCTAAAGCCCTTTAATAATTTCTTGTGACACCATGGTTGTAATGGTGGAATTTGTTTTTTCCTACTTAATGGTATATCCCTATAAGTCACCTCTGTAGCAAACTTGCTTTCAAACAGTAGGGATGATAGAAATAAAAGATAGTTATATACAGAGCTACACACCGTTTATAAAATATGTTATATAGAATCACAAAAATTTGATAAATACATGACTGAGCACTATATTCTCTGCAACATTTAACGTTCTTAGATTAGAAAACTGGTTTTGCCCAGAGAGTGGACGACCTCTTGAGGAAACATTTGTGAGGAATTTACGCATGGACAATTACCAACAGCTTATAACAGAACTTTACAATGCATTAATGGAAGAGAAGAAAAAGGCTCTTGCAACATATATTAGACCATTTGCACGTAAGATATGATTATTATTTTTTTATTTTTTATTAAAAACATATGTATAAATGAAGATGCATTTTCCCACACAAAAGTGGGAAAAGATGTAGACGAAGAAGAAGAAGTATAAATGCAGATGCCAGACCTTTTCCAGTTCTGTGAAGATACCTATTGCTGCCATAATTATTGTGCTCCTTGTCACTGGTATTTGACATGAGTTTTACCAAAAAAACATTAATTAAATCACGAAAAGTTTAAGCTACACATGAACTTATATGAAATTTATATGCTATTATGTTATAAAACATAAATATTGTATATTATCTTGTTTCAGAAATCGCTCCACCTCCTCCTCCTCCTCACGTGACCTCAGAAACAGCACAAAGCCATAGTATTCTCTATCCGCTACCCACAGATTACCCCCATGGTTTATGTGTTATTATCAATGTAAAATCTTTCATGAAACCCAAAGATGCTTCGGACACTGTAAGTCATATGTAAATTTAATTCGTTATATCTTTGTTAATTAATATTATATATAAGCTTATGCTTCCCTAAGAAAAGAGACTTCCACTACTTATATTAATATTATATTATTCGAGGAATAGGAATCTTCCCTTGTCAGCATTTGGTTATTAACAGTCAAGACTGCACATTATGGTAATGCTAGAAACTCCTTCATTTCAGCTTTTTTTTAGCCACTTGATTACCAAGATACAGAGATTATAAATAAGAAATGTAAGGCTGTTGCTGCATATTGTCTGTGATGGTTCAGTATTTTTCTGTTATTAATGAATAAGTTAAGGTATTTTGAGTACTTAAATATTTCATAATTTTTTCAGATTTCTCTCACTGAGAGGCACGGTTCTGACATAGACAAGCATCGTTTATCTGGAACATTTAAGCTGTTTGGATTCAGTGTTATGACTTTGGATAATCCAGATTATGAGGCGATTCACCATTACTTTAAAGGACTCCGCATGAGCCCTGGTTTGGAGCGAGTGCCTTGCCTTGTTGTTTGTGTGATGACTCACGGAGATTCAAATGGTAAGGTGGTGTTTACTTTTTCTCTGTAGCTTTTGCAAGCTATCAAGAGACAGTTCTGTCTGAAGGGGCTGTCAGGTATCAAACACTTTAGAATTTTATCACAGAACTTAGTTGAATCAGCCATATGTTCACAGGATTAAACTCATTTGATAGAGGTTAAGTTTTCTCATATACAGAAATGCCAAAATTTAGGCATGAAAGTCACTACAATACTGCGTGGCTGCAGAGTAATCAGCACAGTTAGGGCTGTTATATTCAGTTTTCTTACTCGGATAATATCAAAGTGTTGACTAGTAATATCCAATAGTTAAGTGAAATAGCACTTGTACAGTTATAATAAGAAAATAGATTACTGGAAAGATTTAAGTGGCATGGACCAAATTATCCTTGAAAGTTTTTCATATTATTTTGTTACTCTGTAGGTATAATATTACATATATTACTGGAACTGGCTTCACACAGATGATACATTTGGATTTGCAAGATGGAATGAAGAGAGAGGTCTTATTTTTTTTGTGTCCTAAATATTTCCATACACATAACTTGCAGCAGCAGTACATGGAAAAGAATTTAACTACCTCTTCCATCCTTTTGACATAAAGCTACTCTCTGTGCGGACCTGACCTAAGCATTAGTGTTGAGTATCCTAAAAGAGTAACATAATATAAAGTGTAAACAAGTTATTTTATAGGCGTCAGCTTAACATGGTTATAAACTGTGTTATTATAGGCGCTGTATTAGCTTTTAGTGATCAGAGTGAGTTTCCTATTTCTTATGGTATACTTTATTTGCTGCCAAATTAAACATGTTAGTTTATGGATCTTAGATGTAAATTGTCAAGAGAGAGTGCCCCCATTGACCACAGCCTATCCTGTTGGTCTTTTAAACAAAATAGTTTTTCTAGGTGTTATCTGTGTGGTAATACTGAGTATCTCTGTTTCCTACATACTAGCCTGTTGTATTTATAAATTTATTTTATAATTCCTTTCTAACAGATAACATTTACTTACATGACCGCGAGTGCATATCAGTTACCGATCTGCGTAAACTGTGCTTTAACCAAGTGTTTGTCAACAAGCCTAGGCTGTACTTTATCCAAGCATGTCGAGGTGAAACTGCCCTATGCCGTAAGTAGAATGATGTACTGTATATTGTGCTTAGTGTAAAATACTCACTACCAATTAGATCAGCAAGTATTTGTCATTCTCTAATTATTTGATCAAGATAAAACAATATGATCTTAAATTAAGGCAGTAGCTATATATGCTCTATAGGAACCTTATCAGATCACACATTTTGATACCATGGGCACTAGTTTGTTTTTCTTTATTTTCACTTGAGCAATAACCAGAGCTTCAATGTAGAGGTGATTATGGCTGCATGAGTGAAGAAAAATTCCTATCTCATATTCCCTGCGTGTCGCAACCACTAAGATATGGGTGAGTGAAGAGGATTGCAGTCTCTCCCTTCCTATATTCGTTATCCTTGCCACAGAATCCCTGGCAAAGAAAAAACAGAGTGGCGAGAGAGTACATTGACAAGATGTGACATAAATTTCTTGCTGCAGTTACAGCCATCATTTTGGCTTAGTTCCAACTTGAAACATTCAATGTCACATCCTCTGCTACTCTTCAGATGGCAGCCCTTTAATCATAAAGACCATTTTGTTATGTCTTTCTATAACCAAAAGGTCATTGGAACATGGCAGAAGCAGAAAGAAAATTCTTTTTTAACATAGCTTGCTGAGGTAATTGTAACAACATGAAAAAGTTGCTGTTATATTTGAAAGTTACTGTATTCTTTTAAAGATTTTTAATTCGTCTTAATGTTCTATTTTATCTTTAATTTGCACATTAATTTCCTGAAAAGTTAAGGGCATATTGTAAAAGTCTGCATTGTATTGTATGTGCTGGATTTTTTTTTAAATGCTCCAATATTTATTCTGCCTTTATACCAGAACATCCTTTTTAGTTGAGGGTTAATATTATCACAAAGCTCATTTATAAAATCCGTTCTTTAATTAAGTCAGTGAAATTAAGCTCTCATGATGGCCAAGGCTAAACTCAGGAAAGTAAGATGGATCTAGAATTTAGCACTGATAATAGCTTGATCTTTTTTCACACTTATTTGGCAAGCATAACTGTGACTGCGTGAATGTTTACTATTCTATAAGAATGGATGCAATTTTATGTATTGTTATTATGCACTTTTGCCTTTCGTTGTACCCACACTGTTTAGACTATTATGGAGAATGTGTTTATGTACCCACACTGTTTAGCCTATTATGGAGAATGTCTTTAAGTATGGTAAAATATTTTATTAAACAACTTATATTTGACAGCAATATTCCTGAAGTTTGATGACTGTTCAGTGACCAACATGGAGAGTGACTGTCTTATTTCTTCTTCAACTGTAAAAGGCCATTCGGCAGTTAGAAGTCAGACTGAAGGTATGTATAGCTTTTAACACTGTTGTTATAAACAGATTTTTTACCTAGCTGGAGTTTGTAATTTGGATTAAATATATCAAGAATTGGGGTTCAATATATGAATATATTTAATACTTTTTGTGTGAACCATTTAATCGTACACTGACATTGAATTTTACATATGCTTTCAAGCACTTACAGGTAACATTTCGGTTTTATTGTTTATTACACCTCTAATGGTACCTCTCAGTACGATGTATTCCTCCAATCTTTTGTGTATTACTTACAAATATGTACCCTTGTATTTTTTCTGATACAGGTTACTCTAGTAACTGTTCATAGGATAACCTTTTTGTTTTCAAAGACAATTTTTTTTTTTTTATGAAAGGAAGTTTTAAATGGGTATTATTTCCTGCTTGCAGTGCTCTTGACTGGATGCATGAAAGGGCAACGGATAGGCATTTTCTTCAGTCTCTCAGAAAGAAAAAATTGTAAATCTTTGAAAGGATTTACAACTGTATTTTCTTTCAGACAGACTGATGTTTTTAATTTCCCATAATATTGCAACCAACCTCAGTTAACTTAAGCATACATTGCAGTCACATATTATAATTCTTAATACAGTATAGCAAATGCACATTCTTGCATATAGCGTATCACTTTCACGCAAAATCTTTTTGTTTTAGACTGCAATTCAAAAGATTTCTTAAAAACGCTGTTTGCTAACTCCTACCATTATAATTTTTCGTAATAATGAATAGCCTGATATGTTACAGGCTCCTGGTATATAACTGATTTATGTCAGGCATTGCAAGATATTGGTCATATCCATCCCATTAAGTCAGTTCTTTACCGAACAAGAGAAACCTTGATGGCTCGAGTGGAGAGCATGAATAAGTTGTATGTAACACAGCTCTCTGAAGACATGGACACACTAGTAAGGTATGATTTTGCATTTTTGTTTGTTCATTTATGTAAATTATTTATCTCTATTATAATTGTTTCTAAAGGATCTAGTTTATTTTATTCAGTATCTATGGAGGCAAAAATATCTGCTTTAAATATCAGTGGAATTAACTACCCTTCCTCAACCATGCGGATGACCTCTTATTTAAAGGTTTACTATACAGTATATAGCATCAGATGGTTTCTTTGCTTATTCATTAGTATTTTGTCTGAAAAGTTTGCCCTGTACACTTATATCATCAGTATGCCATATGTTTTTTTTATGCATCACAATTAGTCCCCATTTAGGGATGGACACAATGGGTTGCAGATAGTAATTAGGGCTTGATGCCATTCCTTTCACCCCAGCGTGGGCTTGAACCTCGGTCCATTACCTCTTGGGTCGATTACTCTACCAATTACGCTGAGGTAGTCCCTGTATAATGTGATTAATGTAATATTATTATTATTTACTATTATTATGACAATCCATCATACAGAAGTAGGTCTATGTCTCTCTCTACTGAGCTCTGTCTATAAGGATGTTGATTCGTATCATAGTCTTCTAAAATATACAACTTCAGTGACCATCTTCTTCTTTTGAAATATGAAAATGTAAGATATGAATATACAAGATTTCACAGCTGATTGTTTGGATTATAGATAAGTCGGCTCAATAACATATGTCAAAAAATTACACATTTAAATTCATTCATGTTAAATTACATTGAGGATTAGGTACAATGTGGAACCTTTAAAAATTTCCCTTTTGCAAATGTAAGTGTTTTACCATTTACCCCATTTAACTAGTCCCTAAGCCCAGTAATGTAATTCAGGATTACCTCTATGGTTTTTATAGTTCGTATTCTATACCAATTGGCAACTAACTTGCACTGATTATGTGACTCCTTATGCTATTTTAGGTTTCTTGATCTACTATGTCTTTATTTTAATATTCTCTAAAATATTATCAGTTTCATTTTTATGCAAGTAATATTTCAAATAGCTCTCCTTCCCATACGAATGCAACGAAGAAAAGATATTTCAACTGTAGCAGTGTTTGAAATAGAGAAACATACCCAGATATTTTTGAATTTGCCTCCATCTACTTAATTGCCTTCTTTATTGAAATTTACCACAGCGTTTTGCTAAGTATAACTCAGAAAATATAACTATTACTATATGGCTTCCAGGCTAATACCTTTTTTGTTCTTAAGAGTTTAAATATGACGACTGAAAAAAATTAGGGAATGGGAATAATGGCTGGCCAAATGACAGCCTGTAAGAGAGACAAGGATTTGTTGAGATAAGATTTCTTTTACTACAACTTTTCATATTATTGTGGCCACCCTATATTGTGGGAGGCTGCATAGTGCATGAAAAGAAATTTTTATAGATGATAAGGTTCTTGTAAATTACACGGTGCCTTAACTCTTCTTTTCCAGATATAAGGTACTGTGTATAATTTTTGTAATGCCTACTTCCTGGAAGACACACCATGTTCAAGAACCTAGATAAGTACATTGTGATAGGCATCTTTAATGTGCAATCAAAGATTACATGGTCTGTACAAACATTAATTCTATTTACACTATTTCAGAGATGTACAACTTGTAAGAGCAGATGAAGAACATTTTCTGGAGGGAATAATTGAACTAGCTGAAATTGAAATATTTCAAAAATTACTAGATGACCAATTTGAAGAAGTTCTGAATATGGCAGAGAGACAAGGAATTCTTTCTAATATTGCGGAGAAATTTGCTGATATATCTTTGGCTTGAGTATTCAAGGAAACCCATTTTTCCCACACTGAAAATGACATGAAAATATTGTATTAATATATACTTTGAATACCATGTTTTTTTTAAGGAAGAAAGCTCATAAGAGTTAGAGTAGACAGTTCTAGTCTGGAAACGGAGAGACGCAGTCACTACACTGACCAATCAGCGAGCTACATATCTTCATACATTACTAATATGACGAGGCTGCTTGGCAGGTTACACAGCCTTACCAGCGGGAGAGTGATACATCTCAGCAACTCATCAGAACAACAGTTGAAGTAGTGCAGATAACTGATGCACATACAAAAACTGTTGGTATTCAAGTATAACTGTACATACAGAAAGAGAGGGTAATTTTTGCAATTAGATGTAAAACGCCTTGGAATAAGTATACTTAAGCAAATATCAGACACACGCTGAACAAATCACAGTATTTACTAGTAGAAAGCGTAACGGGTCTTCCAAACCTGGCTATAAAACTGAAACAAAAGTAGGCCTGTCTGTAAAATTCTTACAAGCCTGGAATTATATTTAATACTAGTAAACAATTCTCATCTCAATACTGGAAACTGTACCAAGAAAGCTATTTACATTTTTCAGGAGCTTCCAGTCACAGAATAGAACAACGAACACTATATACACTGAACATTAGCTCCCTCGGATTTTCCACTTCGTCCGATTGTTTAAAAATTCTGAGAATCCTGCATTTCTAACTACAACTAATTAAGAGACTCACTACTTGCATGTATGTTGGTAGGACTAGTTTAACGTCTACTGAACCATATACAGATGACCAAACAGTTATGACTGGTTTACCTTTTACTGAATCACTGCAACTTATAAGTTGTCCTCGCCAGATGAATGCTCAAAGTGAATCCCTAAGTAGCCACAAGTTTGTCATGTAACATATCTATCAGACCAGATCACATCCAATTGGTTGATTGGCTAAAAAAATATATTATGGTAATAACAATTCTGCAATATATTACAAACATTACCTAAACATCTACAGCTGATCAACAAATAGGATAAAATCTCTCACTAAAACAAGTTACATTGACCACTACGAAATTCCTGAGATAAAAAGTATTTGGCTTTATGAGAATATTGAAAATAGGATTCATTCACGATCAATATTTGGTCATTCATCCTTAGCGATTAATAAAGCTATTAACATTCAACTTTAAGGCTTTGAGATCCTATTTTCCTCTTCAGGAAGCTCCTTTACGTCAAGAGGAGAGAGATCATTCTGACAACTAGATGTTACCCCGCCATTAACCTCCCCCACTTGACTGTGGAGCGTCCTCCCATGTCAAACTGATGTTTCAAAGTTATCTTCAGAAGGGACCTTTAAAGATGAAGGCCTATGAAGCAATACCATACTAGAGTCCGAAATAATAAGGTTTTCGTCTTCCCCACTATGATCATGCTCCGGTTCATCTATGGCCGAGTCATGATCACTCGGTGCTTTAACAGTCGATATCATACGGCCAGAGAATTTTTCTCCATTTCGACCACTGCAACGAGTCAATGCAATATAGAAAGTTAATCACCACAGAGTTTCTGATCTACAGTATATTGTGCCCAGAATGAGGCAATAATTTTGTTTTAAATATATGATTTCAGAGAGAAACAAAAGGATTCATACCTGCATTCTCGATTCAAGAAATGGAAGGAATAAATCATGAAATTAAATGTTCTTCATCTATGATAGACCTTGTCTCAGTGAAAACATTTTACAGTTGCTTAAATGAAGAACTTCTGTATGCACATACAGGTAACAAAAACAAGCAAACTAGCATACCCATAATGCATCCCTAGCATGCACACACTAAGATGCAAAGAAATGCATAATTAAACACAGCCTAATAAGTATGCCAAGCACATAGCCATTAATATAAAAGGCACAACACTGTCAAACATTACCACATAACAGTGTATAGACAAAAAGATTTCAAGAAGTGAGAGACTTGCACTGTGGATCACCAATTTGAATGTGCAGCTAAAACTAAGTTCTATCTTAGATAAGAGCAACTTGAATCTAGGTACAGAAACGTCCCCCCCCCCCAGAGAAAGCCTCTTAACGGCCTGCAAAAACACAAAAAACTAAGCTTTTCTTCCTAAAGGATACTATGCCTACAGATCAATTATACCAAGAAACCAAAGTTAAAAGACCATCTTGACATCAAAGGCACACATATACAACTTCCACTAACTAGCTGCACACAATAAACTACATAGCAGAACAGCCACATATACCAAGGTATAACAACACGTAGCACCAATCACACAAATATACTGTCATCTCTTACCCCTCGTCCATCCAAAACCAGCTTCTGTAACAATATCCATACCTAATTAATTGCTGTGCCACTAAGTTATACAGTGACAACAAACTGCAGCATGCATAACCTACAGACAGACATCCTTATGAATCCTCCCTTCCTTGTGAGAACCCATCCACCTGGCCTGGCTGTGATGTGGGTGCCACCCGGCCTTCTTTAACTGGCTAAAAAAGCTGAATGACTCTTTCAATGATGCCTGTCCAGGTTATAAAGCGAACCCTAATGCAATCAAACACATTATGGAAGACTGACCTGCACACAACCATATTCACTGCCAACACAACATACACTCCCTTACAGCTTAGGGAAAGGCAGCAACCAAAACAATTGAATAGAACAATTATAAAACATTACTAAAAGTCAAAAGCAATAATCAATCTCAACAACTGTAATATGGTTTTGCCACACATGCACTAAACAATGAGAAGAAAGCACATGAAAACTGCGGCTTTAAAATAATAGTAAATTATAAGAGCTTACCAGTGAAGGATCCTCAACAGCAGACTGTGAAATGGAGTAAATTGTTCGGCTGTAAACTGCATTGGATGATGCCTTGCATGGTCATAATAATCACAGAGTTCATGAATTATTTTCTGCTCTACCGATGCCAAAACACACCCTGGATTGGTCAAACTCATGAGATATGCTCTTATGCTTTCTCGGGAGCCACGAGGTGAAACGCCTTCTAAAGACATTAACTCTTGCTCT
The DNA here is from genome assembly GCA_037179515.1 of Halocaridina rubra. NCBI lineage: Eukaryota > Metazoa > Arthropoda > Malacostraca > Decapoda > Atyidae > Halocaridina > Halocaridina rubra. The sequence continues at coordinate 54,188 of JAXCGZ010013231.1, forward strand.
GTTTAGGCAGGAAAAATAAAAAAATACCAAATTTAACAATTTTCAAGTTTCTTACATAGCATTATTGTAAGATACCTAGGTAAACATTAGTTTTATGCACCCCATATAACTAACTTGACTAACCTAACCTATCTTAAATTTGAAGCCTTACATACCTTAATAAGGTGAACGAGTTATGAAATTTTGCATAAAATGAGTCTTTAAGTGAAACCTAAATATGAAAAGAATAACACTCATCAATATAGACACAGGGGTTGATAAGAATTTAATAATGAGTGTGTATGACTCACTAACCTTTGCTAATTTGGCATGATATGTGATTGCACTTACCACAACTGTAACAATGATCTAGACATACAAACAAACAATAAAACAAAAACATATACACCTATTCAACAGCTCTGCAGTAAAATATTAAAAATATAATAAATTATAACAATGCAAGGTCAAGTGAGGTAAGAATGTTTTTAGCATAGTCAGCATCTGTATTTTTTTTCCAATTATTTCATACCTTTTACTAGGTATTAGGATCAAATGTTAACAAAACATATTTAAGGTTTTTAATTTTCATTATTATATATATCATCTAACATAATGAAAATGAGACATTTATAAAAAAGATACGTAATTTTTCGTTTGTCTCAGGATAAGATGGAATTGCACTCACCTAAGTATTTCATGTTATCAACTGCTTTCATTCTGAAGTAGTAAGGTGGCAGATCTGAATTAGATTGTCCATCTAATTCAAAGGTAAGTAACTTTGGTTCATAGTAAATATCCGCTATACGATCCAGCCTCCGTTCAATCTCGCGTCTTAATGTCTGAAGAATAAAAACATTAATAAATATTTTACCAACAGAATAAAATAGCTTGTAGCCTATATAAATATTTTTTACTATAAGAAGAAGAGTGATATAAAAGGTAATCAAAATTCATAAGGAGAAAAAAACAAATATCAGCATGTTTATGAAAAACAAAACCTCCATCCATTCCAAGCACTGCCTCCGATAACTTCATTGATAACTTAACGCCCAAGCACACTTGGCAAATACATGTACAGTGTAAGATTTTTTATTAGTTTACTTTGTACTGTAACAATAATGCACTAAGAAAATTTTGATAAATAGCTTAAAACAATAATGAAATAAGAAAATGGTAATACAATGGTTAAGAAAAGATAACCCAATATGATCAACAATGATATACTGTATTACTAATATACTGTGTACTATACTCCTATATAGTACTATTTGCATATACTGTACACAATGGACCAATTTACAATTTGGATACGAATGGTTGGTCTGAACCGATAAGAGTATACAAGTCAACGACTACCTATATAATGATTATAAGATGTAGATCACAATTTTAGAAATAAAGTATACAATTCATATAATTTATATGAATTCAAAGGTAATTCACTGGACAATATAACATATTAAATAATGATCAAGACGGAGAATGGACAGAAGAGAGACTCCCAGAGCATAGAAGTAAAGTCTATAAACAGCAATGGTAACAACATAGACTATCTGGCAACTATCAAAAATCTTAAGTTATCTGACCTCTTGTATTGGCATAAAATGTGTCAATGGAAAAACCACCAAAAAACAACGAAACCAAAGATAAGAATGAATATTATATTCTGATGTCTTAACATGCAGACCTAGTAAATTTGAGCTAAAAGCAATATTATCTTGAGGAAGGGGAAAAAAAAAAAAAAATAAAACTCTCTCTTACAGAAACGAAACTGAAGATCTAAAAGGCTAAGTATTGGTTCAATAGAGATGGATAGAAAAAAAAAATATATAAACTTAACATCTAAATATACAAACCTTTTTAGCTTCTGTTCCTGGGATATGTGGATCTCTTCTAGATCTATCCTTGATACGACCAACTTGCCTTTTCAAACATGTTATAATAAGCACAATGGCAAATAATATCACAGCTATGAACATAAGGGTCATGGCACCTGCAGTAGGCATCCTGATTTATGTAAGTACTGTACCTTACAAACTTTAAACTGGTAACAATCTCAAAATCCTGAAACAAGGAAACAAGTAAAACAATTGTCAGTGTAGTGGGCGTTGACCTAAAATGTATTATAAGGCAACACAAATACATATTGGCTGTGAGGCATATACCAGAATCTGTTGAGCAATGATATTTCTCTCTAAACTGTTTCAACAGCATCCTGGCACAGGGTACACCATGATCACTCAATAGGTGATATAGGCTGTTGGATTTTCCACCAGTAATAAACAGCCAAACTAACTAAAGAACCTTTGCATCAAATATATGCATCCAATGTAATAGAACAACACTGAATATACTTTCAATTTTTTTACTGTACAGGCCGGCGTACACACTGCTCTCCACAACATTTACTTGTAACAAATCTCAAACTTGGTAGCAACCTAAAATGAATGATATCAAATATTCTCAAGAGTACTGAGTAAATATACATCATAGTCCCAGAATTCCCACCACAATACTGGTCCAAGACCTACCTGGTTTAGGGATAGGCTGAGTAGCGTCCAGTTACTCCAGGGTAGTGACAAAAGTCAAGCAGTGTGCTCCAGGTCCTACTTGATGGGGAATGCCACTGAGCAGTTTAAATTAAAATCTGTTAAAAAATCTTAAGATGTATCGCATGTAATTGATTATAATGGTGAGATGCACAGGAAGGTCAGATTGATAAACCAATTCTAAATTTTTAGCAGGTAAAAGTAGAAAGGTTGGAGAAACATGATCACAGACCTCATAGCACCAACTTACAGTACGATAATTCTCCAGTGCAAACTGTCATCTATGCCCGTGTGGAAGTTGAAACACATCAAAGGCAAAAGAAAGGGAAGGCTGATGAGATCTCAATTGACACTGGGTTATCAGCTAAGGAGGAACTGGAAAGTCACGAAGTACATACACTACCGTTTTCAAAGAGAAATAGACAAAAAGATTTGTATATTTACAAGCTTCTCCTCAATGTCATCGGACTATGTTATGGTAACATTAGTGACTACCTATAGAATTTTTTTTTTTTTTTTTTTTTTTACGTCATGAATTCCCTTTTCTACTAAGGGCTAGGACGGTTGCCTTCTTACGAAGGACTTGTTTTGGCAAATGTAATCATTACCCTGTGTGTATGCCCTTACTAACCTCAGTCCGTGACGGGGCGCGAACTCTCGACCTGCCGCCTCAGAGTCGCAGACGGTACCATTTTGCCACGGAGGCTACAGTGACTACCTATAGAAGAAGTGCAAAAATGTGGGCAAACTGCACTGTTCTCATGATGCTGGACAATCTACTATATGAAGAAATCATGAATTGTAGAAGTTAAGGGATACAGGAAAATATCAACACCTGAAAAACTTCTTAACATTATTTTTCAGCAGAGATGAGGGCAATTTCATGTCATTGCAATGATATTTAGATAATGTTAATCTATCTTGTTCCCATACCTAGCTGTGATAACTCATTCAGCAAGTTAAAAACGAATTATTTTTTCCTTTTTTACGCAATTTTGAATATATGCAATATGAAAATGTTAAGAAAACACTAAATTCTTAATATTTTCCTCTAAATATGCTTTATGGCAACAACTGTACTGTTTTTATATGACTAAAATCATATCAGGTAAAGTTTAAGTATGTTACAGTAATAAAGGCATGATTTCAAGTACATAAGCTCCCCTACTGGCAAACAATAGAGTTATAAACATTAAGCTACCCATTATCTACTCATGTTTTAATGCAAGTATTACTGTAATGTATTATTACAATACTATTATTGCATTAAAATTCATGAATACAGCATACTTTATGTTTTATGTAGTAGTTAAGTGTATTTAGCCTAAGTACTGTACAGTACTGCATATGTATGTACTGTGCAGTACTTTTTTTTACCTAAACAAAACTTACGAACAATTCTACTTACGAACCGACTTCTGGAACCTAACTCACTTGTAAATTGGGGAGTGTCTGTATATAAAAATTGGGAATAGGTTTTACGGAAAGCAATGACACTTTCGTAGATAAGAGATTTCTACCTACACGGTGATTGGATGTGTAAGATGAGGTACAACTGTACCATTATATAAGAAAGCATCTTGCTCCACTAAATACACACACTTAAAAAACTCGCTGAGAAAATTATAGACCAATAAGCATCACTGAAAGCAAGGAATGTACAGGTGTAATTTTCTTGCTGTATCATAATTTTTTTTTTTTTATTAAAAAGAAGCTCGATTTGTATTTCTGAGCATATTTATTTGGTAAAGTTGTCTATAAAGAAGGAAGTTGGATGTTTGGAAAAACAATATCAATGCCTCCCGCTCTTTTCCAAACATATGAAACTGATCCTAAGTGAGTAACAACTACCCATTCATAAATTAGAGTACTAAAGTGGCCAACTTTGAGCCGATGTTTTTCCTATCCCACTAGAGAACATACAACCTCAACTAATCTGGTGAGATATCTGTAAAATGCCCAGCCCTATAGCTCTTCACCTTAAGAAACAACTCACAGGCCAAAAGCAGTCATTAAGATCAAATAACTCAATAACCAGTAAATAAAAACCCTCTTTATAAGAAACCACTACAATCCCCATGCAAAGCCCCAATTTATAAGAACCCAAAACAAAACTCTGACTACACAAAAACCCCAAAACAATAACTAAATGTTTATGTTCAATCCCCATTGACTAAAATGAAACAACAAAAATGCGGAAAAAGATCTAAACCGAAAAACAGTATCATTGATCAACTACTTTCTTACCTGGGTGTGGATTACCCTAACTAACCAAATCTGGTTAATTTATTAGTGTCGAAAAAAACACATTTTTGGTGAGTCCTAACCAAACCTAACCTAGGGGAATGCGTCCTCTCTAGCCTATTATTCTATTTATATAAAACAAGCCATATTCCATTAATCCCCATACCTAAAATAATACCCGAAATCTAATATAGTAGATTTCATGATCTCGTTTCTTGAGGGTGTGGCTAAAATTTACCTCACTAAGAGTTGAAATAAATGTAACAAAAATAGAAGAAAAAAAATATAAAAAAAGTTCTGAAAATATTTTGCACTGTCCTATAACTTATGTCGTGTTGCTCTGGACCTTACAGAGGGCCTATTTTGGAGAAGAGAGAGAGAGAGAGAGAGAGAGAGAGAGAGAAAAAATGGCTGATGTAAATCTCTTGAGGAAGGAAAAGGGAAAGAATTATCCATTCCTCTTTAAAGATTAAGGAAATGAGCATCCAGTTGAAAATATCAAACGACGAAGACTTGACTCAGATATGGGAGCCACGTGCCTATCCGTAGTTTTTTAAATATAGATTTTTTTTATATAAAAAAATAAATTATTTTCTCATTAACTTGGTGTGCACCTGGCTACCTTTCAAGGAGCACCCGTTGAGAAACGCTGGTGTATACTATCAACAATACAGGATGCTGCAGCTCAATATAAGACTCATTCTACATTCGAGTAGAATTTTTTGCAATTCTTATATGTCACTATGAATACCCCATATAAATGGGTGTGAACACAAGACAGTTTGGAGCATAAATAAGGTTCGTATATTACAGATATGATAATCCTTGTTGTACCAGTAACTTTATAAGGAAAATTTTTTTCACAGCTTTTGAGTCCATATACTTTATATAACATATAGAAAGTAACACTCTCATAATCTACTCTTCATTAATCTGCAATTACACTAAAAGAATTACAATATAAAACATTAGACATTAAAACATGCTGACTAGAGTAGTAATTTTGAATCTCTTGTCACATTACATAATATAGCACATATATTTTGACCATTTGGTTACTAATGGGAGGTCAGTGATTATAATTCTTAAACATACAGTTCAACGCAGTGAGAGCTACCTCCCCCAACCACACATGGACAGTCACTCATAAAAGTTCACAGGATTTCCATCTATACAGGAGAATTCCTTAAAAGTCAAATCATTCTACATTCATACATAAATGTTTTACAAAATAATATGAATAAACTATATGGGATTACTGAACAATTTGCTTCAGTCTCAAAAAAAAAATGTAAAGCTAATGCCTTATAACAAAGAGGCTTGTTACACATTCAAACCATTCCAGAGTTTTTCTTTAGGTTACGAACATTTGTTACCAGAGACTGAGGTGAGCCCAGTGATAACTTATGTAACATGTACATTACCAAAGATGCAAATTAATCCAAAATGTTCACATGTACCGTTGCCCCTCATCTCACACAGTTTGACATGTGCACTTTTGAATATACACAGTTGGAAAACACAAAAATTAATACATATAAAGTATCATTAAATTCATCCCCTCAAAGATACTTAATAATAACTACAGTACTATTTTTAAAATTTAAATAGTATTCGGCAAACATGAAGTACAGTTCAGTGATCCAGACATAACTCAAAAGTATAAAGGAGGTTGGGAATAGATTATAAGCTAAATATAAACACATTCACATAAAGGTTTTGAATATATGCAATTAATTACAAATACAGGATGTGTTGGAACCATTTAACAGTGTAAGATGAGCGACAACTGTATTATTTGCAAAATATTGCAGTGAAAAAGTCGAGCATGAGTACACTGCAGTACTGTATAACTATAATACTACACAACATAGGAAAGGTTGAATCCTACTAATACACATTATTAATAGAATAATGCAAAGTACGCATTGTTAAATATTTCCAAACATTCTACCTTACACTGTCGGGATTCGAACTTACGACCAGTAGTACAAGAGCTTACAGCTTAGTGAGACGAGCCACAGAGGTCTCTAACAGATATGGACTCCTGTTTTACAGATTCCAGGTTCGGATCCAAATATTCTATCTCCTAATGTTGGGATTTGGACCTGGGATCTGTAGAACAGGAGTAAACAGCTTAGTTCACTAAGCCAAAGAAGGCTCTAAAAGCTACAGACACCCTTTCTACAGGTCCCAGACTCGAATCCCGACAGTGGGAATATACATTATAATAAAGAAATTAAGTATGTCATTTATGAATGAATTAGTCTCTGCTTCATATGCTCAACAATGAAACACTTAAATTTGCCATCAAATGGAGGTAACCACAAGTTTTGAAACTCACGGTCACACCTGAAAAAAAAATTTCTCAAACTCATAAGAAAAATTTGTATGAATTCATTCTACAAAGTTTATATTAAACAAAACAAAAAAATCAGAAGAGAAATATAAACTTTTACAATACGGAAATCATGCAAATCATTAATTACTTCCAACTGCAAAATACTCTAGATTACAGAAAATTACAGCAAAATATGTACAGTATATACATATACAATGGCTGAAAACACCTTGTAACGTGGACGACAATTTCAAAGCACACACATTCACTAGGAGCCAACATGCCTCGAACATTCCTCTCAGCTCCTTGGGGATAAAGGGTTGCCACAATTCCCTCCCCTCTACCATTCTGCTTGCATCACCATACTACTATACTTCAAAAAATATTTTCAGCTACATTATATGAAAAGAAAAAAAATTTCACAGTTACTGTTAATACAAGATATTTATTACAATATATACTAAGAATTAAATTTCCATTCAAAATTTGAAGGGTGTTTCTTGAATAACCTGCATCGCAGCAGAACTGAAGCATATACAGTTGTCCCTCATTTTACATGGTTTTAAATATACAATGTTAGAATTTATAAAAAATAAATTAAATTCAGCAAATTTTTCTCAAAGTTTATACATTACAACTACAGTACTGCTTAACCATCTCCAAGCAAATCTCTGTGATATTAATTACACCTCAGTGTGGGCATATGGCTGCCATGCCTCTGAGAAAAATTTTTTTACTATCTCCCTCGACTTCTAACTGGCTACTGAATCATTTAGTAATCGATTTTCCTCTTCACTTCAACAGGAGGGAATGGCGAGAATTTTCAAATTATTAGATTGGTAAATATGTATACTCGCAATTAACCCAAGTGAAATATATCCAACAGATATCTGATTTGCAGGAAAAGGGTTAAATTGTATTAGGTAAAGTTCAAGTACAGTAATGTACTTAAGGCATAATTCAATGTATATAGGAGGTTGGATTAGATAATATGCTAAGTACGGACACATTTATATAAGGGTTTTGACTATAGACGATTTTGAAGTTACAAAGGAAGCGGTGGAACAAATAGCCGCTTAAGGACAGGGACATCTGTATATCTCAAACATAAGAGCTATTAGCTCCAAAATTAATTGGCACCTCTAAACATCTATCCCCAAAAATTTGTACTTGTCTCTAAATTAAGCTTTAAACAAAACAAAAAAATCAAAATACTGCATAAAAATAGTGCTAAGAGAAAAAATATTTTTCAAGCAAATAGAAATATTTACCTTCAAGCTACCCTCCCCTCCACTGTCAATATTATGTCAGTAACACCATCTTGTGCATCTCAAGTAGTCCCCATTTGAATGGGGGTGAACACAGACATGTTGGAGTTATGAAGGGACTAAGGCTGCATACTCTTTCATAAGTTCTGTAGTGGCATTGAGCCAGTGTTGGTCACTTCATAATCCATATGGTTTACTAAATGCCACAAAGTGGGATCAAAACAGCATTAATCGCTTCCCGACTCAATATTCAATATTATAAAGCTGCCAAATCTGGAGTTCTGAAAGTTATATTTTTCAAAAATCTCAGGATACATTTCTTATCCCTTAAATCTCAAAATAGGGCATTTTTCCAAACGTCATATTTGGATAACATTATTGATAAAGAATTTTTGATTAAACTCTTAATATATTATAATGTTTCAAAATAACCTGAAGAACACTACAGCTGCAACAATATAAGACGCAATACTGCAATAAACATATTATACTAAGTGCTTTTAAATTTAATTCATAATGAAGATTTGCAATTATATATATACATACATATACAACAGCCACAATCCCCCTTGCGAGGAGGAGGCCTAGTGAAAGCAAACACGTGCCATATGCTGATAGGCTGGCTATTACGCCAGATCAAAAAGTGATAAATGAGAATCATTCCTTAAAGCACCTGACATATTCGACAAATCCTCCAGTTCCTCAACTATTAAACATTTCTGTCTTATTACAATAAGTTTTCCATTTTTTGCTATCTTCCCCAAAGCTTTTAATTGCTAGCAAAGAATATTTGTTACAAACATGTACTTAATTACATTATAACAACACTCTTAACAGCATAACTTAATTTCTGTAAAGATTACAGCTCAGGACAGATAACACAAAAGCAAAATTTGCAGGATGGTAAAGTTGACAAAGAAACAAATTCACAAGCCAAGAAATTTAACATAGAAACTAAATTTGCAGGCTAGAAAAGTTGACAAAGAAACAATATTTGAGAGCTGGTGAATTCGACATAAAAATAAAATTTGTATGCTGACATATCTGACATATAAACAGTTCACAGGCAGGCAAATTTGACAGATACAATATTTGCAGGCTGGAAATGTTGACAAAGAAACAATTTGAAGATTGGCAAATATGACACAGTACGTAGAGTAAGAAACTGATTGAACTTCCATTATTCATGTTGCCTTCTCACACTTTATCAGTTACAGGCAAAGGAAAAGGACCATCAGTCCACATGATGAGTCGATGCTCGGGCAATTGTGAGGCCGTGACATGATCTGAGAAGAGCGTCTGTGAGAAATTGTAATGATTTTGACTGCTTTCCTGTTCATGAGGCGCATCTCCAAACTGCCGATATAGGTCTGTAACAAAATATTAAGAATTATTAGTCACTCTACAAATTTACAAGATTACAGGTTAAAGGTCTGTAAAGAAAAGCTGAGGCAAAGACAGCGAGTGCTAAAGCCTGGCTATATACCTATTATACAGCTGGGGTCCAAGCCCCTCTCTAATCACATGGACCAAGTGATCTCCAGGTTATGGTTTATTAATCAAGTAGACCAGCCCCTTCAATTAATTGCCCAATTCAATAAGTGACAATATGAAAATGTGAAAGCTAATCCAACCCCGGGCCAGGATTAAACCTGGGGATGGAATATTACCAGCCTCAGTTGCTAATACAGCACCAATATGTTGCAAACCAGCAAAACTTTAAGGTAAATTTGGGTTTGTAACTGAGACAACAGTCTTAATTTTGAATAGTTTTGAAGTACATTGGAAAGGGAAGTCTGAATACAAAGGGTGATTACCAAAGTTGCTCTGGTTAAATCTTATGGGGGCATCAGCATGGGGGCTAAACTGGTGAATTGTCAATCCACACATAGTCAAGTTTCTGTCTCCAGATCTTTCTTCTCCCCACCCCACCCAAAAAGAATATGAAATGCTGTCACAACTCTTTTTTTGTACATATATACATTCATATACAATGGATGCAATCCCTCTTGTAAGGGAGGCCGAGTCATAGCACATATATTAACCAGAATCTAAGACACCTCAAGTACTCCTATTAGCTCTTTGGGAATAAAAGAGTTGCCACAATTCCCCTCAGCCACTCTGCTTGGGTCAGCCAGACAACAAGGGAATAATAAGAAGGATACAAATTTTTTATGTATAGGGGTTAATATATTTAGAAAAAAAGATGACACAAGCCAATCAAATACAAGAGAAAGAAAAAACGAACAGGGCTGAATAACATATAAAAAAGCCATGTCCTGTTAAAACCAGCAAGGTGGCCATAGATGAAGAAAACATCATCAGGGATTCATCATAACCTGCTTCAGCAGCCTTATCTCTGTTAGCAGCCTCCTTCAACGAAGATGGCATATGAGTGCAATATTTTCATGAAGCTGCACAGTGTAACAGTTGTGAAATATGCTTTATTGCCATACCTTTCAAAATAGCTGAAGACCATAATTGTAAATGAAGATCTGGAATTTTAGAAGCAAGCTGCATAGCGGGAGTCACCATATTATGTGCTTCTTTGGGGTTGCCCAATGCAAGAAAGATGTGTCCCAAGAGTACCAGAGAGCAAGAAGTCAGCCGGTTTAGATCCTCAGCATTTGCCATTTTAAGCGATTCTCTTAAACACCTCCTGAAAAGGAAAAGTCACCAGCATATCAGATTTATTCAAAACTGGATAAGCTGTTTCCCATTTTATTTGTCACTATTAATCCCCCATTCAATTTGGGGTAGACACAGAAAGGCTGAAGAAGGGGAATTAAGGCTGGTTGTTCTTCCTAAAGCCCCATGGTGGGCTCAAATACAGCATTGTCATTTCCAGAGTAATAATAAAAATTACTGAAACTATTTCAAACTTACAGGGGTAAAAAATAATAAATAAAAAAATTCTAATTAACCTAATCTACATGAAACACACGCACAAAAAACAAGAACATTTAAACACACAAAATTTTGCCAATGGATAACGACAAATAGCAACATAACAACATTAAAAATGTCTACTGGTAAAGTGAATTATGTTGATTGTGTTTGCCATTTTGTGTCACTATTAGTCTCCATTCAATTGAGGTGGACACAGGCTGGAGCTGGGGTAGAGTATATAAAAGTTGACAGACCACTTTACGACACTGAATATGTTTTGAAGTATACAAATTTATTTCATACTTTAGACCTTCTCCCACAGAGTCTGACATAGAACTTAAGACAGCAGAATTTCTTTGCATTATATTTATTCTCCATCCTCTTGTGACTGTCCTGTGACAATACAAATTACATACATACACAATAGCTGCAATCCCCCTTATAGAGCTGGTCGAACCAAAGCACATGCATTTATCAGATGCTAAGATACCTATATCACTCCCCTTAGCTCCTTTTGTATTAAGGGCTGCCACAATTTCCATATCCCCACCACCCAGCTTTGATCACCCACAAGATAAGTGGGCAAGAATCTTCTGCTGTAAGGAAACATCAAAAATACTTACTTTCCATCATTGTGACGATGAGTGAAAAAGGCGTGCAATCCCTGAACATAAAATGATGCAGCTCTCAGAGACTGACTCTGGGTGGGCAACGTCTCTGGATTGATTCTGTCCATTATTGCAGCAAAGTCTCTTTCCCTATGACATCGAAGATACACAACAGCCAAGTTCAAGTTTGCGAAAGTCCATAAATCTCTGTTTTTGGAAGTCTGTACAAAATACACAATAATTATAAATCTCTGTTTTTTGGAGGTCTATAAAAAATAAACAGTAATTATATGATGTCTTATATACATAGAAACTATTTTCTTTTTCAAGAAAATCTTTTTACTATTATTATCATTATTATTATTATTATTACTATTATTATTATTATTATTAGTATTATTATTAATATTGTCATTTGCTAAACAACAAGGCCATTTGGAAAAAGTCATAAGACTATACACTGGATGGTTCCAATGCAGGAAGCAACTAGTTGAGGTAAAAGGAAAAAGTGAATATAGAAAATAATAAAATTATATCTTCTTCTTCCTTCTACCTTATTAATCCCACTGAATAGCAGCATCAGCCACTCGAGTCAACTTCCTCCACTTGTTCCTATCCCTTGCATTTCCCTCCTCCAATCCAACTTCAACCATATCCCTCCCCACCACGTCCATCCATCTGATCCGCTGGCGCCCCACACTCCTTTTCAATATCACTGGTATGTTCTTAACTCTCCTGATTGGTTCCTCCTCCTCTCTTCTTACTGCATGGCCATAGTATCTCAGACGAGCTTCCCTAGCCTTCTCTATGACATTATAAATTCCACACATTCTTCTTATATCTCGACTCTCTTTCCTCTCCAGTAATGATATTCCAGCAATCCATCTAACCATCCTCATTTCTGTTCTCTCCAACAGTCCCTCCTCTCTCCTCCTAAGTGACCAAGCTTCTGCCCCATATAGCAGTGCAGGCCTGACCACTGTCTTGTATATCGTCATTCTGACTTTTAAAGGTATTTTCTTGTCTAAGAAAATACCATGCTTCCTTCACTCTCTGTCTCACTGCTTTCTCCGTACCTCCCTCCTCTGCTAATACTGATCCCAAGTAGTTAAACTCACTGCTCTGACTTAGCACTGTACCATCTTCCATTTGGAGGTTTACCTCTTCCTGACCTCCTTTACTACTAACCATTAGCTCTGTCTTTCCTGGGTTTACTTTCAATCCTTTCTTTTCGAGGGCCCTTTTCCGTGCTAAAAACCTTTCTTATATAAAAAAATTATATAAGATGCTTCAACTCAGTACTGCAAAACTGGCATTTTCAGTCTTGACCTGTTAATTGGAATGAAACTTATCTTGATAAGAAATGAATAGGTTTCCAATAATTCAATGGAATATTCCAATGATGTACATATGCGACGTTTTACATGTTACAATTAATCTCCATACAAATGGGGGGTGAACACAGATATGGAAGAGCCTTATGCTAGGATCGAACCCATGAGAAGTCATTTCCTGACTCATGACTCTACCAATGAGCTACCATGGCCCCCATATATCTAATGAAATACGACAATCATAAAAACGAGATTTAATAATTAAGATACCAAGAGCTTCCTCCAAGAATAAGAGAGGGAGTCTGTTTGCTCACTCATTCCTCTTTGTAAAGTGTGGGTAAAGTATACTTGTTTTGACATTTCATCTACATACAAATTTACAAAGCATGAAGTAGGCTACAATGGTAAGAGTTTTTAATCATTAATTTTGTTTTTTGCCATTTTTTTTGTCAAGATTGGTCCCCAATCATATGGGGGTGTACATTAGACAAATTGGAGCTGGGGACTTAAGGCTGAATGCAAATCCTTACACATCTTGGTAGGCTCGAACACAGATTTGTCACTTCCTGAATTGAGCACTCTAACCACTGCACTACTGCACTTCTCAAAAGCACAGTTTTGTATGCCACATTCCCAATTAGAAAGTGCGGACAAACAGGTAATTAAGGCTGGATGTCCATCTTAGCGTCCTGTAGTAGGCTAAAACAAAGGGTTTGTTACCCCCTGATTCAGGTGCTCTAATCACTGCACTACCGCAATTCCCATCACCATGCAATTAAATATATCATGAATGTTAAAAACTAATCAACTTAGCCGAAAACAATATGAGAATGACAGCTTCAAAGACAAAGTGCTATGAAAAAGTACAAATTATTTGGAGTCAAAATACAGAAGCTCCCCTACTTATGAACAACCAAGTTATGAACATTCACAAATAAAAACAAAAACCTACCCATGTATATATTACTGTACTGCACAATATTATTACATTATTATTACTGTATTAAAATTCATTAATACCGTATACTCTATGTTTTATAAAGTAGTTAGAGTCTTTAGCATAAGCACTGAATAGTACTGCATATGTATGTACTGTACGGTACTTTTTCTGGCCTAAACACCAGTTACAAACAATTCTACTTAGTTCGAAAGTTAGGGAGTGTCTGTAATTAATATTGTGCTAAGCTTTCCTATTGGGGTAGACTACACATAAACCAAAGGTTTCAGGTCATCTGCCCAACGAACAACTGCTTGAATGCCAGCTGTATGATGGACAACTGCCAGCATGCTAATTGCCCAACACACAATGGCTTGATCGGGAAGGCTACGCAAGGGAAAAATACCAAAATACCAGACTATCTTTATACAACCTGACCTACCTTAACCTAACCTAATCTAGGGCAATCATCCCTATCGGGCAAATGTCCATCAGGTAGTTGTCCTTGTCGTGCAGTTGACAGTCCGGCAGTTATCCAATACCATAACAGTAAGACTCAAGATCTTTGAAATTCCATTAATAAACTTCAATATTCAGAGCTGCTGGCTAAGAACAATTTAAATGACCATTAAGTGATAGTAAAAAGTGTCATTGGAGAAATTTACAAAATGAGTCATAAATGACTAATAACCTACCCTGAGAGCAGCATTAAACTGTATTTCAGCAGCTTCAGAATTATTCATACTCATCGAATACACGGCTAGAAGCGTGTGCAACTGCGCACGGTGAGCCTGCAAGAATAGAAGCTGACATGACCAAAACTGTTAGGATCTCAGTTAGCTATCTATAATTATCACTAAGTGTACAGTATTAAAAAATATATTAATGTAAACGACAATACAATATGAAAGCCTAGGGAAAGAGGACATGCTGAATATACAGTGAAGAGGGGGGAGTTGGTAATATTTCTATTCCTTCATGATTCTGACAGAGTAGGTAGGTAGTAATAATTTGATATCGATGGCTCTGGAACTGAAGGGCATGGTTGGAAGCTCCGGAAGAAAACTTCCTTACAGGATGTAAGGAAGTACTATACTCTTTTACAGTAAGAATAGTGATAATTGGAATTGCTAAGTGAGGGAACAGTAAATGCTAAATGCTTTCATTATTTTAAAGACATATGTGATAGGTGTGAATAAAAAATGAAAGCAACCAGGAAACAGAGTTATGAACTTACGGATCTTTCCCATGAGGACAATTAGTAACATACACAATAACTCTTTATTTTTCCAATGCAATACTTTACAAAACTGACTGTGCTGACCTGTAGTAATTTTGAGTCTTCTTGTAGGAGTTGACAGACTTTGGATATTTCTTTTATAGCCTGAGTTTTGGATCCAATGATCAGATGACACATGGCATTATGTTCCAAAAGCATCAGCTGCAAGGAGCTAAGGATGGAGGCGTTATCTTCTGCTGTAATTACAAGAAATAAAAGTTTGAAATCTACTCCAAAATATCATTTTCATTACAAAGAGGAGTAAAGATATTAAATTTTAAATAATTATTTGGTTTTTACTATTATCACTAATATTAATACTATTATTATTATTATTATCATTATCATATGCCAAGCAAAGAACCCAGGTAAAAAAATCAGACTGTAAACAAAATGGCTCCAGCAGGGCATGGAACTTGGTAAGGAAAAAGAAAAAGGGAAGATAGAAAAGAAAATATAATTACAAAAAACGATACAACTTAGTACGGCAATATTGGCATATTTCTGCAATAATTTTAAAAATTCATAATTGAAGTCTGCCTGATAAAAATTATATTTGAGGTTATTTTAAACTTCTGAAGCTCCACTGACTCAGAAACGGCTAGCCAATTCATTCCAGTTCCTAATGGTAGCTGGAACAAAACTTCTTGTATACATGTTGGTACTAACTCTAACGAAAGAAAATGCAAAACCACTGGCACTGGTTGCATTCCAGATAATGCATGTAGGACTGAATAAGCCAAGCAGAGGCCAAAGCAATGGGTGATAAAATTGTGATAATCTAATACAGACAACAAAGCAAGCTGAAGGTGGTCTAACTACTAATCGGTGCTTTTATCAGAAATAAGGAATTTAATCGCAGGTAAGTTTTTATCCAATAATCCGATATGAAAATCTATACCTTCAGACCAGACTGGAGAAAAATATTAGACTAACGAGCATAAAATAATTCAAAAAATTTATCAATGGTTAAGTGATTCATTCCACTTCCTACCTTTCAACTTATCAATTTGAAGAAGTGCTTTATCAGTGTACTTCTGCGCTTTCTCCATATATCCTGCTTGCATGGAGTGCATGACAGACACCAGGTACACCAGTACACACAACTGATCGCGAGGAAGCCAGGCAAACATCTCACTCATGCTGCTGGGGTTGACCTCTGAAATATGTACATTTCAATATTTCCTTTGTTTTCCAATTTGTGCATCACTAATAATCTCCATTCAAATGGATATGGACACAAAAAGCTTGCAGCAGGGGAATTAAGACTGGGAGCCTTCTTAGCGTCCTCTGGTGGGTTGAAACATGGGTTTGTCACACTCGACTTAAGAGTATGAACAACTGCCCTACCACAGTCCACATGGTGCAAAAACATAAACGAAAAATAAAAAATACCAAAATATGCTCCATTAAGAAAGTTACCATTACCATTTTCAGACAGCTGTGTAATGTTTTGAATAGACTGCTGCAGCTGCTTAAGAGCGGGTTTCACACTTTTCACTTGACCACTGTTGAGGTTATGCACTACAAGTAACACTAAGTAAAATACCTGCAAAGTAGAAAAATACATTAATGCACTTCCCCTTATGTGAATTAATGTTTTATATGTAACTATTAATCCCAGTCATGGGAGTGGACACAGACAGGTTGGAGCTGGGGAAATACGACTGGATGCCCGTACTAATGCCCTGTGTTGGGCTCAATCAGACTCGGTGACTTCTCAATTCGAGTGATCTAACCATCCCCAGCTCCAACTTATCTGTGTCCACGCCCATAATGGGGATAAATAGTGTACATAAAATGGCACTTCTTATATACGTATACATAACAGACAGAATCCTGAAAAAAATTTTTTTACATGTAAGTCTGTACAGATTTATATACAGACATTCCCCAACTTATGAACGAGTTAGGTTCCAAAAGTCTGTTCGTAAGTAGAATTGTTCGTAATTGTGTTTAGGTAAAAGAGTACAGATACTCCCCAACTTACGAACGAGTTAGGTTCCAGAAGTCCGTTCAAAGTAGAATTATTTGTAAGTTTAGGTAAAAAAAAAAAGGTACTGTACAGTACATACATGTGCAGTACTGTATTGTACTTACGCTAAAGACAATTAACTACTACACAAAACATAAAGTGTACAAAAATTATGAATTTTTATACAGTAACAATAATGTAATAAGACAGTACAGAACAGTAATACATACATTAATACATGGGTAGATAATGGGTAGGTTTTATGTTCATATCTGTGAATGTTTGTAACTCGGCTGTTCATAAGCAGGAGAGTTTCTGTACTGTACAGTACATACATATGCAGTACTGCACAGTACTTAAGCTAAAGACACTTAACTACTACACAAAACATGAAGTACAGTATACCGTATTAACGGCTTTAAGTAGTTGACATTTTGTTTGTACAGTACAGTATATATCATGGTTAAGCACCAGAAAGGACTGTGATTATTACACAAGGTTCCAGGACCCCTTGTTTCAGATATCCCTGTTGAAGATAGTGATTGAGAGATTCTTTTTCCAAAGCGTTAATATCTCTCTTCTCCAGATATGTCTAAAAATAAAGAACCTAATGCCTTGGAATATGAGCTGAAGAGGCTTTTTCAGAAAAGTGTCTTCAGCAATGGTTGTTTTGTACTTGGCGTGCCACACTTCTGCTTCAACAACATACGAAATATCCAGAGATTTCTAAACTACCATTTAATTTTTATCAAACCTCGGAAAAGCATCAAGGTAAAGCAAGTACAGAACAATCTTTGTTGAAGACGCTTTACTGGAAAAAGATGTTTGGACCTCCATAAAATATAAAGTATGCAGTATTAATGAATTTTAATAGAGTAATAATAATTTCATAAAACAGCACAGTACAGTAATACATATATAATACTTATGTAGATAATGGGTATGTTTTTGTTCATATCTGTGAATGTTCTTAACTTGGTTGTTCGTAAGTAGGAGAGCTTCTGTATATAATTCAGAAAGATAATGCATATGAAATACATATTCTGCTTACACAATTCAACTAATAAGATACATTTAAGTTTATGAATACATATTCTGCTTACATAATTCAAACTTTCAAATGCATACAGACACTCCCATGCTTACAAACAACTAAGATACGAACAAAACTCTACCCATTATCTACCCATGTATTAATGTATGTATTATTGTACTGTACTCTATTATTACATTATTATTGTTTCTGTATTAAAATTCATTAATATTGCATACTTTATGATTTATGTAGTAAATGTCTTTAGATTAAGTAGAGCACAGAACTTTTTTCTACCTAAAGACAACTTGCAAACAATTCTGCTTATGAACATACTTCTGGAACTTAACTCGTTCGTAAGTAGGTGAATGTCTGTATTCAGTTTTCACATTTCAAACTGGCAGTCATGTATGCTCAAAGTGACTAACAAAACTGCCATTTATAAAAGCAATGAATGGAAACATATTACACTTAGCAACTTTGGTGAACCTATAAACTGAGATGAAATAAAGCAAACTATATTAGAATGTACCATGTATGTACTCATATTATTTGTGTGTATTTTCTTTGACAAGACAGCTGCAGACTGACATTATAATTTTGGATAAAATCTGTACTTGTGACGATACCATCCACGACAAAATCCCCCAAATCTAATGATGAGTTCTTCAAGAATGCCGAGGTGACGACAAGACGTCTGTCACTGACCTCACTCTACCCCAAAGAAGCCCTGGCATGCATGTGTTACCTTGAAGAATTAGAATTTAAAATCTCCTGAGTGACGACCAAATCTTCTATGCTTTACCATTTTCAACAAAGATTCAATTTTATGATTTTCTTTATCAAATTAAGAGACAGGAATGAAAGAGTTCTCAAACTTATGCACTAACAAATCTTGACTTAACTACATTTTATTTACAGATACACCACATATCCAATAGAAATCACAATGAAATGCATAAAACTTTGAATTAATCCAGCCAAGCTAGAAGTGGTAGAGCTGAAGATGCAGTAGTTTTCTATGGGTGTGACAAGGATGGGCAGGGTAAAGCATGAATATATTTGAGGGGCAGTGCACGAAGGAGGGTTTGGGGACATGGTGAGAGAGGCAAAACTAAGATGGTTTGGGCATGTGCTGAAGAGGGATGCAGGGTATATTGAGTGAAGGATATAGATGAGGCTGCCATGCAGGAGTAGGGGAGGTGGACTAAACAGAAGATGTAGGGATGTAGTGAGGGAGGACAAGAGGGCATGTGGCCCGGCAAAGGATGTAGAGGACATGGCAATTTGGAGACGACAGATTGGAGACCCCTGAAGGTAGAAGCTGTAAGATTTGATGAATCCCGTGATTATGAATATAAAACTAAATATAATTAATAATCATACCCTTAAATGCTCCTTTTGTCCTTGTGCCCCATTATATTGCTCAACGCTTTGATTTGCTTGATTCAAAAGGGCTTGCACTTCTGCAGCACTGCGTCCTTCCAGCAGGAACACCTGTGGAAATTGAAGATCTTATCTATGAATACTGAAATTGGAATCATATTGACATGAAAGAATTATTATTATTACTAATATTATAATTATTATTGTTATTTTTTTCTATTTGAATGTGATGCTGGGACAGGCAAGAAAATTGCCATGATCAGGCCTGGGAACCATGAAAACACTGAGATGTAGGAAAAAGTAGAAGCTAATGACAAGGCAGAGACTAGAGAACGAAAAACAATAGGAAAAGGAAAGGCTGAAAGACTACTCTGAATCAGTTGTTGTTTGCAGATGATACTGTGGTGGTGGCAGATTTAGAGGAAAAGCTGTGTCAGTTAGTGTCAGAATTTGGAATGGTGTGTGAGAGAAGGAAGTTGCGAGTGAATGTGGGAAAGAGTAAGGTTATGAGGAGTACATTTAATGAGGCTGGTGCTGGATTGAATGTTATATTGAATGGAGAGACACTTGAGGAAGTTGATCAGTTTAAGTATTTAGTCTCGGTTATAGCTGCAAATGGTCGAGTGGAAGCAGATGTGTGTCACAGAGTGAATGAAGGATGTAAAGTGTTGGGTGCATTGAAAGGAGTGATGAAGAATAGAGGGTTGGATATGAATGTTAAGAATGTTTTGCATGAGAAAGTAGTTGCGCCAACTGTGATGTATGGATCAGAGTTATGGGGTATGAAAGTGAGAGACGGAAACTAAATGTGTTTGAGATGAAATGCCTGAGGAGTATGATTGGTGTGTCTCGGTTGGATAGGGTTAGGAATGAAGCGGTGAGAGCAAGAACGGGTGTGAGGAGATAATTTGCAGCCAGAGTAGATATGAATGTTCTGAGATGGTTTGGCCATGTGGAAAGGATGGATCATGAAAGACAGCTGAAAAAGGTGATGAATGCGAGAGTTGATGAGAGAAATGCTAGAGGTAGGCCTAGGTTTGGGTGGGTGGATGGAGTAAGGAGAGCCTTGAATGATAGGAGGATGTATGTGAGGGAACAAGCGAGCGTGTTAGGAATAGGAATGAGTGGCGGGCGATTGTGACACAGCTCTGATGGTCATCTGCTGTTACCACGGGGCTGCATCTTACAGAGGTAGCCCTGTGGTAGGGGCAGTAGGGGAGTTGGCAGTTATGAAGCGACACAAGTTGTAGAAGAGCCGGGAGGATGGACTGTGGCACTCCAGCAGTGCCATCTGAATGGTTGCTAGCTCCCTCGTCATTGCCCATAGAGCTAAGTAATCCCCTGTTTTCTTTTTTGATGTCGGCTACCCCCCAATTAAAGAGGGGAAACAGCAAAGGTAAATAGAATAGATCATTATTATCATTATTTTACTATTATTATTACTATCATTATCATTATTATTATTATTATTATAATTATTATTATTATTATAATTATTATTATAATTATTATAATTATTTTACTATTATTATTATTATTACTATTATTATTAGCCATGAAACAATCTATATGAAAAGAGTCAAAGACTAAAAAGCATATGGTTTCAGCAAAGGAAGCAGCTTAGTGAGGAAAAGGGAAAAGACCAAGAAAAAATATGTAATATTATACAAAATAGTACAACTCAGTATTGCAATACTGGCATTATGCCACTACACTTCAGAAGAAAAATAATTAAGCATATAAGTCTGCTTACTAAGAATTTATTTGAGCCTATTTTAAACATCTGAAGCTCTATTGACTCAGTATGCATGAGAACAACCTTGCTTTGTTCTAGTAATATGTTCCCTTTAATCATCCTCCGAGCAAAATCTTCAATAAATCTGCTTACATAATACATGCACAAACTAGCTAGTAATGATAATATAAGCCAATAATGACATTACGAAAAATCGGTTAAACTTTCTCACTACAACAGCTTCATCTGCAACTTAGTATTAAATACTGTACACCCCAATTTTTTTCCTATAAAAAAAAAGGAAAGCAAGATGCTGAATAAGTGGAGTTTCAGAAGTTTAAATAAAGTACAAATAAATTTTATTAAGTAGACTTTAATGTTAAATTTCTACAGTTATCGTGTAATAATTTCAGTATTGCAATAAGCTACTGAGTAGTACAAATCAAAGTAATTTTATTTTTTTATCTTCTCTTTTTCCATTTCCTCCCTACGTTGCCTACCCTGCTTGAGCTGCCAAGTTTACAGTCTTTAATTTTTTTTCCATCTGGGCTTGTTGCTTGGCTCATGAAAACAATAGTAACAACACCCATAAATACGAAGAGAAGATGTAACATACCATAATTTTACTCAGGAGGAAAAGCAACTGGTTATAAGCCACGCCCTGGATATGGCAGTATTCCAATCCCATCTGCAATAACGTCCCAGCGCTGGCATAATCGAGTTCTGAGACACCCATTTGCTTAAAAGGAAATGGTCGCAGCGTTATATAAATAATATACTTTTCATTTTAACTAAGAGTACATACAAAAGAATGTTAATACCTTTGTGCTAACATTCTCAGTTTATATGAAGTGATATCTCAAATTTATATTAAAATATTGGCACAAGCAATGACAAAAGAAGAAATAAATTTATAAAATCTTCATGTAAAATAATGGGCAAACACATAATCAAAATAACACTTACTGATGTGGAAAAAATAAGATTTTTATGCAAAATATTAGGCAAAAACAAGGTAAAAAATGCCACCTACTGCTGTTTGGAAAATGAGACGGCAATGCCAGTACACATTTTGTCTTGACAGTTCTGTTGCCCGTCTCAGTAATGCTTTGGCATGGCTAGAACCCCCACTCTGTTCGTATAATTTGGCCAACTCACAAGCTGCCTCAAATCTGACATCATCAAAACCGGCGATATTCATGGAGAGATTCCACTGCGGGGAAGATAAATATATACTCTCATGTAGTTGTATTATATACGGCAACTCATGAAAAGTAATAATATGTGACCGGTAATGAGATACCTTGTTTTGACAAGACACTCAAGAGAGCTGAATAAACTTACTTTTCTGTTTTCCCTTCATAGTCAAAATAATCATATTTACAATATTCACATGCTCCTCATGCAATAAAAACTTTCAATGTTGATTAAATAAGTGAAAATAATTAGTATTCAAAATATTTCATTATAAAAAAGCATAAAGATAATTTTAAAAAGAGTAACCATATTCTAAGCATTAGTTTCTATGCTGCTGCAAAGTGAAAATCATAATGTAAGCAATGCTGTGGCAGAACATATAAACAAATATCTTATATATATTTTCATATATTTAAGAAATACGACAGTATTTGATAAACCAGGGAATGTCATGGCGTAGCAGTAGAATGCTCGCCTTGAGAAGTGACGGACCCACGTCTAAACCCATGGCCGGGCGATAGAAAGGGCCTCCAGCCCTAATTCTCCTGCTTCAATCCATATGGGTCCATCCCAAATGGGAACTAATGGTGACACAAAAAAAAAATGTATTTGATAAACTCAACGAACTGCTTACGAAGTCTCGAATCTGGTCATATTAACTACTGAGCCTCCACAGAATGAAATGAAAATATGAATTATTGAAAAACTTTCTATACCAAGTATAAAAAATAATTTCATCATCAACTAACCTAACCATACCTATCCTATGATGATAATGACTTTCTTTCATAGGAATTTTTGCTAACGGGTATATGAAAGCAAACATTTACCAAATATTGTAAAAACAATTAAAATCATATATATAGGTATGTTTATTCAATAAGAATACTGGGAGCTGCGGTAGCTCTGTGGTTAGAATGCTTGACGCAGGAAGTGCTAAATCCATGTTTGATGCCACTGCAGAGCGTTGGGAAAGGCATCTATCCTTAATCCCCCAGCACTAACCTGTCTGTATCCACCCCCAATTGCATGGGGTATAACTATAACACAATAAAAAATTGATAGCAATACTATTTAACCCACCTCAACCCTCTTCCCTACCCAAACCAATCTTCTCCAAAAGGCTCCCGGATTTCACTGTATGTGTGACAAATCATCTCGGATTTTAGTATGTGTCTAATCACAAGTTAAAAGTAAAAACAACAATAAATAAAACTAAACGATGGATGGACTCACTGCTGCTAATGTTTACTTTCACACCCCCACTGAGTGATTTAAAAATATCTAAAACAAATAAATAAAATTTCAGTTATCAAATTGCTCCTAAACATTGGGAGGTAAACTATATTAACCCAAGCTAAACTAATTTAATAATACATTTCATGAGATTTTCTTCCTTATAGGGGGTGTGTTAGTAAATATTTAACTTCAGTTTATCAGTTCACCAACTTGAATATATATGAAAGACAGATTCCTCAAATGGCATAACATCTACCCTTGTTGTTTGCAGTTTATTTCTATTAAATGGGGATGGACACAGGCAGGTTGGAGCTGGGGAATTAGGACTAGATGCCTCTCCCACTGCTACACGGTAGGCGCGAATAACGATATGTTATTTGACTCACTTCCCGAATCGAGCAATCCACTGCGATACCACAGACCAGTAGCCTCATTTTCTCTACAAAAACACTGGCATTTCGAACCCAAGATTTTCCACTTGTTCCAAGCAATCGAGCACTCTAACCACTGTGCTATCGCAGTCCCCTAGCCTTCATGGATATACGTTAATCTACGACAACATTTGCATTCCGAACCCGGGGCTTACCGCTTGTTCCAAGTGGTCCCGGGCGAGCTGTGAATTATGCGTGTACTGTATAAGCATATTAGCCAATTGTAAATGAGTCCTTCCTTCCACTTTAGGGGTTGGCCTCACATGAAGTACGGCTTGTAAACACTGTAAACAGGCTTTAATATTTGCTGGCTCTTGCGTGCGAAACCTCTCTGCTAATGCCAGTAAAGAGAGGTAATAAGCGTCTTGGGAATTGGCCATGATAATCTCGGTTCTCTAACTACTACGCTACACTGTCAACAATCCCAAGATTCGCCATTCAATGTTTTGGAAATGGAAAGTGCTTTAGGTACGCAGATAGTGTGAACTCCAATATTTATACTGAACTTTTCTGCTGAGTTTCTTATAACTTATTTTTATTTTTACTTTTCCTGTCCCCCATAAGTAACACGAAAACACAAAAAATATAATAACTGGTACTTCTACAAATAATAAGCCATATTATCAACTAAGTCTTTTACTTTTACTGAAAAAAAAACCTTTCCTACTCTAAACATCATCGCAAATCTTATACTTTATTAAAGAAATTTATTCTCATTGAGCTTTACATTTACTTTGTAATGATTTAACTTGTAATAGAAGCTAAATTTTATTAATATTTATTCTTTAAATTATATTAAAATTCTTTAGCGCCCAAGTTTGAATGTGTAGTTCAACGTTTCTAGCATCCATTAATGCTATTTTTTCCATAGCTACATAAAGTATGATTTTATATTAAACTTAATATTTCATGGTAAATACTACTAGGTAGGTTATTTTCTTTTCTTTTTTAAATTTGAATGTAACAAGAAAATAAGTTTTATATATTAACTCTTCTAGTGATAAAAATTAGGCGTTACATTCAACTATTACCCGCGGTAGCTAAGTGGTTAGAGCGCTCTACTCAGGAAGTGACTAAACCATATTCTCTCACAGCAAGACGCTAGGATGGGCCTTCAGCCGTAATGCCCCAACTCCATCCTGTCTATTTCCACTCCCATTTTAGGAGGTCGATTAATAGTGACTCCTGGAATGGCAACACACTGCTCAGTATAATGTCAATAAAGTATTATAAGTTCCTACTTTTGATTTTACTTAATTGTTACCCCCCTTGGAACAATCTCTATCTCTTTGCTATTAAGCGCTAGGATGGTGTCTTTTTGCGACAGACTTTGGTTTTAGTAAGTGCCACAGTTACCCCGAGTCAATGCCCTTTTTAACCTCAATTTTATTATTATTGATGCCTATATAGATTGGGATTTTAATTAAATGCGAATACGAACCCACGAGTGAGGTTTGGAAAAGCTGTAATAAGAACAAAAATGCATTCAGAAAAAATGTGTTCATTCATAGCAAAGCACTTAGCTTTGAGATTGGCATCTTTCTTAAACCTTCAGTGGTGTATTTGGTAGCGCCTTAGCACAGTAATTATGTTTCTTAGGTCTCAGTCCCGGTCAAGGGGTAAAATTATATATATATATATATATATATATATATATATATATATATATATATATATATATATATATATATATATATATATATATATATATATATATATATATATATATTATATATATATATATATATATATATATATATATATATATATATATATATATATATATATATATATATATATATATATATATATATATATATATATATATATATATATATATAAGTAAAAGCGTTATAAGTTTTTGAATGAATCACTGAAAGAGTCGAGATACTCCGAACCACTGCGCTATCGCGATTCACACATAGTCTTAATTACGTTGTATGTATTGTATTACACTTATGATCCCAGTGAATTTATAGCTGCTTTTTATTCAACAACATTAATATTTAATTTTGGTGTAACAGATTTTCTGAATTAGGGTATATGTATGCATGTAATTATTATTCTATTTAATCTATATCTGGTTTTATTCAACAAAGTGACGCCCATTAATGATTATTTTATCTATTAAATAAACTAGATAACTTATATAAATAAATATATATTATCTGATATCTTGAAACAGTTTAATAGATACTGATAAATGTTTGTACGTACATATGATCCTATCGAATTCACACTGGATATTATTCAATAAAGTAAACCCTTTTAATTAAATTTACTCTATTAATAAACACGGATAAATCATATGAATCACATTAACTATTAAAATATTTTATTTAGTATCATGAAAATGTATTTGAGAAATACGTAAATTTTGGTGTTATTGTACGACGATCTAGTATTAAAGGGGCCGACAAAAGCGTCAGCTGTTTGGCTTTGGCAGGATACTACAACCGATCATAGTAACTTAATGAATTGTTGGCTATGTGACCTTATAAGTGTAAATTTAAGTGTAAGTTGAAGTTTTGAGTCACCTATGTGCTTAAATATAAGTGTAGAACATCTTAACAGGGGCTGTTATGGGGTTTAAAGGCCTTAAATAGAGTGGGGAGTAGCAAAACGACGAAGGAGGCAAATGGAAAATCTTGTTAATTTTGGTAAAATGTGTTGGGGAATGGGAACAACCATAGCCGAGTAGTCTAGAGTACTCGACTCCGGCGTTGACAGTTTTGCGATTGAATCCACCGTGGGGGACTAGGAAGGACATCCAGCAATAATTCTTCAACCACACTTGTCCGCCCTTATAATGGGGACCAATGGTGACAAAAACGTGGATTATTATAACTATGGAGGTGGAATGGTTTAATAAAAAAAACAATGCTAATTTGTTTTATAACATTTTTAGTGTGTTGTGTCATATATTAGTGTTTTTGGGATCATTTAAGTTTTGAAGCGAATATGATATCGCTGATGATTAGCTATTTCGCTCTAAGCTAAAGAATTTCGTTATTCCTTATTCCCAAACTCCAACCAGTCATTTTTCTCCCCCCCCCCAATTCGAATTGGGATTTATATTGGTACATAAAACGGCATTCAATAACTAGATTTTATAATGGAGCCCATTGCTGGCCTGGGGTTAAAGGGTTTAGTATATGTTTACTAATACGTCCCAATTAGGCAAAAATACCATGTTATATAGTGTTATCAGGTTAGGTTAGGAAGGTTACTACATGCCCATTTGAAAAACTAAAGAATAATTGAAATTATTGGTTTTGAGGGTAAATAATGACTTTAGTATTCACATAATTTTAATAATTGATTAAGCTTAGTTAGGTTAGTTCACTCCTAGTAAAGAATCGAGCGGATTATTTAAATATTTTTTTAAGTGTATGCTGTATGTTTACATTCAAATCCTCATTTTGGATAAAAAAATCTTGAAATTTATTTCAATATTAGTTTATGTCAGTTCAAACTCATTTATGATGCAATTTGATATTCATAATTATTGCATTTTACTATAATGTTTACTTTTGCACCCACAATTAGGAATAGAATTCAATGAAATTTATTGTATTAGGTTAGGATAGGTTAGTTCAGATCCACTTAAGACACCAATGATAAATGTAACTATTGCATTTTAAGGTAATTTTTTTACATTTGCACCCCCAATTAGGAAAAAGCCCATGAAAATTATTTTAGGTTAGGTTAGTTCGACCTCAGTTAAGGAATGAGTTGACAACTGAAATTAATATATGACTCCTTTCTCACCCCTCAGTTAGAAACAAATCTCGTTAAATTTGTTGTATTAAGTGAGGTTACTTCAGCCCCATTTAAGAAACAAGTTGATACTTGAAATGAATTTATTTTGTTAAGTTAGGTTAAGTGTGGTTAATTGTTTACTTTCAGAACCTCATTTGGAAAAAAATTTATGAAATTATTTAACTATTTAGTTAGGTTAAATCACCCTGAGTTATGAAAATTGATATTTGAAATAATTGTTTATTACAATTAAATTTGTCTGATGTGTACACTCTAGGTGTCCAGGTAAAGCTATAAAGGCAAAAACATTTTACCATGAAAATATATTTATTGTTTATTACAGTGTAATTTATGAAAATCATTTTTAAAGCTAAATTGAAACGTACTGTACGCATAAGGCTGCTTTAGCACCAGAGTATCATGTCGCTCTACACGTGGCATGCCAGTTGAAAACAAACATCCGGAAATATATGAAACCTTTCACACAGAAGTGGCATGAGACTTGTCACGCCATTTATTTTTGAAAGATTTCATATATTTCCGGATGTTTGTTTTCGACTGGCGTGCCATGTGGCATACCTTGTGCGACTTGCCACTTTGGTGTGAAAGCGTCCTAAATTTTAAAGTTAAACTACATATGCAGGATCACAGTATACACAGGTACATAAAATATGAGAGAAAAATTTAAAAAATGAGGCCATACTTGACTTTGTTTTTTATTACTGACACCAGTATGGGCAAAGAAAATTGCCCTCATCAGGTTTGGACACCAAGAAACATTAAGCAAAAGAATGTGTTAGGGATTGATGTGACTTGTCAGAATATGTGAAGGGATAATAAGAGGTGTGTAACAAGTATGCTAGAATATTGTGTGTAGATGTAGGCATAGAAATGGATCTGTTGCTGAGGGAAGAGTTAATATCAAACTGTTATATTTTAATCTAAAAGACATTCAGCTGTTAATATTGCAATGGGCAGCTGGTGCTATGAGTCAACCTGCTACATAGTTATATGAGAAATAAAGCCTAAGTCAGTTGCTTTGCCCAAGATTTAAAAGTTATTACATGGTGTTGTAGAATGTACTTGGTCTTCCTTAGTCCTTTGGCATCCCTAAAGACCTCTGTCAATATAAAATATTATTATTCTGACAAACTGAGACAATTGCACAGTTGTGATCGGTTATGTCACTGACTCCCTTTTCTACTAAGGGCTAGGATGGTACTTTCTTGCGAAGGCCTTTGGTTTTGGCAAGTGTGACCATTAACCTGAGTGATTGCCCTTTCTAACCTCAGACCAAGGTAGTCTGCAAACCCTCAATATAACAAATCAAAGTCACGAGTGTTACCACTGTACCTCAGTGGCCACAGTTATGAAGGTTAAAATTAAGCACCATAAACAGAATAAGTCATTTCGATAAAAGGCATCATATATGAAAACTAGATATCATATCAACAATTGGATCAAAGTTATTTTTCTCATTGAAGTGAATTCAAGTTTGGATTAATTTCTTTTTGTTTTACCACATGGAACAACTGCAAAAAAAAACCACCACCCCTGATGTGTCGTTTTCATTACCAAACTGAATAGATCCCTGAGCAGGAGGGAGGGAGGGATTGGTTTTATGTCACGGACTCCCTTTTCTACAAAGTGCTGGGTCGGTGCCTTCTTGCAAAGGACTGGTTTTGGCAGATACGATTGTTATCCTGAGTACATATCCTTGCTAACCTAAGAATATGGCAGGCTGCAAACCTTCAGCCTGATACCTCAGAGTCGCGGATGCTACCATTTTGCCACTGTAGATCAATGAGTATTACATATAAAATATACTGTGAACAGGTTATTGATTCATGAGGTATATTTGTACGCTTCCTTTCTCACCATACAGCATTGATAGATAACTATAGCTAGTATAACCTAATGTGGTTATTAGTGATATATGGCTCCACCCAGTCTGTGTCCACCCCTGTTCAAATGGAGATTAATAGTGACACACAAGTCGGAAATGAGCAAAGTCATTTAAATTAAAGCTCATGACCTGCAGTGGCATTGCCTGTATGGTAGGTCCACCTTACGGAGCTGCAACTCAAAAGAGGACGCTAAGCATCTCAGAAGAGGAACAGCGAAAGAGGCCAAACTGATACATCAAATCATTCTGGAGCTACTTGGCCAGGCAGCCTTGGGAACAACAGCAGCAGCTTTACCTCAAACCTTAAAAACAAAGTTTCAGATAGCTATTCCCCGCTGAACCTCAGGATGAATTGTTGACACATCTGATTTCTGATAATTATTATTTTTTTTGTTATATGTTAACTGTTTGTCATTTTTTGTGTCACTTTTAATCTCCATGCAAATGAGGGTGGACACAGACATGTTGGAGATGATGATAAGACTGGATGTCCTCCTGAAAGCTATGAGGTGGGGTCAAGCTCTGGTTTGTCACTTCCCGGGTCAAGTGTTCTAAGCGGCGTGCTACTATGATGATAACCATGATTTAGAGATATAAGATTTTTTTTTAAATTATATATTCTTTCAGGTCTCTTCTGTCTGTTCTTTGTTGAATAGCTAAGGTCAGTCACTATGGATTTTGAAAGCCCAGATGTTGAGAAGGAGTTTCCTGGTCTTTACGGGTCGGAGTCATCACGGCGCAGTGACAGCGATTGTGAGTTTTGACTTGCATTGACCAGTATTCTAGGCTTAGTTGATGGTTTCTGCTTTTAATGTTTTATGCTCATTCAGGAATAAGGATATGGTTGGAACTGCTATTTGTTGGTATGTGCTGTCATTGATCAAAGCATCTTGAATTTCTTATTCATGTAATAATATTAATATTGTGGTAAGACCAGTTTTGTTTATGGCTTGATAACAGTTCCATTGACAAATATACTAGAGGTGGAGCTGGAGGTGGCTGAGTTGAAGATGCTTCAGATTTTTTTGGGCGTGACAAGGATGGACAGGATAAAGAATGAGTATATTAGAGGAACAGCGAGTTAGGACGTTTTGGGGACTTGGTAAGAGAGGCAAAACTGAGATGGTTTGGGCATTTGATGAGGGATATAATGGAAGAAGGATGCTAAGGATGGAGCTGTCAGGTGGGAGGGGGAGAGGTAGGCCAAAGAGGAGGTTTATTAAGGTATGATGGAGGAGGACACAGGGGATAGGGTGAAATGGAGACGATTGATCTGCTGTGGCGACCCCTGATGGAAGGATCTGCAAGATTTGATGATACTCTCAAAGTAGTGATAAGTACTGAATATATAAATTTTGTAAGTAAATTTACATACTTGACTAGCTTCTATCAAGTAGTGTCTTACTTATTGTACTGTGTCTGTACATTATGTGCTATATCTGTACATGATTCAGTTGTTCTTGATGTTACTCATTGTACTTTTGTTTATCTGTAGCTTTGTGACTTTGATTTTTCAGGGACATGACCTCTTTTTATGTTGAATTTTAATTGTATTAAAGCTTTATGGAGTAGGAGGTAAAAGAAAAAACTGGTGAAAAGAGTCAATTTACTTGTAGTACAATTTGAGTTTAATTAGATCACATACCATTTTTTTAAATGTTTTTAATCACTGCAAATCTGCAAAAGCCCACAACAAATGGACCAAATGTAGGTTTGGATGCAAATATTTGACTCAGTTCTTCTTTCCTCTTGTAGCACTAATTTTTGTTTTTGGTCTACTGCTAATGAACCTTGACCTTTGACTTGTTGTGCTGAAAGTGGATTTCACTCTTGGCTTTCTTAGTCACAGATATATCCACTGGTTAATTTTGATGCTTTTTTTTTTGGTGGGAATGAGCATGAATGCCCTAGACAGGTCTTAAAAAAGACAGATCTTGTCATTGACAGAGCTTGCAATAATTGGATAGTAGAATGTCATACTTTTACTTATAAGTTAATGATTTATTTAATAGTAAAACTTATTTTACATATATAAGTTGAGTAATGTAGGAAAAGGCCCTTTAAAGAAGATAACAGTTAAAATATATGAAAAACTTATAAATATTGTAACCTTGACAGGCCACCTTCTCAAAGTATGTTGGTGTTGTACTTTGAGAGGGTGACCCGTTGAGGTCACGAAATTTAGTAAGTCCTTCATGTATTTTTCATACTATTTTCTTTAGTGGGGCTTTTCTTTTCCTACCATTTTAGACTGTATGGTAACAGTTAGGTTGATTAATATTTTGCACAATTTTTAGGGAATATTTTCTAATGTATGTTTACCGTGTATTGTTGAGCATCTCAGTTCATAACAACAAAGTAACCTAGATATGAACATAACTTTGCCACTCGCCTAGGAGATTGCCTTTAGCTTTATATACAGCTTAGTTAGGAAGTAAGTTGTTATTTTAACAAGGGTTACTATTCTACTTTTTTGTACCTAATATCTAGCCAGTGTAGTACTTATGTAGGTGATATTTATAAATTGCTTGTAAGTGACCGTACTGTATTTGGTGTACCTGTATTGTTGATTACAAAAATTTCAGTATTCTGTAATTCCTCTTTTCTCTAAATGTTGTATACATTGATATCACTATAAAATATAAGAATACAGTATCTTGGACAAGTACTCTTAAGTACTCTAATATCCTATCTTGCACAGATGAGAAACCCCAGAGGTTAAATATCCCATTAACTTGTTAGGTTAAGTCTGGTTAGGTCAGCTCAGGTGAGGTTAGGTTAGGTTAGATTAGGTTATTTAGATGATTTGCCTTGTAAATTTTAATAATTTTAGAGTGCCCTGGGGTTGCTCTTCTTTATAAGATCCCTAAGAAATCACAACAGGCATCTTGTTAAGTACTACACTGGCGACATAACCTCAAAGACAGTTTTGTTGAGTGTTGACTGTGAATGCTACGGTCTGTAACTTTCCCCATTTATTACATTAGAAGTGCATTTGTCTTGCCAGTATGTAACTATTGAATTGCATCGTTTGATATTGTACCATTCTTTGCGTGGTCTTAACTGTACCCTATACCTGCATCTCTTACCCCACTCGCACCCCCTTATTGTTCTTTTTTTTTTTATTTTCCTTTCACTATATTCGTCTCCTCCTAACAGTTTAAGCACACGACTTACCGGCCGAGGTGAACGGCTTGAAGATGTAGTTTTGCATGATCTCGGTAATCTAGCAAGCAGGTAATGTAGACTCTTGCATTGGAGGTATCCTTGCTGTTAACTGCTCAAGCTAATTTGGTAATGGTTTAATCAGCTTTGCAATTATTCATGAATGAATTATGAATTAGGTGAAATATTTGTACTCAATATACTTATGTCCTGTCCCACTTTCTGGGACAGGGTCATGTACCTGACATCTATTAATCTGTTTATATATATATATATATATATATATATATATATATATATATATATATATATATATATATATATATATATATATATATATATATATATATATATATATATATATATATATATATATATATATTTATTTATTTAGCGTGTATTTTGCCAGTTTAGCTTGAACATTGTTTAGTGTAGTTGTAGAATTAGATCCGAACATTAGGTGGGTATTTTTATTTCTTTTTTTGAATGGATTTCTTCTGACCAAAATTTATTATTGTGAACAGAACCAAGTGCGAATTAGCTCTAATGTTTCTAACTTCTATGCATTGAAGTTTGATTATTATTAATTTCATGTGGAAGGTTACTAAATGTAAGTGAAAAGTCCTCCCCCTTTTTAAACTTAAAGGAACGGTAATTTTTGGCCAATCTTTTTTTTGTTATTTAAATCCTTTTTTTTTTATTGTGAGCATATTGTAGACTTGAGTAGAGAGTAGCATGGTTTTTTTTTTTATTACATGGTGATTTTGTAATTATTTTTTGCAACTAAGATATTTTGTGTTCTTGATCGGACATGTAAAATATAAACTTTTTTCTGTTCTTCCTTGCTGTACTTATTACACATCAGTTACCCTATCACATATGACCAGTCACTGTACTCCCCATCTCTGTTTATTTTTTCTTTGTTTAAATGTTTTCTTGGTGTCTGGGACAATGAGGGCAATTTTCTTACCCATTTTAGTGTCACCTCACAATAAACAAAATCTAGTCTGTCTTCAGGAATAAGTACCTCTGATACTTTCCCCCATGTGTTCTTCCTCTTTTTCATCTTCTTTTACTACACTCATTCCCACGATTATGTTGGGTTGGGGTTCCTAAGTAGGCTCCCCCATTGTTGTTGGTTGTCCACCCGATTGTATCTGAGCCCTTGGTGTCTCCCTAAAATCCTCATCCGCACAGTCCATCCACCTTTGCATTGGCTGTCCTCAATTCCTCCTACCCTCATTTCCATCTTCATCACCCTCTTGCACACATACTCATCATCTCTTTCGTTTTGTGTGTCACTATTCGGCCTCATTATGGGTGTGGACACAGATTGCTACTGGGTAACTGTGGCTGAATACCCTTCCTAATGCCCTGTGGTGGGCTCGATGTTGGGTTTGTCATCTCCCGAGTCGAGTATTCTAACCACTACGCTATATCAGTACCGTCATCTCTTTCTCCATATTGTAATTTCTGAAATTATCATTCATTTTTCACCAGTAATAATTCGCAATTGTGATTCGAATACTTGTGGAATTAATTTCTTATTGTTTATATTTATCCAACATTACAACTCTAGTTACCTTTTTATCCATTTATATTCTAGGTTTTTTGCATAATTCTTTATCCACTAACTTCCATTATATTCCATTTTATTATTAATTATCATGCGTATACTTCCATTGTAAGTCCTTATTATCCACTTACTTTTTATTGTAACTATTTTCTGAATAATTCCTCATTATGCATATACTTTCAATTTATCCAATATAAGTAAATCTCATTTACTGTTTACTTCCATTACATCCCATTTTATATATACAGTAATTCTGTATTATCCATTTACTCCCATCTTTATTCATATACTACCAGTACAATCTATTCTCAAAATTATTTTATTGTCCATTTTCCTATTTATATATCCTATTCCCTATATAATTCCATATTATCCATTTACAGTACTCCCATTATTATTTATATTGTCCATTATATCCCGTTTACTAAAAAAAAATTGTCATTGCCCATATACAGTACAGTACTTCTGTTATGTCCCATTTTCTGATTACAGTAGTTCCTTATCACCCGATTACTCCCATAATGTCTCATATTTTAAATGCAGTGTGTCACATTTAGTCCCCATTCAAATTGGGATGAACACAGACATGTTGGGTTCCATATTATATGAGCTCCTTTTCCAAAATCTGTACATTAACCTTAGATTTTGTTGAATAAATTTTTTTTTTTTCTGATAAAGGGCTACAGTTGTCCCTTATCTTACAAGGTTTTGATTAGTGTGGTTTTGAATATACATTGTTTGAAAACTATAAAAAGAAATAACAATTTTACTTAAATTTTAATAATATTTGGCAAAGGTTAAGTACAATATAGTACTCTAGGCAGAAGTCAAAGAAGGGGGTTGGAAATAGATTAAATACTAAGTATAGACACTTTTATATGAGAATTTTGACTCACCTGGGAAGTGGTGGAACCAATCCGCAGTATAAAATGAGGGACAGTTGTATTTTATTCACTGTTTTCCGCCTATATTACTGGACTTTTCATTTTTCATGTGATATATGGGCCCTGGCAGCTTAATATTTAGAGCTCTCTGCTTGGGAAGTGACACACCCATGTTTGATCTCACTACTGGGTGCTAGGAGGGGCATAATCAGCCTTAATTCCCCAGCTCCAACCTGTCTTGTCTACCCCATTAGCATCGGGTTTAAAAGTGATAGAAAATGGTAAAAAAAAAAATTAATTTGATATATTTAGCTTATGAGTTAAATTCATGGTTTTCATTGGCATTAGTATTGCAATTGTCTGTGTCCACCTCCATTCAAAAGGGGTTTATAAGTGACAAAATGTGTATATGGGGGGAAATAACACTATGCTAACCTCATATATTATACATATTGTAGGAATGTTGCTACACAACATAACTGAAGGTCTTTTGAACTTAAACAGGACTGGTCAGGACGACTTGATGATTGTCTTACTTTAATTACAGTTCGTTTCCTATGCTTACAAATATTCTGGTGTATTTACTACACGTCTCTTATTATCCTTTCACAGCTGATGAGTCACGACACTCCCCATCTCTTTATCATCCTCTTATATCTGCCTTGTCCTTAAACTACATCTTTTTCTTAAATTGTTTATTGGTGGCCATGCCTGATGAGGGCAATATTCTTTGCCCATCTCGGTGCCACACTCATAAGAAAAATACATCTAAACTGCATAGGTCATCCTATGGGCAGGTAACCTCTAACTTCCTGATCTTCTCTTTGTGTAAATGATCAAGAGAAAATGTGCAGTTGGATTAGACAGGACCCACATTGTAGGTGACTTGTTCATGCCACCTTACTGACTGAGCTCCTACAGCAGATAAATATCTGCATATCATAGCACAATCTGCACACGCAAACACTTTTCTTGTCCTTCATATACCAACCAGTTACAGGTTCGTATAAGAATGAAGGGAAAAATGTTCAGCTAATGATGTAATCCTAGCATGGGACTGTCGTACATAAACTCCTAAATATTTATTTTAAACTTCAGATGTTGGCCTACTTGCATGATATTGATGTTCCTATATTTAAGTATTGCAACAAGAGTGTCCATCTTTATTGTAGAGGTAGCAGTATAATATATGTCTTAATTTGTTTTCCTATTCGAATTCCCAGAGGTTTATCTGCAGCTGGCATGGGATTCCTTTGATTCATTTAATAATGACCGGAAGAAAATCATTAACAGGAATTGATTCTTTTATGGGTCACAAAATTCCAAATGGGCCTTCGAAAAATTAAAATTTTCTGTGGATATTGCTAATATTTTAATTTATAAAAAAGAAGATATAATCCTAACCATGTAATATATTTTAATTTGATAACTGCTATAAGAATATATAGTTTGGGTAGATTTTTATCATTACGCCTGTGTCCCATCCTTTGGAAGTGAAATTTATGTTTTATTGTATGGTCGTTGATGTGTTTTGACAGAATATGGCCTTCAAACAATCTGAAATTATTCCTAAGCTAAGTTAGCATAACCTAATCTAACTTATCCTAACCTGAAAACAAGTAGTTTACAATGATTTTAAAGGTCAGATTAGTTCAAACACATAAAAAATCCCCACAGTATTGAGATCCAAATGGGTAAAAATAGTCGGAGATGAGTTGGGTGTAAGAGTAAAAAAGATATATTGTTAATGCTATTCTGGTTTCTCAGAATGCCAGTAGACCTTTGAAATATTTACTTCTGTTGGAACTGATAAAACTTAATTTTTTTTAAACAAAACATAATCCCAAGAGCCCTATAATTCACTTGAAATATGATGGATATCATAAACGAATAAAGTTATTAATTTATTGTCTCTATTAATCATGAAATTTTAGTAACTTGATCAGGTAGCAATGGAAAAATGTATATTAGCATTAAGTTTTAAGAAAGAATATAAGTCCTCAATAGAATGCATATTAAACGAAGACAGGCAGCGCAGTGGCAGTATCTAGGGCTGGTAATATACTGGCCCCAGTTTTAATCCTGGATTGGGATTGGATTAGCTTTCAGTGCCTTATGTTGTTACAGATTAAATTGGTCAATTAATTGGTGGGGTTGGTGATTTCCTATAGGTCTACATGCTTATTCAGTCATTGCCTGGAAATCACTGGGTCGTTGTAATTGCAGAAGGGGGCTTGGGCTCTGGCTATATGGTAGTCTTATAATTAGGCCGTATTATTACTGTCCCTTGCCTCAGCCTTTCAGTAGAGACCTTTGTGGTTTAGAACCTCAACATAAACAGTACTCACCAGGTTTGAATTATTTTGAATAGTTAACTAGCTGTAATTGGTGTAGTTTTCATCACTAACACTCCTTGTAACCTTTACTGTATAATCTTTAACCAAAATTTTCACCTAACTTCCTCTTTTTCTTTTTTTTTTTTTTACTTGCTCCTTTTACCATGTCTGTACCTGTACTGTACACACCCTTAGACAGTTCGTCAGTTCATCTGTATAGGACCTCCAGCACCAAAAGGCCAACTTGTCATCACCATTTTGGTGAGTTCGAATTCTCTAACAATGAGCAATCACAGCACATTGTGGGTTAGTACCCATGGAAGTAGTAGTATTTCACTTAGAATTGTAAATAATCACGTAGTTCAGTGAACCTAGTTCTCTCACGTACATTTGCACATATGCCTTGCAATCGTGTACAGAGTGGCCCAAAAGTCAAAGTTTTTTTATTTTTTTTTCTTGTTTCCACCCTTCCGTGTGAAGGATTACCTTGCCGGTAGTATATACTTTCCTAAGTCGTGTCGGTATTAAAGAGTGAAGATCATTGGGAAGGGCCTCAGCAAGGTAATCCTTCACCCAGAAGAGTGAAGAAAATAAAAATAATAAAAATTGTGAGTTTTGGCCCACCTATATATTATCCTTGGATAAGCTTAAATTTGCTCCCATAAAAACAGGAAGAGTGTAGTTTATGCTATGTAGATTTTTGACCCTTCCTTTAGCACTTATATTCATAATTTAGTTTCGAAAATTTTAATTTTCTTTTACTAAAGTATAATGCACACTATCTGGGGGACTGCCGTACAGTAGTTGCATAATGCTTGGTTTGGGAGGTGACAGCCCCACGTTTGAGCCCACTGCATGGCGGTAGGAAGGGAATCCAGCCATAATTCCCCAGCTTCAATCTGTCTGTGCCCGTCCACAATTAATAAAAGATGCATACGGTTTGATTATTGAATGAACCACTACTTTCCCATTATTTTTTGCTTCTTCTGCATGTTATAGATGCTTTACATGCTTGCAGTGCTTTAGGATAATTTTTATATGAATTTAAATACCCTCTTGATAGACGCACAGTTGCGCCCAACTTGGGGCATTAGGAAGGGCATCCAGCCTTAATTCTACAGCCACACTCGTAAAAATCAAGGATTAGTTGTCAGACTGATTCCACTGACAGACTGAAAAGCCTCCCTGGGAGTGGAATATTTCTTTTTTAGATACCCTGACTCATTTTGGTTATAATTTTATTATTGCATGAATGCCAGCCACTCCAGAAGCTTATATATAGAATTGAGGTAGAACTTAAATGATAATTATCAACACTGGTAGTGACTGGGTCCGGTAATACACTGGCCTCAGATTCGATCCTAGTCGGAGGGTTGGATTAGCTTTCACTGTCTCATATCGTTACTAATTAAATTGGGCAATTAAATGGGAGGGTGATATCCAGTAGGTCTCCCTGATTATTTAGCCATTGCCTGGAGATCACTGGGTTCACGTGATTGGAGAAGGAGCTTGTGCTCTTGGCTATATGGTAGGTAAATAGTTGATCTCTAGTGCTGCCACTGTCCCTTGCCTCTGCCTTTCATTAGAGATCTTTAACCTTTAATTCTAGTATCTTTATAAGATTGCAACAGGACAGATGGTTATGAAAAGTGTTCTTTTTCTAATGCATACCATTATATTGTCACCACTTGAAACATTATTTGGAAGAAATATTTTTGAGAATTACATTCTATCATTTGTTGTGGTTTTCCTTCAAAAGAGGAGAAAAAAAGTGTATATGCAAATGATGATGTATATTAACTCTAAAACCATTAGGGCATATTGTATCTTGATACAATTTCATTACAAAGAATGTATTACTACTGTAATTTAAAAGCACTAGGAGAATTAGCCAAATTTGTCAGCATTCTTAAGCTATAGTTGCAGAATAAAAAATAAGGGACCAGAATTGACTGGCTCTTTGGGGATAAACATTTGCCACAATTCCCTACCACCACCATGCTTGGGTCATCCAAAGGGTAAGTGGGTGAGGTTCTTCTGCCATGAGTCCCAATTCCTGCAACTTGTTTACCCCCACCTCTTCATCACAGTGGCAAATTTAAGAAAGCATTTAAATTCAGTATTTTTTTTTTCCATATGGTCAGTAGGCCTGTGCTGAGCATCATTGCTAATATCCAGTCCAGTATTTGTATATTTCTCTGGGGTCCACGGTAGGTCAGTGGTTAGAGCACTCGACTCGGGAAATGCAAACTCTTTGTTCCATCCCACCCTGGGACGTTAGGAAGGGCATTCAGCCATAATCCTCCAACTTCAGCCTGTATACTCCTCCATTCAAATGAGGATTAAAATTGCTTAGAAAGCTAAAGGAATATGCACTTTTCATGTCGCAGTATAGTCCCCGTTGATATTGAAACTGGGAGATTAGGGCTAAATGCCATTCCTAACACCCCTTTGCGAGATTGAATCCATATTAGTCGCTTCCCGGTTCTCACACCCTACCACTGAGCTACCATGGGTTTGCATAAAGGGCCTAATATCAATGAATTTGCTGGTATCTATACTGTATTTGTCTTCAGAAAGTATTGTTGCTTAGTATGCCTGTAGCGGGCACAGAATCTCTGTAAGGTATACTGTATCTGGTTTCATTGCTGGTGTATTGATGTCATTAGCAAACTACTCTATGCGCATTATTATTATTATTATTATTTTTATTATTATTATTATTATTATTATTATTATTATTATTATTGTTTATTAAGAAACATTTTCTTGGATATACATATTCTATGTAACACAATAGTCCTTAAAAATAACATAGCCTTAATATATAACTCATAATACATATTCCGGATAATATAAGTAAATATATATTTTCCGTATTAAGGTATATGTCTCCGTATAATATATCTTCTCTGTAAAATGAGTACAATATTCATTGGGAAGAAAAATGTGTTTCTACAGTGTATCAATATTACAATACTCGTACGTACTCTGCGTCAGTAATAAAGTTATTCTTGCTTTAAATGTCACAGTCAGTCCCCATTATTAGGGTGGACACAGACAAAATGTGTGTGGGGAATTGAGGCTGGATGTCCTAACAAACGCCCCACGGTGGGCTCTGTCAACTTCCGAATTGGTGTTCTTACAATTCGACTGCCGTGGTCCCTTAGAGTCATTCTAGTACATTATAGTTAAATCCCTTTGGGATAAATTTTATTTCCTATTCTAGGTAACAAACATGCACCATTCCCTAAGGAAAAGGTATAACCTAAATGCTTATGCCTTGAAATTTCAGTAATTAGACCTTGATAGCTGAGTGGTTAGAATACTCGACGCGCAAGCTGACAGATCTGCAATCGAGCTTACTTTTGAGCGATAGGAAAGGCATTCAGCCTTAATTCCCCAGCTTCAGTTCCGTCTGTGTCCATACCTAAATGGGGACTGATTGTGGCACATAAATCTTAAAAATATAGAAAAATAAGTACCTTAGGATATGTACAACATTCCCAAACGTAATTAGTAGTTTCGCATTATATGAACATAATCTTGGTGTAGTTTAATTAGCATAGCTAATTTATTAATGAGATTACCTAAGCTGCGATCACACGTGATTTAATTATCCCTGGACAGAATTTCGTAGCATGTTCATGAAGGCTGTGTATGGCAACTTGTGTACGGGTAGGCCTAACCAAGAGTCGTAACTGATTTCTTCATTTATAATAAAAAAAAAAATCCCTTTTTCATGGTTACGTATGATTATTACGGAATTGTGAAAAATAACTTTATTTTTAATCGTAATTCGTATTTTAATGTGATGTTAACTCGGAATGTTATGTAATGGTAAAATTCAATGGGGGGGGGGAATATATGCATGTGTATCATTCGTATTTCTTTTATAAGCTTTACTCAATATTTGTATGATTTTTAAGAATAACCAGTGAAACTGTGAGAAAAAGAATTTTGTGTAAAACAGACACACACACATGCCACGAAACTGGTGCCAGAAATACGCAATCTCAGTTATGATGAGAGGCTGAATGAATTAGACTTACCATCACTCGAAGCTAGAAGATTGAGGGGGTGATATGGAGACAGTCATTAGATACCTTCATGGTTATGATAAGAGTGGATAGGGATCGTTATTTTGATATGATTGGCTCCAGAACTAGAGGTCATAGTGTGAAGCTTCGTAAGAAGACTTCTTTGCAGGATGTAAGGAAATACTCTTTCAGTGTAAG
Source organism: Halocaridina rubra (assembly GCA_037179515.1). NCBI lineage: Eukaryota > Metazoa > Arthropoda > Malacostraca > Decapoda > Atyidae > Halocaridina > Halocaridina rubra. The sequence continues at coordinate 96,482 of JAXCGZ010013231.1, forward strand.
AGTAGTTGATATTTGGAATTGGATGAGCGAGGAGGTAGTTAATGCTAACTCAATCCATAGTTTTATGGACAGGTATTATACGTATCACTAAGTACAAAATGGAACCGATCAGGAGACGGGAAGATACAAGCTTTGGGCTCTTTCCCGTAAACACAGTTAGGTAATCACACACACGAAGTTTGGAATGCTTTTATAAGACAACTCTACTTCAAGCCTACCTGGTTCCATGAAATAATATAGTTTCGCTAAGTTGTTTCTAGACTTAAAGTGTGTCTGTTGCCAGCCTCTGCTACCCCAGCGTACATATTGAGTACCCCCATAGAGAAGACTGGCCATTTCTTCAACTGGTGTATTAATACGAGTTTCTTTAATGTACTAAATATTCTGTCTCGCGTCTTTACTCTCCATACAAATATATGGTAATATGTGATAAATATAACTAATAGTACCGATATATCGGAAATAATCTGAAAACTTTAAATAATATCTCCAATATCGTTATATTCCCATATGGAGACTAATACCAGTGTTTCAGTATTTCAATTTTAATCTAGCGTTGATATGGAGAGATTCCGAGATTTAAAAAAAAATACTCCTTTGGAGACGTGAGTGTCATCGACGATTTTGTAGAGCTGTTGTAGCGACTAGGGTTGGTATTAATAATGGTACCAGGTTTGATCCTGACCCGGGGTTGGATTAGTGTTCATTATCCCATGTTGTTACTGATTAAATTGGGTTTGAAAAATAACTGGGGGTTCGTCGATTTCTCATAGGTCTACCTAATTATTCAGCCTTTGCTTGGAGATCACTGGGTCCTCGTTATTGGAGAAGGGACTTGGGTCCCGGCTGTTTGATAGGTATATAGTCGGGCTCTAGTGATATCATTGTCCCTTGCCTCTATCTTTCATTTGTGATCTTAAACCTATCCTCTATTGGTTAACCTCGTATGTATGTGTTGTGACCCCAATACACTTTCAGTTCTCCGTTATATTGTGTGTAGAGTTTTTTAAACTTGTTTATTCCATGACAGCGTTCTCTCTCACCCCCGTTCCTCCTCCACACCTGTGCGGCTCTCACATGATATGCACATACTCACAAACCCACCCGCAGTAGTACCACATCAGCAAGCCCGCCCACATGACCGTTGCCACATAATGTGTTATCGTGTTTTTAAATTCACTTTGAATAGAAAGTCATATTCGTATAGGCAATGGAGTTAATTTGGAAATTCCATTTTAATTGTGTACGATTTTCATATTGAGAAAAATGTATCTGTAATGTTCTAATTAACTGTTGCGGGGTTCCCATTCGGCCTTCCAACACGCGCCAAATACCGTTATCTTTTTAGCAGTAAAAATCGAAACACGTTTTGTCGGTTTTAAGATTATATTTATTTATTGAAAATTTATTTATTATTATATCCCAAATTATATGTATATAAATGTCACTAAAAATAGGAATAAAAGACTAACTGGCACTACATACGCCTCCGCAACGTCATCCCACCTCCACACACGTGTTGTCACTTCAGTAGTAATGTTACCCTTGTACGGTGTGGGTGCATCTGATAGTTCTGCCAAGACGATGGGGCTCATCTGTCATTCGTCTGTTGATGTGGCACTCCAGTCCCGAGAAAATATGTAGTGATAATTAGGAAGAAAAGAGAGCCATGTATCATTTTAGTGCCACTAAAAGACGTTTATTTTTCTAAGCACCGTTCAATGCAGGCGCGAAGTTGCTGATATCTGTGACTGCAGTGTTATCCACTACTCGCTGTCTGTCCGTTCATTCATTCATATCGAACGGACTTCTGGGTTTCACCGACAGACATTAATCCTTTTATAGATTTCTATAACTCCTAACTCTAGTCCCTCCTGCATGCTGTAGTGCCCAAATTAGACTAAAGTAATAGATGCGTTATATTTACATCTTTAGTTGTTATTTATTAACAAGTTGCCAAAATGTTTTGCGGATCGGAGAGCGGCAAACATATCCAAGAAGAAGCGTGTATGTATTTTTTGTTATTTTTCTTTTATTTATTGCCATTTAGAGAGAGAGAGAGAGAGCGTGATGCCTCTATTCGCTACGGACTTACGGATCTTGCAAAAGTTCTTTAGACTGAACCTTCACCCGCATGTAATCGTGACGTAATATTAATGTATACAGGTATCAACGTATTCCTATCTCATAAATATATGTATATGAATGCGAATGTATACAGATAATGCTTATAATGAACTGGTCGTCCATGTATTATGCATGTTTGTGTGCAGGTAAATGTATATGAATAAGGAATAATTGAACTTTATATTATGTATATATTATGTTGTAATTTTTTTATGTGCTCATAACGTGTGTCTGATCATGTAAACTAATTTCGTGTATGCAAACATTGATAACTCTCTTAATCCTTATTGTAAATAATAGATATAATGCAATGCTAATTATATTTTATTCTCAAAGCTGTTTATCGGATTACTGAAGGGAAAAAATGTGATTACTCTCTCCCCCTCTCTCTCTCTCTCTCTCTCTCTCTCTCTCTCTCTCTCTCTCTCTCTCTCTCTCTCTCTCTCTCTCTCAAATGCGTATAGAATCTAGTACATAATTTTGTTATATATTATTTCTACTACTACTACTAATAATAATAATAATAAAGACTAGTGACATCCATAATGTGTTAGTCCTTGTCACATCGTTTTCCTGTTGGGGGTACATCATATGATTCATGTTGTCATGATGAGGATTGGGTTGGCCTAGGGTAGCAATTGCCGATCCTGCCTCGTTGCTTTGAACGTTTTCATGGTACGTTTTGTGTACAATACGAAAACGACTAATTTTTGCACGTTGTGTTAGATAAATACAGGGTGCCGTGGTAGGTCAGTGGTAGAGCGCGCGATTCGGAAAGTGACCAACGCGAATTAAAACCCACCGCAGGGCGTCAGAAAGGGCATCGAGCCATAATCCTCATCGCCTCAACATGTCTGTGTCCAGCCCCCATTCGTATGGGGAATCATTGGGACTTATTTAAGCGGTGCATTATATAAATCCAGAAGAAATCGGATTTTTGTATATATAGTATTATAGGCCAAAAGTCAGTCTCCATACTTGGTCAAGGAATACCCTTAGATTCCTCCGTGCCATAGAAGGCGACCAAAAGCGATAGGGCAGAACGAAGCCTGGCTAGCCCGTTATATCTAAAATTTATCATCTTGTATTTGCCCATGTTGACTCACTGGGCCTGCTGTGGTGACAGGTGCTACTATGAGGGATGCCACAAACCTCTCCTTACTCCTTCAAAAGTTTCTGACGAAGAATTGTCTCACACACCACCTCAAGGAGTAGAACACGAAGCCTTTTGAAGTATGAGTCATGCCCTAAGTTTTAATTTTGACGGGTGATATTGCTTGCCGTTTTATGTCATTGTTACTCCCCATTTTGGGGGTGGGCACAGACAGGTTGGAGCTGGGGAATTAAAGCGATGACTTTCCCAGCACCTCGCGTTGAGCTCGATCGCTGGTCTGGCAGGTCCCGAGTTTAGTACTCCAACCACTGCATAATCTTATTCCCAGCTATGAAAGGGTGATGGAGTAATAGTACCCTACTTTTATTACTGATATTGCCACCCTGCCTCCCTCTTGGGATATGACGTCTTAAGAAGAACAGACACACACACACACACACACATATATATATATATATATATATATATATATATATATATATATATATATATATATATATATATATATATATATATATATATATATATATATATATATATATATATATCGGAAACAGCATTTTTGATGTATAGTATCAGTACACATAACTTCCGTTTCACCGGAAGCAGCATAGAATTTTATTTTTATATACAGTATAAATATATTTTTTTTTATGAAGTACTTTTGGACTACTATTATTAATATCATTAGTCTCCATGTTGACCCACATTTTGTGAATAAGTAGGATATTTGTTACTCATTCCAAATGTTTGATTCATTTGTTTATTTGTTTATTTATGTATTTATTTTTAATTTGCATTTACCATTATTTGGTCGCTTGACTCTTACATGCATTTTGCACATTCCATCTTTTAAGAAGAGAATAAATAATGGGGCATGATGCATTGTCTGTAGAGTTAGCTTTCTTCTTCTTCTTCTTCAGTTCTTCTTCTTCTTCTTCTTCTTCTTCTTCTTCTTCTTCTTCTTCTTCTTCTTCTTCTTCTTCTTCTTCTTCTTCTTCTTCTTCTTCTTCTTCTTCTTCTTCTTCTTCTTCTTCTTCTTCTTCTTCTTCTTCTTCTTTTATTATTATTATTATTATTATTATTATTATTATTATTATTATTAATAATTTGTTCATTTCTTGTTATTCGTATTCCCTTCTTCCTTCCTTCCTTAGTTCCCCCTCCCCTCTCTCTGAGTATGACGATGAGAGAAAGGAAGATCTTCATATATTCATATTTTCTGCTTCTTTCTTTTTCTTCATTTTCTTCTTCCTTCTTTCCTTAATTCTTCTTTTTCTTTGCGAAGGAGAAGTAGCAGGAAGAGGAAGGTCATCGTATATGCATATTTTCTTCTTCTTCTTCGTCATCTTCCTCTCTGCTCATCATCTTCTTCTTCTTCTTCTTCTTCTTCTTCCTTGTCATCGTCATCATATTATTCTTTTTTTTCATCATTATAATCATCCTCTTCCTCTTCTTTGTCATCATCATCATCATCATTTTCTTCTTCTTTCCTTCTGATCTTTGAGGAGGAGTAGGAAGCGGACCCTCATATAGGCATCTGTTGGAGAGATTTTTTTTGTTTTTTCTCTTAAGAAGAGATAATGCGCAGTTGACCCAGAGTGCCACAGTGCCCATATAGCACTTCTTTTTTTTCTCTCAAGAAGAGTATAATGCGTAGTTGACCCAGAGTGCCACAGTGCACAGTGCCCATATAGCACTTTTTTTTCCTTTCTCAAGAAGAGTATAATGCGTAGTTGACCCAGAGTGCCACAGTGCACAGTGCCCATATAGCATTTTTTTTGTCATTATTATTTCCCATTCGAATAGGGATGGACACTGAGTGGTTGGAGCTGTAAGGAGATTTAAACGTAGATGCCCTTACTAACGCCCCCACAGCCATTTAGGAGTATTTATTACCTAATACATAAGGTCATTTGGACAATATAACACTAGCATAAAGTAACATTTAATATAGGGTCTGATAACGTAATGGTTTTGAGAGCTCAACTCGGGAGTTGACAGACCCGTGATCGAACCCACTGTAAGCCTTTAAGAAGGACTTAAAGCCTTAATTCCTCAGCTCGACTCAGGAAGCGACAGACCCATATTTGCACCCATCGTGGAACGTTAAGAAGGGCATTCAAACTCAATTCCTCAGCTGGACTCGGGAAGTGACGGTCCCAAGTTTGCACCCACTGCGGAGTGTTAGGAAGGGTATCCAGCCTTAATTCCCCAGCTCTAACCAGTCATTGCCAACTCCCACTCGGTTGAAGATGAGTCGAGACAACGAGAAACAATAACTTTGTAGCGTCAACATACTTTGCTGTTGCTGCGTTGTCTGTGCGACTGAATTATTGTTTTTTTTTTTTACTTTGGATGACTCAACTTTTTTTGTGTTTGTTTATCTATCAGTTTCAGTATTTATTTATTTATTTATTTAATTAATTATTTATTTGAACTTTGTGTATATTATTGTACCTTATATGTATACAATCTTTTGCATTTTATTTTTTTTTATTTTGGCCCATTTAGTTACAATGTAGAGCCGCGTTAGCTCAGTGGTAGAGTACATGAGTTGGTAAGCAACTGACACGAGTTCGATCGCACCGCGGGGTGTTATGAAGGGCATCCATCCATAATTGCCAGCTCTGATATATCTTTGTCGACCCCCATTCATGGGGATTAATTATAATTAAACGGTGCTAGCGCTAGTTGTAACACACACACACTCACTCACTCACTCACTCACTCACTCACACACACACACTCACTCACTCACTCACTCACTCACTCACTCAAACACACACACACACACACACAGAGGAAGAGAGATGTACCCCTGACCTCAGTGTTTGCTAGTAACTGCATTTGATTAGAGTTGCAGCAGATACAATGCATATTAATCAGCATTCCAACGTGAATGACTAAAATCTGTTAGTAAAACTTTATATTTAAATGGAATATTTTCTCTCTCTCTCTCTCTCTCTCTCTCTCTCTCTCTCTCTCTCTCTCTCTCTCTCTCTCTCTCTCTCTCTCTCTCTCTCTCTCTCTCTGTCCTCTTCCTCCTCCTTCTCCTCCTCCTCCTCTTGTTGTTGGTGATCCTTCTGCTTGTTCTTCATCAGTTTCTTCTGTTCCACTTCCTTCTCCCTCAGTTTCTTCTCCTCCTCCTCCTCCTTTTATTGTTATTCCTTCTGATTGTTCTTCATCAGCTTCTTCTGTTCAACTTCCTTCTCCCCGTTTTCTCCTCCTCCTCCTGTTGTTGTTGTTGTTGTTCTTCCTTCTGATTGTTCTTCATTAGCTTCTTCTGTTCCACTTCCTTCTCCCCCATCTTCTCCTCCTCCTCCTCCTCCTCCTCCTCCTCCTCCTCAGTCCCCACACATGATACATCAACACTGAGTTCTAAAAATAAATGTTGAAATGTAGACATTTAGCAAAATACATTTATATTTTGAAATGGGTAGAGAGTATACATAGCAGCGTTGCAGTAGCACAGTGGTTAACACACTCGATTCATGAAGTGACACATCTGAGATTGAGCCTACAGCGGGTATTTGGAAGGTCATCCATCCTTAATTTCCCAGCTCCAAGCTCTCTGTGTCCACCTCTATAATAGGAATTAGTAGTGACTTGAAACTATTACAATATACTCCGAACATGAAAAATTTAGTTTTCCTTAAATGGAAGCTGTGTCACATTTAATTATTTTTATTGGTACTTTGACTATTTTTTCAGTCTGTCCTTTTCCTTTGTGTCCCATTACCTCATCTCCGCCTTGTCCATAAGCTTTTTCTTTTCCTTTGTCTTAATGTTTTCTCATGCCGGGACCTTTATTGATGAGGGCTGTTTTTTGCCTGTCCCGGTGTCACACTCATAAAAAAAATAATCAAAGCAAAAAACTTGACATTTGAATAACCATTTTACTAAACAAGATACGGGCTGACTGGCATCTTAGGAAACAACAACAATAACAACAGGATAGAGGTAAAACTGGGGCACTAGAAAAGTCTTGCAACAAGGAAGAATAATGAACATACTAAATATTTGATTGTTGTAATAAAAAATGACATAAAGAGTGATATATTTTCAATAATTAATGAAAGATACAGACCCGAAAGTTGTATGTACAAATCTAGATTTTTCATTGAGGAAGTCTCAGAATTGCTGCAGAAGTGTGGAGTGTTTTTCGTGAAATTTCAGTTATTCTTTTCTGTAAACCAGCTGCGGCTGTTGGACCTCATGGCAGAAGATCCTTACCTACCTCATGTGGGTATTCCAAGCAGGGCGGTGGTGAGGGAATTGTAAATCTGTTTACTCCTAAGGAGCTAAAAGTAGTGATCGAGGTATTTTACCTTCTGGTGAATGTGTGCTTTGACTTGGCTGCCCCCCTTACAAGAGAGATTTCGGAATTTGTATATGTATGTATGTACTGTATTTAGAGATATGTTAATATTGATTCTTGATTACAGATGGGGATAGTGGCCATGAACGAGGGAGCAAGAAAGAACTGCTGAGAAACAAAAAGAAAGAAAAGAAAGTCTCTTATGCCGCCCTTGGGGAGGACAGCTCGGCTGAAGAAATGGACGTGTCCGATACAAGGTAAGTTTTAGATTTACGTTTTATGTGGTCCTATTAACTTCTACAGTGATGTGGACCGAAGGAATTTCTTGCATCTGCTAGCTCCGTGAACTGTGATGAACGAGTGTGAGGGTAGTTACCATGTGAAGAAGCGGTGGGGGTAAACCAGCTGCGGAGGTCGGACCTCACTATAGAATATTCTTGCCCGCCTAACTTGTGTTGGTTGACCCAAACAGGATAGTAGGAGGGGGAAATGTGGCAACTCTTTATCCCCAAGAAGCTAAGAAGAGTAATTGAGGTATGTGTGGATTGTGGTGAATTCGTGTTTCTTGGCTCAACCACCCTCCTTGCAAGGGAAAATAGGGCCTTGTATACACATAGAGATAGATTAATCCCCATTATGGGATGGACACAGACAGGTTGAAGCTGGGGAATTAAGGCTGGAACTTTTTCTAATGCACCTCTGTAGTTTTGATTTTGGGTCTGTCAAGTCCCAAACCAAGTATTTCCAACCGCTTTGCTACCGTGGTCCCCTTCCGATATAAGGTGAGTTTTATTTTATGTGTTATGTGTCACTATTGAGCTTCTTTATGGAGGTGGGCACAGAGTGTTATTAAAGACATTACGATATCTGACGTCTTTACTGAATCAGTTCAAGGAGGGGGGCCACAGAAGCTCAGTCGTTAGAACACTTGACTCAGGAAGAGAGAGCCTTGATAGACCCCACTGTGGGGCATTAGCAAGCGCATCCAACCTAAATGTCCCTTTTCCAGCCTGTTTGTGTCCACCCCTATTCGAATGGGGATTAATAGCAACACGTAAAAAGGAAATAGCAACTTATTTAGTTTTGGGAACTTATATGGAAATTAATTTGAAGGTTTACTATTCAGTATGGGAAAGCTGTAGGTTTCAGGTTTGAGGAAGTGCTCTATGTATTGTAATGAATTTTAATGATGTTAATGGATTAATAAGTAGAAGAAAATTTGATAGTGATACGAAGTTAGACTGTAAAATGTTGTAAAAGGGAAGATTGAAATAAACTGTAAGGAAACTTTGTAATCTATGCTCATAGATTGTGTACTATACAAGTTCTAATACACTTGCCCCAAGTTCGATCCTTGCCTAGGGTTGGATTAGCTTTCATTGTCTCATGTTGTTGCCAAATAAATTTGGCAGTTAATTCGGAGGTCGGTGATTTTCAATAGGTCTTCCAGATTATTCATCCATTGCATGGAGATCACTGGGTCCACTTGATTGGAAAAGGGACTTGGGCCTCGGCTATGTGAAAGGTATACCGGTATACAGGGAGTCCTCATATAATGTCGTTTCGAGTTTACGACAAAGGCTGCTAGGACAATTTTTTTTGTTTTGTTTGTTCATCCATTTATTTTTCATTTTTTTATATTCATAAATTTGTTTTTGTCTAGTGTCCCTTACCCTTCCTTCCTGGTTGTCCTCTAGGGGTTAAAAGTTGGACCACTTGAAGTAGCCAACGGTCCTTTCACAGTTGATGATAAAGAGATGTGTACATGTTTAAATGAATATTTCTTATCTGTATTTACCAATGAAAACTTGGAATATATTCCAGAGGTAGAATACATATACACTGACCATCCCGATAATATAGTTAGCTCAATATATATGAGGGAGGATGTAATAAAAGAAATAGATAAATTAAAGGCTAATAAATCTCCGGTACCTGATGAAATATATGCCAGAGTATTAAAGAAGTGCAAGGCAGAGCTTAGTTGTCCATGAATTGCACTATTCTATAATTTAATAAAATAAGGATTGGTACTCAAGGAGTGGAAATTGGCAGATGTGGCACCAATATTTAAAAAAGGAGAATGGGTTAAAAAGAAACACTATAGACCTGTATTTTTTCTTTGTAAATTTTATATAAGTTTTCAATTGTAACCAACTGTATAGTATATAAAAAAATAAATAAATAAATCCATTAACTTGATAAAAAATGAGATACTAGTGTAATATTTTTTATGTATATAAGTATACTGTACAGGTGCTATTTACAGTTTTGTACTACACAGTAAAACAGTAGAGGTATTGCTGTGTAATATAGTACAGATATTTTATGTATGTATTGTTTTATTATACTATACAGTACATGTACACTGTATAGTACCTGTATATTATGTTAATTTTAAAATTTAGGAATAGTATTAGGATTAGTTTTAGTAATTTTTAAGAACCATGAGGAACATAGTGTCCCCTTAAAAAGAAAAAAAAATGTGTAGGGGGACTCAGGTTCAGTTCTAAGTGAGTTCCGACTTACGTTGATTTTCGACTTATGTCGACTTTCAGAAACAGACCCCTGACGTTATATGAGGACTCCCTGTAGTTGGGCTTTAGTGCTATCACTGTCCCTTGCCTCTGCCTTTCTTTAGAGACCCACTAAAGGATTTGTTTGAGTGGTAAATGTTTAAAGGAGTTGAACTTAGGAAAATTATAATTCAACATATATTCAGTAGCCTTCTTTAATGTCATAGAGATGGGAAGCACGGTAATTGAGTGGTTAAAATACTAGACTTTGAAGTTGTCAGACCCACGATGAACCCACCGTGGGGTGTTGAAAAGGGCATCCAGCCTTAATATCCACTCAGCATCCACCCCCTTAATGGGGAACAATAGTGACTCATAAAACTAACTTTATTGTATGTCATGGAGAAATAACTTATTGGTGTATTAACTTTTTTTTTATCTATATTTGTAGATATATAATTTATTTTATTGTTGAATTGTTATATTTCTGCCTGTGTCTTTTAATAACTCATAGGTATGTCAAGCCTTACAGCAAAAGATCCTTGCCCATTTACCCTGTGGGTGAACCAAGCAGGGTGGTGTGGGGGAATTGAGGCAGCCTTTTATACCCAAAGAACTAGGAGGAGTGCGCACTTTGCCTCGGCCACCCCTTTACATGTGGGAGCATGCCTTTTGTATATGGGTGTAGTTAGGCAGTTTTGAAGGTATAGGATATTCATCTCCTGGCATTTCTTTAACTACACTACTAACAGTTAGTATTAGGAGGCCACATTAGATCAATGGTTAGAGTGCTGAACTTAGTAAGTGACAAACCTTTCTTTGAGCCACAGCGGGTCATTAGGAAGGAGATCCAACCTTAAATAACCAGCTCCATCCTATTTATTTCCACCCCTTTTGATTAGGTAATAAAATAACATTTAAAACAGCAAACATACAAATAAAAACTGACATCTAGTATTTAACCATAGACAAGCAGTTTTAGCCCACAACAGGGCATTAGGAAGTCCAGCCTTAATTCCTCTGCTCCAACTTGCCTGTGTCCACCCCCATTCGAAAATGATCAATAGTTTTGTATAACCTGGTAAGCAAACAAAAGCAAACTGACATCTAGTATTAAGCCACAGACAGGCAGTAATGTTTGCACAACTTGCTTAATAGGCTAATGCAAATTGACAGTCACAGAACGCCCATTAGACTTTTTATTAGAATACTGGAAGATTCTGGAAACATCTGTAAGGTGTTACCCAATTCTGTATATTCAAGTCATTATTATTATTATTATTATTATTATTATTATTATTATTATCATCATTATAATTATTATTATTGTTATTGTAAGCCTCAGCAACTAGTCCATTTGGAAAAAGTCAAAGATTATAAACAAGATGGGCCCAGCAGGGGATACAATTTAATTAGGAGAAGGAAGAGACAAGATAGAGTAGAAAATGTAAATCTTCAAAATGGGACCAGATTAAAAAAGAAGAGTATCAATGACTTATATAATTTTGTAAGGAAATTACTGTAAGTTGTAACTTACAGTAACCCAGGAAGTGACAAACCCGCATTTGAGCCCACTAAGGAGCATTAGGAAGGCTATACAGTCTTATTTCCCCAGCTCCAACCTAACAGTGCCTACACCTCTTCGAATGAAAATTAATTGTGACTCCTAAAATGGCACTGAAGTTTTGAGACAAGCCCACCCTTGACTTGAAACGAATGCTTTGAATGTCTCTAATCACAGTTAAGATTATCTTATCTGATAATGTACCGTACAGTACTGTTTTTCATTATAGCTACATATATAATCTTATTTTTCCAAGACTTCATGTTCTGAGATGTATAGAAACATTTTTTCGTCCTGTTGTAGTATGCGGCCTACCTCACTAATGGTAGTCTATTGTAACCTTAATTGAACTGACCTGGTTAGGTTAAGGAATAATAGATTGCCTGTTAGTGTCTTAGATAATTTTCACATTTAATGCTAAAATTATGATATGTTGATCTCAGTTGTAATTTTTTGTGTCATAAGATCTTTCGGCTTCTGTCAGGGGTTGCCACAGTGGATCATTCATCTCCATATTGCCCTATCTCCTGTCTCCTTCTCCATCATACCATTCATCCTCATATGCTCCCTCACCACATCCGTATCTGCTCTTTGGCCTGCTTCTTGCCCCTCCTGCTATGCATTTCTAATCTCAACATCCTTCTTCCAACATACCCCATCCCTCCCCAACACATGCTCAAACCATCTCAATCTTGGCTCTCCATATCACCCTATCCCCTGCATTCTCCTGTGTCACTCCATGCACCCTCCTGTTTTCCCTCACCTCATCCATAAACCTTCTCTTTGGCCTGCCTCTTCCCCTCCTGCTTGGCAGCTCCATCATGAGATTCTTTCTCCTGAGATCCCCTTCATCCCTTCTCAGCACGTGCCCAAACCATCTCAGTCTCGCCCCTCACTCCTTGTCCCCAAGGTAAAATTTCTTTATATCTATTTTCAATATCTTCAATACTAATTATATTGTTTTATTTGTACAGGAATCCTTTAAAACCTAAAAAACCAAAAAGCTTCAAATTTCTACATAAAAAGGATAAAGAAGACAAGGATGAGAAGAAAGAAGAAAAGAAAAAAGATGATCGACAGAAAGAGAAGTTAGAAAAGAAGGAGGAGAAGCGCAAGGAGAAAGAAGAAAAGAAAGGCGATAAGAAAAAGAAAGAAAAGGAAAAAGAAGAAAGGAGAAGAGAGAAAGAAGAGAAGAAAAGACTCAAGAAAGATAAGAAAAAGAAAGCTGAAGATATCTGTGATGAAGGTCAGCAAAGATCTACTTATGATACCTTATTTTTTACATACTGATATATGTGTATACAGTATATGATATCAGGACTAATGCTCAACTGACAAGTGCCCAGTGGACAGCTGGTCGACTATAAACAAGGACAACTGCGTGATAGGGACGGTTGCCCTAGGTTAGATTGGGTTATCTAAAGCAATTAGAGCATTTTTCTGTCAGGCAGTTGACATTTGGGCAGATGACCTAGAGCCGTGTATTATTTATGTTTTTAAAAAGACTGAGTGACATAATAATCTTGCTTATCACTTTATTTTGGAACATTGCAGTTATGCAATATTTTGATGAAGATATTATACATGACATTTAAAAGGATTGCAGATTTTGTATGTATTTAATCAAAATTAAGTAATAATTTATAGCTGGTATTTTTATTTTATATCTTTTAAAATATTTTGGACACAGTTAATAGGTTTCTTATTTTTCTTACATTTTATATTTCTTACATTGTATTTCTTTACACTTAAAAGTAGATCTATGTACATGAGGTATTCTTAGTACACTGTTATTTTTATGTATTATGAATTATTTGAGTAATTAATTTGCTACTATGCTGTGTGAAAAAGGGTAGGGAAGACCCATTCATGTAACAAAAGGAAGAATTTGCTAATCATCTTCTTAACCTTCTCCTTCTCTGTCCTCTTCATCGTCTTCTTCATTTGCTACCTCGATTGGTACTTTGATAAGGTGAAGTTGAGGTCGCAAAATTAATGAATACTTTGAAAAGCTCTTCGTCTTTCCTTCAGTCATATTGTGAACAATCTCTACCTACCATTTTTTGTTTGACTTTTTCAGAAGAACTTCCAGTATTTGGTGTGCCTCTTTCTTTAGCTGTAGAGAGGTGCCAAAGCCACGATGGCATCCAGCTTCCTACTATTGTTCGAGATTGTATAGATTACTTAGAAGAAAATGGTATGTACATATTACCCCTTCAGTTATCCCTTCTGAGGGGGGGAGAATACTTCCTCCTTGTTCCTGGCGTATTGTAAAGGTTGACTATATAGAGACAAGTGAGGGAACTGTGAATCCCCTTGTCTTTATTTTTTGCAAAGATAAAGTTTTTGCTTTGACTCTGCCTCCCCTCATATAAGGAGGATTTATGGCTTTTGTATATAGATAAATTATAACTTACCAAATGATCATTGCTTCTTTACACTATATGAAATGGGATATGAACGGAGAAATAAATAATGTCAAGCACATTTTGTTAAGGTGGATAGAGAAGTTGAAGTCATAAAATGATATCTCTTAATATGGGCAGAGAAGCTTTGACGTATATTATTGCCTCTTGATTTGTTTCTGCCTTCTATGGCAGTGAGAAGGAAAGAAGATAAATGAGTAGCTCCTTACTATGTTTGCCATTTTGTGTCTATTAATCCCCAATCTGTTAAGGGCAGAGACAGACTTGTTGGAGCTGGGGAAATAAGTCTGCTTCCTCCTCATAATATAGCATAACTTGATAGGTACAAGTATGGGTTTGTCTCTTCCGAGTGGAGTGTTCAAACCTCTGAGCCACCACAGCTCTCTTGAATTTCAAAAAAGTCCTTGTAAAATATTGAACTTAGGACTTATGTCAGTAATACCTATGTCATATGCTCTCTCTCCCTTCAAACTTTTATAATAATATTTTTTTTATTTTTTACAGTCAGATGTAAGCATGAATATTGGTGGGAAGTGTTAGTCTTTTTGATAGTTAAACATTCATCATATCTACAGGTCTCCATTGTGAGGGAATTTATCGTTTAAGTGGGATGAAAAGCAAAGTTCAGCAGCTTCGTCGGCTTTACAATTCTGGTGAACCTGTCCGGCTACTTGACCAGGAACCTCATGTTGTTGCCTCGCTCTTGAAGCAATATCTCAGGTAATCGCTATACTCTGAATATACTAAGTACAGTACATAACTTAGCTATTTTGCCATAAACTACTGTAATGGTAAAGGAGGAAAAATTGCTTCCCTGTGTGCTGTATGTTGTATAAGACAACTCGCAGAATTATCTGTGGTTGTAGAGAAGGAAGAATTTCTCCTGCATGTATTGTATATGTCATCAAAGGCAGTTAAAGTTTAAAAGTCTGTAATGAAAAGCATAGGCAAGGGGGCAGTGATAGCACAGGAGCCTTACAGTTAATAGGAATTTTCTTTTTAGGGTGAAGAAAAAAAGTTCTATTCATCTCACTGTACATTTTCACTTTCTCATTAATTCATATGCATGTTACGAGCATTGAAGAGAAACAAACCTATGATGTAAATTCTTATATTTTCGTTAACTGGGATAGTTGTATCCTGTATTGTAAAGTTAGAGGAGAGTGCTTGCTATTATCATAAATGTGACATTATTTCCTGTGAATTTTTCTTTGTTTCTTTTGAACCTAAGGGTCAGTAAAGATAATTTATTTTTTTTTTCTTCCCCCAGTATTGTAGGAATAATTAACTTTTCAAGACAGGTCACCTAACCTGACCTGGCTTGAGCTAACCTAAGTTATGTTTTCGCCTGCTGGCTAGTACAGTGGTAACGCGCTGGCTTCGCATTCACGAGGTCGAAAGATCGGTTCCCGTCCAAGACCGAGAGTTTAAGCTGTTTCCTGGCAGGTACTGCTGTGGTTGGACACCACAGTGGGGGGTTGGGGCTTTCCCTGGCTGACGAATACCCATTGTATTGAAATGGAAATAAAGTTTGTGTGTTTGATTACAGGGGACTGCCAGAACTGATCCCCTATGATTATTCATATTTGTAAGGCAAACCACCTTACCTAACTTTTCTTCTTTGCTGATTGCAGGGAACTTCCAGAACCGGTGCTAACAGTTGACATGATGCCACACTTTGAGGACGTTGCTATGATTCCCAATCCTGGGGAACGGGCAGAGGCCATGCGACAGTTGATAGACAGACTACCTACTGCTAATAGATTACTACTTCAGTATATGTTCAAACATATGGGTCACGTCATTGCTAGGGTAAGGAGGAGATATATACTAAAACATGTTTATGTAAAAGATTTGTAAAACTTGATTAAAAGAGATAAAGTATCTAGGGGCTAAATTGCAATACTGCATTTGGACTATTTTATATACCGGGTAACTATTTTTTCTATCTTCTCATTCCTTTTCCTTACCAAGTTGCTTCTCTTGCTGGATCCATGTGGTTTATAGTTTTTGACGCTTTTCATCTTGGCTAATTGCTTGGGTCATAACAATTATAATAAAGATACTCCCCAACTTGCAAACGAGTTAGATTCTAAATGTCCACTTACAAGTAGAAATGTTCGTAAGTTGTGTTTAGGTAAAAAAAAATACTATACAGTACATGCATATGCAGTACTGTACAGTACTTAATCTAAAGACACTTTACTACATAAAACATAGAGTATACAATATTACTGAATTTTAATACAGTAATAATATTGTAATAATACAGTACAGTACAGTAATACATACATTAATGCTTGGAAAGATAATGGATAGGTTTTTGTTCATACCTGTGAATGTTTGTAACTCAGTTGTTTGTAAGTAGGGGAACTTATGTAATGATAATAATAACTTATGTAATGATAATAATAATAATAGTAATGATAATAATAATAATGATAATAACAGAAATACATTTGTAGTGGGTATAAGTCTGCTTTTCTATAGTTAATGGTTATAGAAATATGGCAAGCAAAGGAGATTAAAAAAACGAAGTTGCTAAGCATTTTGATATTTACAGGAACGAGACACAAAGATGACTTATCAAAATGTAAGTATCGTTCTCTCTCCAACGATGCAGATCTCTCATCGTGTGCTGAATGTGTTATTCCTGAACCACGCTTATCTCTTTGGAAATGTCAATATTAAAAAGTAAGTCACCATCACGTCTTAATGGACATGTGATTTTTTATTTTGCAGATTCTTTTCTGCTTCTTTACACAATGAATGGTAATAGAAATTGGGCTGCAGAGCACCATAGTGGTGCAGTGGTTACAGCACTTGACTGAGGAAGTGGAATAGTCACGTACAAGTCCACCACAGGGTGCCAGGAAGGGCATCCAGCCTTAAATCCCCAGCTCCAACCTGTCTGTGTCCACTCAAATGGGGATCAATAGTGACACATCAAGCAGCAACCAGTTGCTGTTCTTTTTCTTAGTCTACATATGCACCGAGTGTTGTGGCATTTTTGTTGAGCATCTTTTGCTATACCCATTTCTGTTTCTCTTTGCTTTCCCATGTTCTTGGTGACCGGGCTCCGATGAGGGCAATATTATTTACCCATTCTTGTTTCACACTCTTTAAACAAAAACATAATGCATTATGTGCTATTTTTCAGTTGAATTAATTTTGCAAATTTTATGCTATCTACAACGTGCCTGTGTCCACCCTATTTGAATGGTGATTAATAGACACATAAAACAGCAGACAGCATGAGGCATTTTGTGATATTTTACAATTTGTTTTTAATTTTGCAAAGTCTTGTGTGTCTACAAAATGTCTGCGTCCATCCCCATTAGAATGGGGACTAATTGTCAGCAGTGGCGGCTCATAGTTTAAATTAGTGGGGGTGCTGCTTCAGAAACTTTTTATCTATTGCTTTAATATTATGTAAAACAAAACTATATAAAAAGAAAATTTATACATAAACTTGATAAAATCCTAAAAAAAAAATTTTTTTTTACCTACTTATAGCCTAAATTTTTACAGTTCAAGCCTGACTCATTTATTTAAATATGAAGTCCACTTAAAAGAATTTCAAAGTTTCCACAAAAGAAAATACAGTATTATTTTGGAAAAAATTTCACGGTTCTATTGAACCTTTATGTTATGCTCATTGATTGAAAGTCTCTATACCTTACTAAGTTTTTCCTTAATATTTGCGTTTCCTAAAAGTGACCGTGAAACCACATTTTCAATGTGCTTCTTTGACTTCTCATGTTTTCAGTTTTTTCTGTAATTTTGTTTATATTTCTAAAACCGTCTTTTGTCCATGTTATATCACTTCCAAACACAAAACATGGGAGGAAAACAATGCAATTTTTATTTTACAACCTCTAAGCCAACTTTTCTGTTGGTACCATTCAGATATTTTTGTTGTTGGTTATTTCATGGCTGAGATATTTGAATATCCGCATAACTGTAACTTTCTCATGGAGAGAGAACTGTGAAAACTTATGCTGTTGAAGTTCACTTACAGTCACAGAATTTAATTCTTGGGAATGCAGGGAGACCATGGTTAAATTATTTGATTTTCTGTAAAGTAAAAGAACCAAAAAAGGACTATGAAGTACATAGAATAACTTGAAGAATGATAATCATCTAATTCTACACTAGCACATTCAAGAATATGATACACGGCTTTGAAGCACAACACACACACCGAGTCAAAAAGAAACACTACCTTACACCTGCACAACAGGGTCGGTACTGTGTGAAGGACAGTTCTTGCACTACCTAGTGTGCAGCTTCTTATCTCAGACATGTGTACATGCGCACAACAGCCAAACACTGCTTCGAACTGTGAAGCGCACAGTTCCATACAAGGATTTTTGTTATTTTTCATGAACTAGGGGATGGCTAGTGACATTAAGCTTAAGGATTATATAATGTTCAATTATAAAGAAAGAATTAAAGAAAAAACTCATCATATTGAATGTTATCGATAATATCAAGGGGAAATAGGGAGTGCTGCAGTTCCGCAGTGCCTATACACGAGCCGCCACTGATTGTGATGCTAAATGGTGCATATAAACTTGTCTCTATCATAAAGCACTATTCTTTCAGATACTATCCCCCTATCCAGAGCTCTGGGGGCGAGAGAAGCATTGATCAGCTGAGAACTGCAGCCGATATTGACTTAGAAATCATGAAACAAGAGTCTTTATTGGTTAGTCTGCACACACAGATGGCTGCAGGAAATGTCTCCAGAAGAAAGGAAGAAAGGTTGTGGGAGGCTCAGCGAATTGTTACTCTGTTAAAGGTAATTTATTTCTGTTCTGTAATGGGGACCACGGTAGCTGAGTGGTTAGAATACATGACTTTAGTTTGACAGACCCACAGTTAAGCCCACCATGGGGTGATAGGAAGGGTATCCAGCTTAAATTCCCAAGCCACATTGTCTTTATCCACCCCCGTAAAGGGGACTATTGGTGACTCAAAATAAGGATTTTTTTTGTTCTATGATCATTTGTGGTTGTTGAGCCTCACGTCAGAAGAATTTTACCCATGTACCCCGTATATGACCCAAGCAGGGTGATAGGGGAGGATTAATGGCAGCCATTTATCCTCAGGACATAAAAGGAGGGATCAAAATATATCAGCGTATGGTGAAGCTGTGTGCTTTTGCATTCCCACCCCCTTTACAAGGGAAATTGCAGCCATTGTATATGTATGTATGTATGTATAATCCTGATGGTACTCTTTAACCAGTGCTGATGGCACTCCATGGCATATATGGTGCCTTGTCTGCTTTAGGAAGGAAATGTCCTGGAGTCCAATATTTTTAGCATTTGAAAAATATATGTCTTTGTGTTTTTGATTAAGCATAAGAGTTCCCATCTGTTTTTACCTCCTTGTCCCATTTAGATTAAGGAATAGCAATTATCATGTAAAATTTACTAGAATGTACTGGAATTGATGTTATATAGTGGAATTTACTAGAATTAATGTTTTTAAGTTGATATTTCTTAATTTCCTTTGTTTTAATTCTTTACTTTGGTTGGGTTTTTATTAATTAGCGATTTAATTTAGTTCAGTATTGGAAGTTCAGGTGTGTTATAATATAAGCCCCTTGAATTATCTAAATAACTTGTGAGCTCTGCATATTGATATGCGGGTGAGCTAGCTCTGGCTGTTGGACTGCACGGCAGAAGATCCTTGCCCACTTACCCCCGTGATGAACCAAGCTGGACGGTGATGGGGGGGGATGATGACTACCTTTTATCTCCCAGGGATCCAAGAAGAGTGATCAAGGTGTATTATCGTCCAGCAAATGTGTGTGCTTTGACTCGGCCACCTACCCTAATAAGGGGGATTGCAGCTGTTGGCCTCACGGAAGAAGTTTCTTGCCCAGTTACTCTGTGGATGGCCCAAGCAGGATGGTGGGGTAATTGTGATAAACCTTTATAACAAAGGATGATTGAGGTATATTAGCCTTTGGTGAATGTGTGTGCTTTGATTCTGCAACCCCTTTACATTGCTGATTGCAGCCATTGTATATGTATATGTGTACTTACAGAGAAAGTTAAGAGCAGCTCAAAGGAGAGAAGAAGAGGTGAAAAATCAAGGTAACCATCCTGACAGCAGGCGAGAGATGGAAAAGGAATCTACGTCCGAAGACTCTCAGAGGGAGACGGAAGGGGATAGAGAAGACTTATCCTCATCAAAAGAAGCTGCTTCAGATGACTCTAAACCAGGAAGTGAAAGTGACAATACGGACCAGTCCAGAAAAACCTCTCGGTCTGAAAACGTAACTGTTGTTAATGTAAGTGTTGATAGTTGTGGTGGTCAAGAGAAAGAAACTTCATCACCTTCTGTATCAGTTCCTCCTTTGGCTGCACCTCAGCCACAGCAACCACAATCACATCAGCCTTCTATGGCCATTCCTGTACTTCCAAAACCTGTTTCAGCTAGGACTGAAAGAAACAAGTTGATTCACTCTGCTCAAAATGATAAGTTGGGACAAGTGAGTGAGAGACTAATGGGACAAATTTCTGAAAAATCCAGTGGTAGTGTTGATCATGTAAATGGAGAAAAAGTTGATAAAATTTTCCAAGAACCAACCAAGAACTTCAAAACAGATGAGCGAGGAAGTCACGTGACAGTTATTTGTGTAGGAAGTACGGAAGAGGGAGCCCTGAAGGAAGAGGAGCAGAGTGATGCTACAACGCCCAAAGCTGACCAAACGTCCCCTTGTCCAGCTCTAAGTCAGCACCTTGAAGTGAAAGGGCTTTCTCTTGATAAAGTTCCTTTAAGAGAAACTAAAAGTTTGGACGATTCAAAAGCAAGAGGTATTGTATGACTTTATTTTTGTACTAAATATCTTTTCCTCTGACGGTTAACAGGGATTAAATGTATTTTATATATCCTTTGTTATACCCATTCCCTCGCTGATTGGCAATGTTGTCGTGAGAGAAGTAAAACAGAGGAAGTTTGGTAGTTTAAGGTAACAGTGAATCTGATTATTAAAGATGTCAAGAAGAACAAACTTTTGGACAGAAATGGGTTAGTACTTAGCTGAAAATAGAGAGGAGAAAGAAATACTATATGCTGAGATATAAGTGCAAGTAATGATGATATTGAATTTGAGATCTTAACTAAAATGTTGTTGTTGTCCCCTTAGCTGCTCGGCCGAGCAGCCCTATGTTCCTAATGAAGGCAATTGCCGATCCTGGATTTTCCCACAGAGCTCTCAAGGAGTGTATGCTGTGTTGGTTGCGTATGAGATTGTGTGCTGTACAGTCTTTCGTAATATTTTGCTGGGTTTTTCTCTCAGTGTCTCCGACTAGAAGTCTGTGGTGAATATGAGACTAAGAGTTTGTGAGTTAGAAGGGGATGTAAGAGGGTTACATCATAGGGGATAGGTATGCAAGACATTATGTAGAGGAATTGTAAGAAACGTTTAATATATGTTCTCTGGAAGGAAAGTTCTTTGGAACTGGCAAAGTGTTGCATTGATCCCTTTTACAAGAAAAAGGAGACAAGATTGACTGACCTGAATTCAGCAGGATCAGAAGATTCTGCTGTAAGGCTTATGGATGAGTGTTTGTGAGAAGAGTGGCTGGCAGTACAGAGATTTTAATTAATGATGGAGAATGTAGTTTCAGGCAAGATTGATGGACTGTAGGGCAATTCTTTACTATTAAGGAAATGCCTCTGTATTTGTATGAGGTACTGATAAAGGGGAGCTAGAGTTGGCTTGGACATGTCTTTTGTACCACCCTAGGTAGACTTGCATGACACAGTGTCATTTGGGCTCCTGAGGGCATCACAGCCATTGAAAGAACCAGGCCTACTTGCTTGCAAACTATGACATGTGAGTCTGGAGATGAATGGAGATCTCTAGACGTAATGGCACAGGAAAGAAATAAAATGTAGAATTTCATCGAGCCCCTTTGGCTGAAGCATCATATGAAGCGATGATGATAATGATGCCTCTGTATATTGTGCGCATGGATTCAGAAAAAGCAAGTTGCAAAACAGATAGGAATGCAATGTGTCAAGGCCCACTGATGTCTGGGATGGAAGAAAATGAAAAGTATTTATAAGAAGGGTAAGGCATGTCCAAGAGTAGCATTATGAAATATATGGCCTAAGACCAGAAGCATGTAGAGACTTGCAAAGTTCTTTTGGGTAGTAAACTGAAAGATAATGTAGGAAACCGTCATATTTGAAAGAGATTAGGGATGGTGAACTGACTTGCTTTGTATAATACTTGAAGTTGTTTCAGATATTAAAGAGTAAACACAAATACGTATTGTACCATTAGAGAGAGGATAAGCCACAGATTAGATGATGGGGCAGAGTTAAAGAGGGAGAGTAAATAGGGCATATAAGGTGGTAGTCTTCCAGGCAGGCCCAAATTTAAGTTCTTTGAGGAGATGACTTCTCCCACAGAACTGCTAGTAATGAGGGCCAGACCATATGCCATTGAGAAAAGAACAACAAAGAATCAGATGTTACAACAGACTGAGACAAAAAAGTGATAGAATACGAGTCTTTAATGAGGAAAGTTGTTTTTGTGATGGGAGAAGATATCTAGTATAGAAAATATATAAGAATCATTTCTACTTGTGATTATTCCCATTGGAGTTGTATATAAATAATTAAATTTGTTTTCACATAAGTGCAAGTTTCTTTAAACAGGAATTAATAATTTCTCCATGTGATTATTTTAACTGCAGTTGTATATTCATAATTGTTTTTTATTTCACGTGTGTTAAGTTTCAGTAAAAATAAATAAAATATTCACAGGTGATTAATCTCACATCAGTTGTACATCCATAATTGTGTTTTGTTCACATAAATAAATGTTTCATTGTTTAAATAATATGACTAAATGCCACATATTTTTGTACATATATTCTGATAGCGATTATATATGTGAAAAAGGAGAGGCTCAGGTGTGAGTATATTAAGTCCCCTGTGAATTAATGGTATATTATATTGAAGGTATAGCAGAAGATGAAGAGTATGCCACTTTAATCACTCAAGAAGTGCTGGTTCAAGCTGAGCATGACGAGCTCTTAACCATGAACCACGACCTAACTAGGAAATTACAGGCGGAACGAGCGGAGATCACCAGATTGAAAGAGGAGATACAGGAGATGCAAACGTTATATGGTTATAGGTTCGTAGTTCAGAATTTGGGTAATTTTTATTTGGTCAGTCTAGTATCTGTAGCTTAGTGGTAGAATGCTTGCCTCGGGAGGTGATGGATCTGCGTCCAAAATCACAGCGGGGTGTTAGGAAAGGCATCCAGACTTAATTCACAAGCTTCAATCCTTTTGTCTCCACCCCCTAATGGGGATTGATAGTGACCCAAAGTTTAAGAAAAAAAAAAATCCAGTAGCAAAATTTAAAAATTTAATTCTTGATGCCTTTTGGGATCGCGGTAGTGCAGTGGTTAGAACACTACTCAGAAAGTAACAAATCTGAGTTTGAGCCCTTTGTTGAGTGTTAGCAAGGTCCTCCAGCCTTAAATCCTGGGTTCATATTTTATTTAGTGAATCCAGTATCAATATTGATGTCCTTTGGGACTGCAGTAGAGCAGTGGTTAGAATGCTTGGCTTTGGAAGTGACAAACCCGTGCTCCAGCCCATCATGGGGTGTTTGGAAGGGCATCCAACCTTAATACCTCGGCTCTGACCTGTCTGTGTCAACTCCATTTGAATGGAGACTAAACAGTGGTAAGAGCACGCAGCTTAAGAGTGGCAAACCTGTACTAGAACCACCATAGGGCTTTAGGAATGACACCCAGCCTTGATTCCATAGCTCCAACTTGTCTGTGTTCTCCATTTGAACAGGGTAAATAGTGAATCGTAAAATGACAAACAATATTTTTTATGCCCTTTGGGACTATGGCAGCACAGTGGTTAGAGTGCTCAACATGGGAAGTGACAAACCTACATTTGAGAACACCTCTTGGTGTTAGTAAGGGCATCCAGCTTTAATTTCCCATCTTCATCTTGTGTGTGTCTGTCCCTATTCCAATGGAGATTAATAGCAACACATTATATCTGCCTTCAAAAAACTGATCTAACATAATCTCAGGGCCTAATCATGCCATATTTCAAGGTTTCCATTTTAACTTTCTTTTTTCAGCATGTCCTTTCTTTGACTATTCATTCAGCATGTCCTTTCTTTGACTATTCTTTCAGCATGTTCTTTTCTTAATTTGTATCATTCTGATATTTCTGGCTTGTTCTCAAGCTGCTACTTTTCTTCTTCTCAGTATTTTCTTGATGCGTGAGCCAAATGAGGGGAATTATTTATGTCTAGCTCAGTGTCACGCAAAAAAAAGAAAAACATTGTCTCTACTTTAGGATTCTTTATATGCCACTTTTGTTAAGAACAAATTTCATATATACCTTTACTTTCTCTCTAGTTGCATTTGTATATGTTTTGGTGCATTGATATGTCCCCAAGGTTTTGTCTTTTCCATAATATGTCACCTACCAGTGATCTTTGGTGGGTGGCCACAGTCGCCGAGTGAATATGCTGATGACTTTGATTTATCAGGTCGTGAGTTCACGGCCCAACACGGTCTGAAGTTAGAGAAGGCATTCACTCACGGTAATGGTTGGACTTGCCAAGACTTAAGTCTTTTGCAGGAAGGCACCGTTCTAGCCCTTAGTAGAAAAGGGAGCCCGTGACGTAAAACCGATCACGTAATCTATTGTGACGATGCCTAATAAGCTGTACCTACGAAAGATATGTTCTCTTTACTTTTCTGTACTTTACATACTTACTTTGCTTACTTTACTTTACTTACTTTAGTTCTCCCTTTACAACAGTATAATATTAATTGAAGAAATACTCCCTTTACTTTACTTACTTATTTAAGCGTTTGCTTTGCTTTACTGTACTTTACTTACTTTAATTCTCCTTTTACAACAGTATAGGATTTATTACTTTATATATATATATATATATATATATATATATATATATATATATATATATATATATATATATATATATATATATATATATATATATATATATATATATATATATATATATATATATATATATATATATATATATATATATATATATACATACATACATACATACATACATACATACATACATACATACATACATACATACATACATATATATATATATATATATATATATACAGTGATCCTCCGCTGGATCGCGTTTCTTGGTTCGCATTTTCACTGTACCACGGTTTTTTTTTTTGGCAAAAATTATTGTAAAATACCTATGTACATGAGTATATCATGTACTTACCACTTCATTCACCGTAATTTTATCTATCACTTTCATATAAATTTACGTTGCATGCTGTTATTTATGAAGTAAAGGGTGGTTTGTTAACAGTACAGGGAGGGTTTATACAGTGTAAACGTAAAAATAAATTAAAATATCTATGTACATATAGGCTGATCTTACTTTGCGGTTTTCCTGTCTTGCGCCGGGTCCCGGAACTGAACTACCGCGATAAGGGGGGGGATCACTGTATATATATATATATATATATATATATATATATATATATATATATATATATATATATATATATATATATATATATATATATATATATATATATATATATATATATATATATATATATATATATATATATCACTGTAATTCTGATTTTATATCATGGCCACCATGCTCTTTAAACATGGACTTTAAAAATTAAAACCCCACTGATAAGGGGAGATGGCTTAGTCAGAGCAAAAACTTTCGACATTAGGGAGGAATTTTCATTGGAGGGAATTCCCAGTTCCCTTGCTCCACCCCATTTACTCAGCTTAATGACATGCAGGGGAACACAGTGGAGCATTCTTTTGTACAAGTAAACAAAAATAAAATATGGTTTTTATAGTTAGTCAAAAGTAAAATAAGGGATGTTTCTCTTTGATTGTATTTTATTTAGTGATACTTTGTAACTGACTCGCTAAGAGATCAGCGTAGTGTAGTGGTTAGAATACTTCACTCAAGAGGTAGCAGACCCAAGATCGAGCCCACTGCAAGGTGTTTAAATGAGCGTCCAGTCTTAATTTTAAGCTCCAAAATGCCTGCGTCCACTTGCATAATGTGTGCTAATAGTGACACAAGATTAAGAGTTATAACTTTCACTTGCATTATTAATGATCTCTTCTTCCTCTTTAATTAGGACTTACTCTTACGATAGCAGTGAAACCGAAGGGAGTGAGAGTGATGGAGAAAGTGACACTGAAGAAGAGATGATGAATCGCTTAACTATGATTGTTAAAGCCAATGCCTTATTACAGGTAAGTACAATTACTTAAACGAGTTTACCCCCTTCTTGACACCGCATCCCACGGAAGGCAGGTAATCTACCCAGAACAAAAGAGAGAGGTAACTGGGCTTAAGCACACCCCAGCCATCTTCACCCTTTCTTTAGCTCTGAAGCAATGAAAAAAATATTAAGGGAAGATTTTATTACACGACATTCTCTCCCTTTTGCTCTTTAGTTGGCTCTTGTGATGTGCAGGAAGTACCTTGGAGGCATTTTTTTTTCCTCCACTATTAATGACAATGCTCTTTGGGACCGCAGTAGCTCAGCAGTTAGATCATTCAACTCGGGAGGTAATATACTTACAATCGAGTCCACTGTGGAGCATTAGGAAATGCATCCATCCTTAATATCCCATCTTCTACCAAACTGTCCACCTCTATAATGTGAATGATTAGTGATGTAAAAGATGGCAAACATCAATTAGAGATAACTTTATTGCCTCTTAAAATGTTGGATATACTGTACAAGTGTAAAATATATACACAAATCCAGCACCTCAAACTTCATACAAAAGGAATACTGTATCTTAATTGGGCATTTATTTTAGGAGAGATATCCAGTAGGTCTCCTTGATTTTTCAGCTATTGCCTAGAAATCAATGGGTCTATATGATTGGAGATGGGGGCTTGGACCCAACAATGTGGCAGGTTCATAGTTAGGCATTAGTGCTATCACTGTTCCTTGCCTCTGCCATTCATTAGAGAGCTTTAACCCTTAGATAATGCAGGTACAGTAATTTGCTTTGTGTATATTTGTAACCATTCCACTTTTAATTTTAGAGTGACAATGTAAACCTAACAAGACGTATCCAGGAGGAACGAGAAGCTGTTGTGAGATTGCGTGTGCAGCTGCAGCAAGCCCATTCCAAATCCATCATTCATCAGTCGACTGTGCCCTCTGTATGCTAATTGTGAGCATTACTACTTCGTTTGAATAAATCTGACCATATTTTTTGAAATTTGCTGGTCATGTATCGAAGGTTGTGTAGGTATTTTGTCAGCAGGTAGACGTCAAGTTTTCTTGTCTTTTCATATCAGTTTCTCGATATTACTAATGAATGAGGTCGAGAATTTACGGTGTGATCTGCGAGTTTAACTACTGTACGTTTCTATTTTTATGGAACTGGTTATTAGGAGCGTATTTCATAACTATTGAAATAAATTGCTCCCTTTATATATATTTAGGATGCTTCTTGCAGTCCTTTGAAAGTTTTATTGATGTCAAAATCCTCATATAGTCTCCTATTTTATAAAAGGTTTTAACTGTGTTCCTATAGCAGTATATTAAATCTCGCCCATTTAGCTATAATAGAAAATATAATATTAGTAAAATGTCCACATTTTAGAATCAAATGTAACATTTTTATCAAAAATGTTTTACCTGTATTTTCTTATTTCCCAAGCACAGATAATTATGAATTCTTTTTAATTCTTGGACCTCCTCCTTCAGAAGCTCTTGTGATGTCGATGAAATGACATATTCTTATATTTATTTACATTTTTACAGTGAAAACGAATTTTTTTTTTCTGTTTAATGTGCACATGGAAAATTATTTGATTTCTAGTACATTTGTAGTCTACAGCATTTTATGGAGTTAAGAGAGAGTATATTTATACTTAAACTGGGATGGGCATGTGTGGGAGGATTGCAAAAAGATGAAGTGGTCGTGGGTAAACCACCTGTGTCTGTTATTCCTCTTGGCAGAAGATCCTTACCTACTTACCCTGTGAATGACCCAAGTAGGCTGAGGGGGGAAAATTGAGGCAGCGCTTTACTCAAGGAGCTAAGAGGATGATTGAGGTATGTTTGGCTTTTGGTGAATGTGTGCTTTGACTCGGCCATCCATCTTACAAGGGGGATTGTGGCCATTGTATGTGATGATCATGTTCTCATGCTATGGTAGTAACATAACCTGTTCACATCCCTTTCTCCTTATTCTTATTTAAGACATTTTGGCGCAGTTTTAGCGTCTGGGGCTGGTAATGTACTGGCCTCAGGTTTAATATTCATCCAGGGTTGATTAGTTTTTACTGTCTCATGTCGTTGAGGGGTTGGTGATTTCCTATAGGTATACCTGATTATTCAGCCATTGCCTGGAGAACACTAGGTCCATGTGATTGGAGAGGGGACTTGGACTTTGGCTAGATGGTGGATATATAGTCGGACTTTGCTCTGAAAGTCTCTTGCTTGTACCTTCCATTAGATACCTTAACCCCTATTCAGTCAAACTTAATGATGAAGGAAGCCTCTGCATCATTGTAGAATTTTTTTAATATCGTTTGTGATGACAGGACTGCATAACCCAGCGGTTATAGCTTCCGACTTGGGAATGGCAAACTTGTGTTTGAGCCTAATGCAGGGCATTAAGAAGAACAGCCAGCCTAATTCGCTTGTGTGAGTCCACCTCCATTCAAATGGGAATTAACAGAAGCAAAATGGCAAACAACCACAGAATTTTTTAAGTTACAAATTGCTAGAATTTTACTTGAGCTTTTGATTACTATTAAGGGACAAGTTGTTTTAAACGTACACTGAAACGGTCACACCCGTATGTTCAGTGCATGATCATTTCTGTTCGCAGCTTCTTGACTTCATTTTTTCAATGGGTGGCACTGCGATTGACAAAGAATATTGCCCTCATTGGGCCTGGGCACCATGTAAACAAGAAGTATGAGAAAGTAGAGAAACAGATGGGGAATGTTGTGACATGTCCGATGTGCAGGGATGGTAAAAATGTGTTGCTTCAACTAAATTTTTCTATATCTCTCCCTTTGTCTGCTTTTACTTTATTTCACCTCAGCTCAGCAGAATTTATTGATCACATGTATTGTACTTGTTAGTTTTGGTATCTAATGTTTTGAAGGTCGTAAATACTGTCTAAATTAGGCACAGTGGTAGTGACTGTGACTGGTAATATACTGGCCCCAGGTTCGATACTTGCCCAGGGTTGGATTAGCTTTCTCTGTCCATCTTGTTACTGATTAAGTAATTAATGGGAGGGGGATTGGTGATTTACTGCAGGTCTATCTGATTATTTCGCCATTGGCTGGAGATCTTTGGGTCCACTTGATAGGAGAGAGGGCTTGGGCCTCAGGTATATGGCAAGTGTATAGTGGGGCTTTGTGCTATCCCTGTTTCTAACCTTTGCCTTTCATTAGAGACTTTAACCTTGCTATCTCATCGCATGTATCTAAAGAATACATTCTTTGTCATTTGTTAGTTTGAGACCCTTCCAAAGATGGTTTAGATAAGTATTAGTATCTTAGTTACGTATAGTTGACAAGGGCCAAAGGGATTTAGTGCATCTGCTAGCACAGTAATCGGAGATGGTTGGGTGTGGGGGTTGTTGCCATAAGATAATGCGGTGGGGATAATCAGCTTCAGCTTTGGGCCTCGCATCAGAAAATTCTTTCCCACTTCCCCTTTGGCTGACCCAAGCAGGGTGGTGGGGAAAATTGTGGCAGCCCTTTATATCCAAGGAGCTGAGAGGAGAGATTAAGGTATATTAGCTTCTGATGAATGTGTGGTTTGATTCGGCCACCCCCTTGTGGCTATTGTATAAGTATGTAATTCTCATTACAAGAATACTAAATGATGCAGAATGGAAATGGTAATTTTATTTACAGATGTGGTAAGTTTGAAATCTCAAATACAGATATTTTTGTATATCAGTGTGATACCATCTCCTATTGCAGTCAGTAAATGGATATTATTCATTTCATGTAATTGATGATGATGGAGTGATGAAAACTCGTTAATCATAACTATTCACTATCAAATTACCAAACATGTTTTTAATGTTGTAATGTAGTATAGTCCACATTATGTATGTGATTGATCTGATTTCTTACCACTATATAACTCTAACTACTGATGGTAATTAGTTACTCTAACAACTGATGGTAATTACTTGCTCTCACAATTGATGGTAATTAGTTACTTTAACGACTTATGGTAATTAGTTACTCTTAATGACTAATGGTAATTAGTTACCCTTAATGGGTAATGGTAATTAGTTACACTAACGACTGATGGTAATTAGTGGGTAATATAAATTTTGAAATTATTTAAACTATGTCCTAAGACTTAAGATATTTTATCAGTCTAATTATTTTTAATATAAATTTATTCTGTTTTTTATGCATTCTGTCTTTATGCTTATTGAGCATGTACATGGTGGGCCCAAACTCACAACTTTTTATTTTTTACACTCTTTAGTGACTTCGCAGTGCTATGCTATCGACTGTGGCTGGTAATATACTGGCTGCAGATTCGAACCTGGACTGGGGTTGGGTTTATTTTCACTGTCTCTTGTCATTATCATTTAAATTGTGCAATTAATTAGGGGGTCAGTGGTGTCCTATAGATCTACCTGATCATCCAGCTATTGCCTGGAGATCACTTTGTCCACATGATTAGGAAGGGGGATTGGGCCCCAGCTATATGGTAGTTATTTAGTCAGGCTCTAGTGCTATCACTGTTTTTCACCCTTATGGGTGAGGGATTACCTCACTGAAGCCCTTTCTGATGATCACTTCTCTTTTAATACTGAAACAACCTACGGAACTGTATGCCTACAGCGAGGTCATTCCTCACCTGCAAGGAGGGAG
This sequence comes from Halocaridina rubra, assembly GCA_037179515.1. Classification (NCBI taxonomy): domain Eukaryota; kingdom Metazoa; phylum Arthropoda; class Malacostraca; order Decapoda; family Atyidae; genus Halocaridina; species Halocaridina rubra. The sequence goes on from JAXCGZ010013231.1 coordinate 127,509, forward strand.
AAAAAAAAAAACAAAAAACTAAAAAACTGTGACTTTTGGCCCTCTGAACATGCAAACAATATCTCACCGTAAAATAACAGCAGTTAAGCAATATGATTGAAATATATGAAAATTATATTATTATCACTTTCATTAGCACTCATTTACAGTAGAATATTTATTTTCCTTTAAATATACAGTACAGTAATACCTTGCCTCATGTCTCCTCGACTTGCGTCAGTCTCAGTTGTACAAAGGTTTTTGTTAATAATAATAGGGCGCATTATCTTCGAAATATGTCAGTTTACATAATTATGTCGTCTGTAACAAAATATGACAAACCAACAAGTTGTATTTAGAGGGTATACAACTTGCTTAATTTTTTCTTTATACTAGCATCAGTTAAAATGTATACTGTATGCTAATTGAGAAGAAAATAAAAATGTTGAACTAATGATGTTATATTGTTAAGCTACTTTATGAGCTTGTTTATGATTGGTCCAGGCTGTCTTCAAATGGTATATTTTATTTAAGTCTTGACTTTGGGAACGAATTAGTGATACAAGGCGAGATATTACTGTATATAGTTATGCTATCCGTGGTAAAGCTAATTTATTTTCTCATATTTACCAGTAACTACCATAAGTGTTTACATGAGTGCCAAAGTTAGTGCCATACTATACATGAATATCAGCAGTGAATGTCATTGGTATTGCCTGGGTATATTTTTGATCTAATGATTGTAATATAAAAATATAGGAATGGGTGTGTTAACTCCATAATATTTTTCCTGGGGTGTTAAAATGAATACAGTAAATAGATATAATAACCAAGTATTCATCAAGAGTAAGGTACACATCGCACCAAAGTATATGAAACTTTTGGCTGTTAATTTTGAAGGTTAAAGTGTGAATGAACATGGCTTTTAGCATAATTAAGTTTGCTTGCTTGCTGGTTTGTCGCTAATAATCCCGAGAGTGGGGGGGTGGACACATTTTGAAGCTGTGTATTTAAGACTGAGTACCCTCCCTAATGCCCCACGGTGGCCATGATCAATGGTCTGTCACTTCCTGACTTGAATACTCGAACCACTGCACTACAGCAGTCCCAAGTACGTATGAGTCAGGAAGCAATTAACTCGGGTTCGAGCCCACTGCTGGGCATTAGGAAGGACATCCAGGCCAGTTCCAACATGTCTGTGTCCATCCCCATGTGAGGAAGGACTTGATATGACATAATATTGGATTATTATTATTATTATGATGAATTGTATCACATTACCATATACGACTTAACGTAATGAGTCTTGTAATGTCACCAAGATAGTTTTGTCTCTTTCTCATGTATTGTTGTATGGTGTTTCATACTGTTTTACTCTAAATCACTTTGTTTTTGTGACATTTAATACACCATATTTTATTCCTTATTACTTAATAGGGATGTGAATGCTCGAATTACCAATGTTCATCTCTCTTTAATATATATTAGTTATACCTAGTGGGTAAAGATATGGTTGGTAGGGAATGTGGGCTGTATAGACTTTCAAATCTTATTTAGAGATGGAGCTCTATAATCTAGGAATGAATTGACACAATAATAAATTTTTAGCTTCCGTAGTAAATATGTCAGAAATTGAGAACATACTTTACTTTGTCAGATTTGAAGATAGGCATTCACATTTAACATGGAAGTCCTCCCTCACCACATCCATAAACCTCTTCTTTGCCTTATCTCTCCCCCTCCTGCCTGGCAACTTCATCCTTCTTCCAACATAATTCTCATGCAATATGCAATGTAAGTGTAATTTCAAAAATAATAATAAAATATATAGAAAACTATCTATGCATTAGGAATTATACTAGTTCACTCAGTCTTGGAGATGGGGGCTGTGGCAGCTCGATGGTTGAAGCGCTCAACTCAAGATGTGACAAACTCGTGTTCAAGCCCACTACATGGCGTTAGGAAGGGCATCCAGCATTAGATTGAGTCCTCCAACCTGTCTTTCTTCGCACCAATTTAAATGGGGATTAGTAGTTGCGCAGTAATGGAAATAATATATAAACCTTTATTTCCATTACAATACAATGGGTATTCGTCAGCCGGGGCAAACCCCAACCCCCCACTGTGGTGCCCAACCACAGCAGTACCTGCCAGGAAACAGCATAAACTCTCGGTCTTGGATGGGAACCGATCTTTCGACCTTGTGAATACGAAGCCAGCGCGTTACCTCTGTACTAGCCAGCAGGCTAGTACAGTAAATGCAAAAATAGGAGAGTCTTTAGTTATTGGTTACTTGTTTATATTCCTCAACATACGTATATTTAGAATACGCAGCGTGGATCTACCTCTAAATAATCTAAGAAAAATCTTGTAGGCGTGGGTATACATTTTTGGGTATTGAAGATTACTAAATGGATCCTTAATGATTATTTTAATAATAATAATTATTATTATTATTATTACATCAAGTATTTTTGTTGCCAATACAATCTCTTTATCAGATAAATTAAGGAATGATATATTGGTAATGTCTTTAATGAGATAAACATTAGTATTTTAGATATATTTCTTTCTATTATTAGTATTTTTATTTCTATTTCTATTAATATTTCCTTGCTTTCACATCATGCTAAACTTCTGTAAGATAGGTCATCATATATTTTACCAGTCTTTTTTGAAATTATATACATTTTACCATTATTATTGGATAATAAATGAATTTAGAATAAAAAATATGAAGGAGATCATCTTTAAATTTGTGGATCATATCCATAGCAAGATAAGTAAGTTTTATTTTAATATGTATTGTGTTTGACAGATTAGGCGAACATTAATCACCATATTAAACATGTACTGTAGTTGGTAATGCTTGCGTAGCGTCGAGAGGGGGGTAATGCAAAATAGGCTTGGCACTTCTTCCTTATTTTTAGCCCAGGGAGGTAGAGAAGCTTCCAGTTGCTTCAGCTGTCTGTCAAGATGAGGAGAATCATACATTGTGTATGTATCCTGTATGGAATACTCGATCTCAGTGATATGCACTATATATATGGAAGAATATTGTCATGTATGAGTGAAATCCTATTACATATAGAGTAGATGGTTACTTGTATGTGATGGTTTTAATATGACTTATAATTCATCCTCTTGTCATGTAATATTTTTTCGTTTTTGAGGTAATTATTTTGTTGGTTGGTAGGAGAAAAGTTATATATAAGGTAAATAGATATATATTGTCAATTAGAGAGGTAAATTATGGAATATGATTTACAGTATGTAATATGGATATCCCTCTTACTTTACAAATGCAGTTTGTAACGATTACCATAATCTGGGATGTAAACATACCTGCATTCCTCTGTTATATCAACATTTAATAATAATTTTAATAGAATTTAATCCTGTTTGGGGCATTTACATTTATGGTTATACAGTGTGTGAACTCGAGACATTGTTGAGCTACTATGAAATACATTAAAAACTAAACATTAAGAGAAAAAATTCAAGGTGTTGTATTTCTAGTGTGGTGTGTATGTACCTGTATGTATGTATTCCCAGTTTAACGTGATGTTATACTGCAATAGGGCTTATAATGCACTGATATTTTCAAGGGTGAGGGATAATTCAACAGAAATACTAATGGGAATGGTCCATGTTTATAACATGTAATAGTTACATAATGCAGAAGAAAAATGGTCAGATATCTCTGCTGTACTAACAAGATGAGAGAGCATGTTTGCTAAAGTTTCTGTCTTTGTTTTGTAGTGAAAGTCTTTTCATATTCTTCTTTGTCTTCAGCCTTAAACCATTTCTATATGGGGTCTGATTTTTGCTAGCCTCTTTCACCTTTTCATGTCTTATGTATCCTGTTCCCAGAGCCCCTTATCCCACTTGTCATTTGCTGTATTTTCCTTCCATTGAAACTTCGGCCTTCCTTTTCCTCTGCTTCCCTCCACTTCCATATCCATAACCCTCGTTCACACATAGTCTTCTCTTTTTCGTTTTGTTAGTAATTGAGAAGAGTAAATATATCTCATGTTATTTTAATTCGTAATATGCAAAAATCTATGTATTAAGAATAGGTAAATTTATATTAGTTATATTTAGTTAAATTTTCTTTAACTACTATGTTGTGTCTGCAAAACACCCCAGTATTGACTAGTTATATGTTAATTTTTTCTTAGGCATAGGAAAAAAATATTTTTTAATCTTTACTAAAAAGTTTATTTGGAAAGTTTGTTAGTGAGGAAGTATTTTTGTGGTTGAGTGTAAGGAAAGTTTATCAAGGTTTGTGGGCAAAATTGAGATTGAAATGTGAGGTGTGGGTGATTAAGTGTGATGCTAGCGTGAGAGAAATTAGGATAGAGAGAGGTTTTGTAATAATTTGAATGAGTCTTTGGAGAGGCTTGAAATAAATATGAATGTGGTGTCAAATTATTCGAATGATAGGGTAGGAACTAAGCCAATGAATGGTGCAATTGGAAGTTTGTTATACCAGAAAGGAATGGATGTGATAGAAAAAAAAATTTGAGATGTGTATTGAGAAGGAGTTATTGGGTGATTGCCATTCTGCTTAGAAAGATGTGAATAAAGATACATACTTCAAAAGTATTGTGATAGCATTGTTGTTCAAGTTTTCAAGAATTATATACTTGATGGCCAAGGCGTGTGGTGTGGAAGAATAATGGATGTGAATGTCTTGAAGAGTGAAAGTCTGACTATTATCTGGCGGAAAGAAGGACGAGAGTGGATGAAGTGGAATGCTTTCAAAAGTCATAAAAAAAAAGCTATTGAAGTGGATGGTGAGGTTGTTGACTTTCTGGAAAGGGACAATCCCCTTGGATTGTAATAGAGTATGGGTAGTCCCACTATGTAAGGGGAATGGAAATAAATATGTATTAGTAAAATGTATTAGTTTTAGTGGGTTTAGTCTGCTGATGTGGTTGTGAAGGTGTATGGGTGAGTGTTGATTGTAAGAATTAAATGAGGAACTGGGTGCGCTTGGAGAAGAACACTGGGTTCAGGATAGGAAGTGGCTGTGTAGATCATGTACTGTATTTGTGGTAAGACTGATGTGTGAGAAGTATTTAGAGAGCATTAAGGAATTTTTTTACAGGCATTAATAGACTAGTAGGAAGTATATGAATAGACTTGACACAGGAGCTTTGTACAGCATGTTGCTGTTGTAAGGAAAAGGAGGTAGTCTGTTAAAAGCTGTCAAAAAATTTTACATGAGGAGGAGGAGTAGTAGTTGTGTGTGAGAGAAGGTTTGGAATGTTTATAGGCTTGAAGTGAACTTAAGCAATGTGTGATGATGCCATGATTGGAGTTGCAAGAGAAGTAAATGCGAAAATGTTTGATTCAGTGGAGGAACCGAAGCATTTGGGAATGGAATTTGTAAGGGTGTGAGAGAAGGAAATTATATGTAAATGTGGGTAGGAGTAAAGTTATGAGATGTAAAAGTAATGTTGATAGTGGCAGGTTACTTGTGAATGACTGGCGAGACACATGAGAATACATAGCTTTAAGTAATCAGAGTTGCACGAAATAGTGAATGGAAGAGTGGAGGTTGGTGGACTAATAAGTGTGATAAGAAATAATCATTTGTGAATGTAATGAAGTATTGATTGTATATTTGAGGTTGTATGTAGTATAGACTTTATAGTATATGTAAATGAGCATGAAAAGATCAGACCGAATATTAATGAGAAGAGGGGTCGAGTTGTATGATATGTGGATACAGTAAAAAATGTGGTGATGAAACAGAAAACAGGCATTGGAAGAAAGGTAATAGATATGTTAGGTATGCTATATCATAAGAAAGCTGTAGTTTAGGCAGTTTTCAAGAGATAATGAGCAATGACCAGTGAGGAGATTGTGGAGAGCAGAAATAATTGTAGTAAGGCCAAGATAGAGATGGATGGACAGAGCACTGAATGTACATGATATATAAGTGGAGCAGGGATTAGAGAATGCAAGATAGATCGATGAATGACAGCCCAACACTATTTTCCTGCACCTTTTCAGATCTATTACTGAGACAGGTGGGTTTCCACAATATGAAGCAGCGAGGGTAAACCAGCTGTGGCTGTCAGGCTCCATGTGGCAGATGAGCTGTACCTTGTTTATGCTGTGCAACCACAGCAGAATGGTTGGGTAGGAGATACTGTGACAACCCTACATCCCCAAGGTGCTAGGTTGTGAGGGATAGTGATTAGACCATATGGTGAATGGATGTGCATTGACTTGGCCACATGCCTTACAAAAGGGTTTGCAGGCTTTGCAACAGTATATTATATATATATATATATATATATATATATATATATATATATATATATATATATATATATATATATGACTAGTTTTTAAAATGACAGAAACATATTGTAAATTACATATGAATTGGCTGCGATCCTCTTGTAAAGGGGTGGTTAAGTCAGAGTGCGAACACTTACCAAAAGCTAATATACCTTGGTCAATCCTTTTTCCTCCTTGGGGATAAAGCGCTGGCACAATTCCCTCCCACTCACAGCATCTAGCGTGAGTACTTTTCTTTTGTGAGGCCCAACAACCGCAGCTGGTTTACCCCCACCGCTTCATCTCATTGCAAGTCTACCCAACATCTACCTTCCTGGTTTACTGCACTAGAAAGTGCATTAGCTCCTTTTCGCCCGTCACTTATACACCGTCTTTTTCCACTCATTTCTATATCTTCTACTCCCTATTTTCCCCAACTCCACTGACATACCACATGCATCCAGTGCTTATTTTCTCCCAATCCATCCATCTCATTCTCGGTCTTTCTTTTGGCCTTACTCTAATTACATAAGCTCACTACAATTTTTAGGCTTGTCGTTCATCCCTCATTCTTTCCACATGTCCAAACCATCTCAGTGCACTCTGATCTAACTTATCTGACTGCATTCTTTCATCACCTATTCTCTGCCTCACTCTTTCTATTCTAGATACACCTATCATTCTTTTCAAACACTTTATCTCCAATTTCATTCCAGGTCTTTGTTCTGTAGAGTGCCACTGTCACAATCACTCCTTATATCTTTTTCTTTGCATTCATTCCTAAATACTTGTTTATCATCACTTTTTTTTCATCCCACCTAGACATTAACTTGCTTCCTTCGTTCCTTGACTTCCCTCCGCATCCACTCGTCAGATTTTAACTACCTGGTATCGTAGATGTAAATCTATCACTAGGACCATTTCTTTACTTTAAATATATTGAAATATCTAGGTTAATTGTTGTGTAAATAATAAGCTACTGAAACTATTGCATACACCATAATAAAATTCATATTTTTTAGACTTGGTGCTAGCATAATACCACAACAAGTATATTGTGGTGGGGTTTAACGCATGAAACTGTCGTCCTAGGTTTTGTGCCTTGTTATTACTTGTTGTTTTTTGTCGGAAAATATTGATCTGTTGCTTTAAGAGAATAAAAAGAGTCTACATATTTGTTTTATTAAGGTTGGCAGATTCCTTTTTGAATCCATATTTTTTAAAGCCACAAACAAAAAAATGGATTATCATCAGTTTGGGCTACTCTGGATGTATTAGTAACTCAAATCCCCCAATAAGAGAAAACATAAACCCATATGAATACTTAATAAATCAATGGGGTACTCCCATATCACATTACCACAATGCTTGGAGAGCAAGATCATAAATGTGACCATTTGAGTGTTGGACATGGATGGATGCCCTGCTTGGCACTAATTTTCTCCAGTGATCTGTGAATTCAACTGGCACAGAGCTGAACTTGCTCACCCTGTCCCTGTGGCTGGATTGGTTCCCCACTATGTGTCTTCTCTGTAGTCTTGTGGAGGCCAGAGAGCCAAGAGGCAACAAACCTTGTAATATGCAGAAAGTTTGTCACCTATGTGGACAATATTCCTCTTTGGCTCTTAATATCCAAGAATATTCAGTGTAGCTGTAGGCATAGAAAAAGAACCGTAACTGAAGGAAGACTTAACATCAAACTGTCCTGGACAGGCCTACTTCTACTGCTAATCCACTTCAAAGTATGTCATCTTGTGCCTCACACACTTAGTCCAGCGATCCTCCTTTCAGAATGGCTCAACTCTGCTGTCGCTATTTTTTTGGCACTCAAAAGCAGGAGCCTTTCTGTGGCATCCTAATTTTGGGGAACTGCCATAAGTCAGAAGGAGCCATGTCTGAAAAATGAGGAGCCCAGCAATTGAGTTTAGTTTCTTTGTCAAGAAACCTTCAATTAACTGTGACAATTGATCCAGGGCTTTGTAGTAATGCCTATGTAGTTGAAGAAAACAGTTGGCATCACCCAGATTTAGCTCCACACATGACGTGCTTGTTTGGGCACTTCAGATGCCCCAAAAAACACACTAACAACAATCTCAAGTACTCGTCTGTGTAGTCCTAACAATAAAACCAACATACACCTTAAGACACATGGGATCACAAGGCATATCAGCACACTATCATATCAAACTTCAGCTACTTGTGCAACATAGCACCCAACATATGAATACATGGTTTCATCATCACAATTCCCAAACCCAACAAAAACCCTACACTCGCTTCTGTATTGTACCATTACACTACTCTGCACTCCCTCCAAAGTCACTGAAGGACTAATACTGCTACAAAGTATACATCAATTTTCTTTTAGCCCCGTCAAAACATGGTTCCAAGCAATTGTACTCCACAAACACCCTTCTTATAAACCTGGGAGAATTTTTAATGGCTTCATATCAGCTAAGCTAGCACAAGGGGTATCTCTTCATTCTTTTAAGCAAAGAAGAAGAAAACTGATAAAGGGAGGAAACTTATTTTTTTAATGTATATAGTGTCTCCTGGTGATGCAAGCACTAAGGGAATATATAAATATTTCAAGTAATATTGGAATTATTGCACTTCAAAATTGTAGCTTGATTAATATAACATCCTGACGCCTTTCCTTCAGCCCACAAGGTGAGCAAAGGTTTATCTTCAGCATTCTTAAGGGATACTGTGTTAATTTCACTATCATAGTAAGTGTTGAATTGGTTTCTGTCTTTCCTTCAACCAGATAAAGTTGACCCTTCTAGATGCCACAGACACTACTGATACCAATTGTAAGTAACCATTCAGAGGAGAAAACACCAAAAGTTTGTTTAATACATAAAAGTTATCTAACCTTAATTTCCCAGATCCAACCACTCAATGTTCACCCCATTCTAATTATGATTAATAGTGACATAACATAGCAAACAACAATAACATAAAGGTTCTACAAACTTTCTTCAAGGGATAGTTTGTTATGATTTACATTACAAACTGCAAACAGTATTTCTGACTTTTACTACTTTTAGTACACACGTGTTTCACTGCTGTTAGCAACGTTTATGCCAATGACACTTTACTTATATTTACTTGAAAATGAACTAAAAACTGGACATAGTTTTTTAAATTCTAAATGTCTTGTTTGCTCAGTAAATATTAAAAATAATGCCATGATGTTCAAAGAAAGACATAATTTTATGTGAAAACATGAAGAATATTTTGCCCCCAGCAGGGGTTCGAACCTAGGACACAATTAGTAGTACCTTGGCAGAATGATTATGTGTACTAGGTTTAATTCTCAGAGAGGCAAAATCCGAAATATATGTACAGTACCGTATACTAGTAAGCTAACAAAATAGAAATATTTTTAAGGTTACAATAGGGTTAATATTAAATATTTACTACACATTGGTAAATGTTAACAAATATAGGATGACCAAACTATTTGCAAGCAGCAATATTACAATCACAATGTAATCCAACCGTGCATATATTGATTAATAACTAGTAAGCCATCTCTGAATATGTCTTGGCAGCTTTACATATATTTTCAACAAGTTTCAGCTGTATGTGAAATACATAAACATATACATCTGAAACTTGAAGAAAAATTAAACCTTTTAATACATACTTTTTCAAATAAATATCGTCATAAAAACCTTTCATTTGTATTTAACGAAGACTGAATACCTTGAGCAAATATGCCACTATGTAATTAAGGGGGGGTGGCCTTTATAAAGCACACATGAGCTTCTGGTGGAAGTGTGTGATTTGACTCATCAACCCCCATAACAAGGGGAGTTGCAGCCAGTGAGTGTGTATGTGCACGTGCAAATATGATTAAATGTGTAGCTTCATTCTTACAAGTGGTCCTAAACTGTATAGAAAAAAAGGGCCCATGGATGTGTATATGAGTTTAGATGAAATGTGTAGCAACATTCTACACAAGTGGTAATATAAAAAAGCAAATGAAATATGTGCAGTTCAATAAATATCACCTCAAGTATAATTGCCGTTTTCTCCTATTTCCTTTTCAGTGTGGCTACATTTCCCATACCAATATCAATTTCCTTATAAACAGAGAGAGAGAGAGAGAGAGAGAGAGAAAAAAAAAAGGAATATATTTAAACACAGGACCATGGGTGTCAAAAACAATCATTTCTTTCACTACTGTATAAAAATCCATGCTCAGTGCCACAGATCAGTATCCTAAAAAAATATTTGAACAACACATAGCCCTTTGTGACATTTTTCCAAGCACGAAATTTACAACTGAATACAATATCAATCCTCTGTTTTTGTCTGTTTTGACTTTCTTCCCAAATATTTCTCCCCTCTTTCGTCTCTTTATCTGTTTTCCCTACATGTCTTTTCCTTCTTTATGTATATTTATCTAAATTTCCTAGGTAAAGCACTAAAACAGAGGTAATGCACACAACAAAATTCAATAAGCTTTGACCATCGTCTGAATGTATGTTCACATGACACTTATATGTCCATTGATTAAAGGTGCTCTCCATCAACACTGATCCATTGCTTTCCCGAATAAATGATAAAAGTGCTCTCCATAAACAATGATTCCATGTGCTCCATAAAAATAAAAAAGGTGCACTCCATAAACACTGATTCCACGTTCTCCAAATAAAAAAGGGATACAGGTGCTCCCCATAAACACTGATCTCACGTCTTCCTTAAAAAGGCTGTGCTATAGCTATATCAAAATCCTAGTAAAAACTTATGCCTATCACAGTCATATTTCTAGATCATGAATCAAGGTCATTGAGTAATACTCTAGAACAAAAACTATAGCAATAGTCTAGAACTAAGAGCAATGAAGTAATATTATGCAATACATGACTTCATTCTAATAGGGACTGATCAACTAACAAGTTAATTTCTACATCTACACTATAAATTACAAACACTGTAGTAAATCTATTTAGCACACAAAGGGGGATGGAAATATTTCACATAATTCTCAAAAACAAGGAGTAGCGTCACTGACAAAGCTTATTCTAATTACTCAACAGCTTAAATAACCATGAGTTCATCAACACATATTGGGTGATAACTACTACTTACAATAACACATTATACAGCAAAAACTAGATGGGACGTAGTGTACTATCTTAGGGTGGTACAAATATGCTACAATGACACACTATACAGTAAAAACTAGATAAAAATGACTCACCCTGGGTGATAAAAATTTTACAATGACACATTATACATAATTAATTACATGGGCTTTACCAGTGACATAAAAATTTTATTTTTCTCAATCTGAGAGAACTCGTCTGTCTACTAAAAGACGTCCACATGACAACCATCACACAGCGAGTGAGAACTTGTCTATTTGCTAAGACTTTACATCATAAGCACCATACAGTGAGTGAGAACTCGTCTAAGTGTTATAAAATTCCATATCACGACCACCACACAGTAAAGGAGAATTCATCTAAGTGCTAAAAAGGTCCATATCACGACCATCACACAGTAAGTGAGAACTCGTCTAAGTGCTAAAAAAGTCCACATCACAAGCACCACATACATCATCACTAAGGCAGTCTCTGCCAACAAGCAATATCACAGGAACTAGCACTAATGAGGTTGATACTGTAGAGGAGAGGCAAAACCAAGGCTACCTTGAAAGGTATCCGGACAATTGCCCAGCTGAAAAATGCCTGACGGACGACTGCCCATTTGTAATTTACCAGACTGACAATTGCCTGATAAGGACAACTGCCTGACAGGGATAAATGCCCTAGGTTAGCTTATGTTATATAAAAAAGGTCAGGTATATTTCCGTTGGGCAGTTGTCCCTATTGGGCAGATGACCCAGAACCATCTAGAACCATAAGGCACACCAATATGGCATAGATGCTACCATATTTTTTTTTCACTTGAGAAATAAGCTCTCGTCATTTCATATTCATTTTAGAGCTAAATTACAGAATATATGAACTATAAGCTGTAATAGGAACACCAGAAGCATATACAGACTCAAAACCAATTCCTGGATTACTGCTTTAAAATCATTGCAATGATACACAGAAAAACTGAATTGCATCATGAAATACTGAGCAATATTCGGACCTTGTTAAGATAAGTACCCCTCAGAATCCAAAGTAAAGCTCAATAGGCCTGTATATTGCTAGGTTAGCACAGGAAAGGTTGGTTAGGCATGGTGACGTGCTTTGTTAATATGAATAACCCTAGAGCACCCTGGGGTTACTCTCCTTTACAAGATCCAAACATTCTTTTCAACCATTAGTTATCATGTACACTTTTATAATTTAATTACTGGTATCAACAAAGTGTTTCTATGAAGCATCTGCCATTGGTGAATATGTAGTCCATCATTACTAAACTTTACACACTAACGTGTGGATAATTAAGAGTGTAAACAGGCATAGTCTATTGTTAGTGTCCAACGCCTTTTCAAGGAAACGTAACAGATTGGAAAATTGGGTGATGCCGGTTTTGTGAAAATAGTAAGGTTAGGTTAGGTCAATTTGGATTGTTTGATTAGGTTCTCAACATATAAACACCTTCATAGCCCCAGCCAAGAAGGTTTAGTGCCTAAACGGCCACACTAAAATGTACCAAACCTAAATGTAATACCGAAAGCAATTTGCAAAACACACAAAGACCTGAATTTAATTAACCCACATAAGAAATCTTATTTAACTACTTGAGATGGGATACTCAGTGTTTGCATTACATTAAATATAAAAATACCAGAAAAAGTTATTACGTGCTGATATCATACTGGTCATAATAGCAATTTATCATGTAATGAGCACATTCAAGAACTCTGAAACTCTGTTATATAATAAAAGCACCACCTTTACTTGCATACTGCTCATTGGTGGCCGTCCAAAGCACACACATTCATCACAAATTAATACCTCAATTACAGCTCTTAGCTCCTTGAAGAAAAAGATTTGTGGCATCCCTTTATCTCCAAGGAGCTTAAAGGAGTGAAGGAAGTATGTTAGCTTCTGGTAAATGTGTGCTTTGACTCGGTCACCCCCTTTACAAGGGCGACTGCAAACACTGTATGGGTATGTACTTTTTATAAGTGCACAATAATTTTGATTTAGTTCAAATGTGATAATCAACAAAGAAAAGACAAATAAATCCTAAAAAAAAAAATGAAAAAATTGGGAGAAATTTATATAAAATCACTAGGGAAAGAGAAACTTCAGTAAGCACTAGCAAAGTATACAAAAACTAAAAATATAGTTTAAATACAGTTTCCTAAAAAAAGGGAGAGGCAATACTATACTGGTATGACAATAGTACAGGACTATAACGTGTTAATACTGTATAAATATTACAAAGACTTAAAAGTACACAATGCTAAGTCTATTTCTGGTTCCAAATACGTTTCTATAAGCAGCAAGGGAGACTTTACCAGACTATTTGCATCACTAATTGATCTGGGCACCAAATATTTACTTTAAGACAGCACACTCTAAATTACACAGGCACTGTGACAAGAACATGTACATTTAAAAACATATAACTGCTTACCCTGAAAATTCTAGATATGTAATTTGTAAAACCTCTAGGTTTCATGACACTGAACTTTACCTTTTGTACAAGAGTAGGTCAAGCGATGAGAAAACTCATAAACTCTGTTATTGTCATGCAAAATATGCAGGTCTCTTAAGACCTGCCTTCAACAGTCAACCGTAATCTTGCTTGTCATATGTAAGATCATCATATTTATTTTCAAGCTCTAAACTTGTACGAGTGCACCCCCCATTTGAATGAGATTACCAGTGTCACATAAAATGGCAAACAACAATAGTTATATGACCAAAAATAATAAAATACATATAATACGTAAAAAATTCCTATAAGTGGAATTTGCATTCATCATTTCACTTGCCAAAAGATTAACAGCTTAAAAGGTTTCATCTCAACCATCTGTCTCTGTTTAGAACACCAACCTGTGGTGGGGATGATAAACTTTCATCCCAGTATTTCATACATACATACATACAAACCAGGGACATGTTGTCAGTATTAAAATGTATCAATAAACATTGGCTCAGGGTAGGCAGTGCGTACCCAGAGTAATTAATATTCATACTGACGACATATCCCTGATACAAACATATACTGACCACAGTCCCCCTTGAAAAGGAGTGACCGAGTCAAAGCACAGACATTCAACAGAAGCTAATATACACTGATTGCTCCTTTTAGCTCCTTGGGGATAAAGGGCTACCATAATTCCCCATATCACCCATCCAGTTACCCAAGGGGTAAGTGGGCAAGGATTTCAAGCATGTCGTAAAAAGCAACTAAATGGGATTTCTTGGGAAGTGAGGAGAAGAACAAGGCTAATCTATTCGCTGAGTGTTAATAGAGACACCTAATAAAGGAAGAAATCCCTATTTTCCTTCCCTACTTGTCATGGATGGGGGTAATACAGTTGCAGCTGTCGAGCCTCACAGCAGAAGATTCTTGCCACTTATCCTGTGGATGACCTCAAAAGAGTGGTGGAGGGGGTATTAGGGCAGCACGGGCCTTTATACTCAAGGAGCTAGCAGGAAAAATTGATGTATATTAGCATCTGGTGGGTATGTGCTTTGACTCGGCCATCCCTTTACAAGGGAGACTGCAACCACTGCATATTTATGTATGCATGTACTTGTCACAGGAAGTGACTAAAAGTATAGGGGAGCAGGAGATGGCAATGCCTCACTTGTTGAATTTTATACTGATGGAAAACAAGTTCTAAAGGAGGTGACGATGGTCATGGAATTTTGAAGCCATGCTACTTCAATGTTGTTTTTGTTGTGGTTTGGCATTCATGTGTAACTATTAATACCCATTCGTATGAGGTGAACACATACAGGTTGGAGTGAGGAATTAAGGCAGGATGTCCTTCCTGCAGTGGTCTCAAATATGGGTTTGTCACATACTGAATTTAGCAGTCTAACCATTGCACCACCGAGGTCCCAATGCTTATACTACATATTTGGTGGGCTAGAACATGGGTTTTCACATCCCTAGTTACGCATTCAAACACTGCGCTACAATAGTCCCAATGCTTTTGTTATATACGAGGTCACCCTGTCAACTTTAGAGGCATGAAGTGCTTCATATAAAAGAAGAAAAAAAATGCATGACACTTCTAGATGCAAAAGGACCCAGTCAGTCACTGGTACAACTCGCTCTAGATAATAAATTAATTAGATAAGAAAGTACAACTTCAGTACATTTTCTTTTAAGTGCAGTGACACTGGAACAGGAAAAGAAAATTGGCCTCATTTGGCCTGGGTACCATGAAAACATAGAGCAAAGAGAAACAGAGATGGGGAGCATTGTGACTTGTAACTTGTGTACTTTTAATTCAAAAAGTCAGTAAGTAACAGCATAAACCTAGTTATTCAGGAGACGAAGCTGAAAGAAACTATCGCCTAGCTGACAAACGATGAGGTAATATGTAACAATTCATAATCAAGCAGAAATATAACACTAAAAATGAGAAAGTTTCAAAACAGCCTTCGTAAAGACAGCATTTACTTCTATGAGCATTAGGAACAGTCTTAATGACTTCACAATACCTGATTCAATACCTCACTTAACTTTATAAAATAGTTTCACTGGTTAGTCTTACATATGATATATCTGCATCAGGAACTTTCTTCAAAAAAGATATGAAATACTAACCTCCCCAAGGTGTTTTTTACTTTAAACTAGCTCCTTAATCTACGTACTGTACTTTTCTACAAATCAGGAGGAGAATCAAATTCATCCAAGACCACATGACCAAACTCGCCTGATCTATATGCCTTGAGGAACTTCACAGCACTCAAAATCGTGTCAGGAATAGTCACAGTTCCTTGGAAAGTTCGCGTTTTAGTCATCCAGTTGTTTCTGCAGAAGGAATAAAAATGCAATGATAAATTCAGATCTTACCTAAGTATGTGTATGTTTTATGCATCACTGTTAAGCCCCATTAAGGAAGTGGACACAGATAGATGGAGGCTGTGGTATCAATGCTGGATGCCCTTCCTCATGTACCCCGATGGGCTCGATCATAAGTTGGTCAACTCCCAAGGAGAGTACTCTAACCACTATAATGTGTGAAAAAAGGAACCTGAACCTTCAATATCACAAGACTAAAAGTTCCTCTGTTTACATGGTTATAAAATATGTCTTTCAATAGATATCAATTGCTGCAATGGTATCTTGACACTTCTATTAACATGGTTTTAGCATGAAACCCTCACAGTCGAGGGTAATGGCTTTGCTCCGTATCTGTCAACTTTTAGATAGCATAGGAGTCTACAACATTGGCTGGGAAGGCAATTCCAAGTTCAAGTCAGGCAGTACCAGCAGGCAGAACGGGCCTTAGTTGATGCTTACTCTCTCTCTCTGTCTTTTCTTTTTTTTCCAAATCAGGGCATCTGTTAGCATCAAAAGTTCAAACAAAGTTCACATGTTTGAACCCCATTTTTCAAGGTTTAAAATTAAGAATTTCAATTGGAATAAAAAACTATACAGATATGTTGGATCCTATTATTCTTAAGATCTATCTATATACATGAGCCATTTTTCCCCTTATAAGGGGAGCGGCCGAGTCAAGGCAAAATACTCTGACTCTTTGGGAAGAGAAAATATAGAGGAGGGGATTCCCAGTCCCCTTGCTGCATCCCATTTGTCGACTCTTATGACATGAAGGGGAACACAAAGGAAATAATAACAATAATAATAAGCAAATCTCTAGGATTCTACAGTCAGGAGTCGCCAAAGCAGATCAATCGTCTTTGTACTACTATTACTACTACTTCTAATAATAGTAATAACAGTAAAAAGAAAAAGAAGAAGACGAATACAAAGACAAAGAATTAGAAGAAGAAGTTGACGTGATGGGCTATAAAAGTTTCTCTATTATTCATATCTAAACCATTTTTATTTATCCTCAGGAAGCAAAAACACAGCCTGGGAACGGGAAAAGCACCAGTAATTAACAAAATATATGATAAAATTTCAAGCAACCATGGGTAATCTTCTCCAAAAAACAAATGACCAATGTTGTTGTTTACCGTTTCATGTGTCACTATTAATACCCAACTGAATGGGGATGGACACAGACACGATAGAACTAGGAAATTAAGGCTGACTGCCCTTCCTAACGCCACCTCAATGAGCTCAACTGCGGGTGTGTCACTCCCCAAGTCGAGCTATCTAACCATTGCGGTACCGTGATTCATTTTTGCTGGTACAGTACATTCGAAAATTTAAACACATATACAATAGCTGCAATACTTGTCAGGGAGGTGACCGATTGTGAGCACACATTCAACCTAATCTTCACTCTAAGCTCCTCTTGGATAACAGAAAATGCACACAACTTCAGTACTACAGCAACCTGAAGCATGATGTTTGCCATTTCGTCCCTATTAATTCTCATTCAAATGGGGGTGAACACAAGACTGCTTGCGGCTGGGGAATTAATGCTGGATGCCCTTCTTAATGCTTCACAGTTAACTCAAACATGAGCGTGTCACTTCTCGAGTCGAATGCTCTTACCAGTGCGTAATCCCCAGCTACCTGAGCACAGCATTAAAACGGGAATACTGCATTTGGTTTCCCACACCACATATATTAATACTCACCTTAAAGCAACTTCCGTAAGAAGATGTCGAATGTTGTCTGTTGGTCCTTCTATGCCAAAGTAGTCTACATATTTATGATTTCCTTGTTCATTCAACCTGATCAAGGAATAATAGGAAATATGGTTAGTAATTATATAAAATACAGTGTTGCCTCCCTTATCGCGGTAGTTCGGTTCCGGGACCCGCCGTGAACCAGGAAAATCGCGAAGTAGGATCAGCCTTAAAAAAAAAAAATAAATAAATAAATAAATAAATAATAATAATAATAATAACAATATAATAATAATAATAATAATAATAATAATAATAATTTAAAGATAATTATGACACCAGGACAGGCCAAAACTTATAAAATAAAACGGCCTTTATCAGGCTGTAAAGAGAAACGGAAATGGAATGTGATGACCTGTCAGATGTGAAGGGATTATAAAAGATGTGTAATGAATATCCAGCTCTCTGCTGGGTTTACTATGCCTCTGCATTACCTTCATGATGTCTATTCTAAAACTTCTCCTTAGATATTATTATTATTATTATTATTATTATTATTATTATTATTATTATTATTATTATTGGCAACAATAATTTTCCTTTGATGATGATTGGGGAGATTATTATTATTATTATTATCATTATTATTATTATTATTATTATCATCATCATTATTACTAAGGATTCGTAATTAAACCATTATTTTTACTATAAATAATGTAGTTTTGGTTGAATGAACAAGAGTTACTTAAAGATTCTCTCTCTCTCTCTCCAACATTCTATTCTACCCAACCCCCCACACTCTTTGTCCCAGCCAACTAGGGAGGGGCACTTTACACAGTTATTAAAAGTAATTAAACCAACAGATGTACAAACAATGATGAGCCCTTAATAATAATAATAATGATGATGATGATAATAATCTCCACAATCATCATCAAAGCAAAATTATTGTTGCCAATGATAATAATAATAATAATAATAATAATAATAATAATAATAAATATAATAATAATAATAATAAGATCTAAGCAGAATTATTGGAATAGACATCATGAAAGTAATGCAGAGGTATATTAAAACCCAGCAGAGAGCTGGATATTCATTACATCTTTTATAATCCCTTCACATCTGACAGGTCATTACACTCTCCATCTCTATTTCTCTTTACAACCTGATAAAGTCTGCTTAATTTTATAATTTTTTGGCCCATCCTGGTGTCACAATGATCTAAAAAAAAAAAAAAATTAAAAAAAAAAAAAATATATATATATATATATATATATATATATATATATATATATATATATATTGGGGGGGGCGAAAAAAAACCCGCGATACAGTGAGAACGCGAACCACGGGGTAACACTGTATAACACATAGATCTACGATAACTTCACCTTGAAGATGCAGAAATGTAGATATAATAGTAACTAAGCTCAGTAATATGAAAAATATGCCATTACATTAACAAAAACTTTAAACTTGAGAAAGCAGATATGTACATACAATAATAACTACAATAACTTCGTCATTAAGAAAGTTGCAATGAAGTGAATTTTCTAAGCGGAGAATGTGTTGCTTCGCAAACATGTGACTCAACAGCGGGTCTGTCACCTCCCGAGTCGAGCATCATACAACTATGCTACCGTGGTTCCCGATGAAGCACAGTAAGTAAAAGTACAAAATATATTATTCATCACTAATGACTTCACTACAAAAATCAATAGGATCATCTTACTTGAATAGGAGATAATCAGCAATGCAGTCCTCTCCAACGAGATGATCTTTAATCGTTGCAGCGAGGGCTAACTTTAGTCCAGTCTCCACATCTTTTATTCTGGGTGACAAAACACCAGGGGTGTCTAACAGATACACAGTGGGTTTAACACATACCTAAATAATAATAATAATTGATAATTACGTATATAATATGTTGTTTGCTGTTGAGCGTCAGTATTAATTTCCTTATAAACGGGGGTGGACACATACAGGTTGGAACTGGAGAATTAAGGCTGGATGACCTCCCTAACCTCCTCTCATTGGGCCTGAACATGGGTATGTCATTTCCCAGGTACAGTGTTCTAACCACTATGCTACAGAGGTCCAATAATAATAGTAATAAAAATTTTAATAATAATAATAGTAATTTTTTTTTCAATATGCCATCATATCCACTGAAACCAGCATATTGGCCGTCAGTGGACAAAAATATTGGGGTGTCAGTGGGGGTTCAACATACCCTGTCTGGTCTTAACCATTCCATAACCTGTTCTGAGGCAAGACAATATTTATTGAGAAGAATAGTATTGCCAAACCTTCTATCTATTATCCCAATTAGTTTTAAAAGCTGCACACAGAATATAAATTTTGCCATTTCATGCATAAATATTCATTCTCATTCGAATGGGGATGGACACAGACTATATATAAGATAGCATTATGAAGCAATAATATTCTAATGAAAAATGTACAAAACAAATTAATCAAGTGTCAGAAATTTTATAGAGTAATCTCTATCTTTACCTTTATTCTCTCCAGTACACTCTGAGTTATACCAGGTATTCCTCCCACCGGTGTTGCTTTTCCTCTTCTTAAATGTTTGGCTCGAAGTGCATTGATGAGAGACGACTTTCCAACATTGGGCACTCCTATAATCATAACCTGATAGGACGACTCTTCCGATCTGTTGAATCGTTCCGATTCCTGGATCAGTTTGGATACTTTTGGAATGATGGATTTTATTCCGACGCTGTCGGCTTTTTTACAGTTGGTAAATATTATGTTTTTGACTCCTTTGGTTTCATAAAACTGAATAATCTTTCTTTTGTATTTGTGGTCAATGAGGTCCATTTTGTTCAGAAGGAGGAGGTGAGGTTTAATACCCAAGAGCCTATTTTCAAACAGGGGGTTTCTGCCAGAGACGGGAATTCTTGCATCATGGACCTCGATAATGCAATCAACAGATTTGAGTTTAAGCTGCATTTGAGTCATACCTTTGGCCATGTGGCCAGGGAACCACTGAGCCACACTCTGGGCTGTGACATCAAAAAAGTTTCTCATTTGCAAGCCGTGTTTTACAACTATATTCGCCATCTTTCACAAATTAAAAGTGCCTTTGCAGTATAAATATTAAAAGTAAAAGTCCTCGGAACTACCTACCTATTACGTATTATCCAATAAACGTACGAAAATCATCAAAAAGAGTAACTGCAACACTTTCCTCGTTTACAAATAGAATATTGACTTAGACCTTGTTTCTTATTACAGTATTTCGAAAATTCTACTGCAGTCAATACAGGGTCGGTAAATTCGCACTGCAATATCTTTAGCAATAATTCATTAACACAGGAGTAACTGTAACATTTTCCATTATTACAATCATAATAATTACAAAGACCTAGTTCACGTTCTGCTGGTCTTCTACGGCATTCAAGTTAGGTCTGGGAACTTCAAATAAATCATCCAAAGGCCCACTACTCACTGCAATACCTTGGTAGTAAAGTTTTTAACACAAGAAAAATTGGGACACTTCCTTGATTACAGTTATAATAATGAAGAAGATCTTAATCCCTTTTATTTCTGCTGTTCTTCTAATGCATTCAAAACAGGATCAGTAATTTCAAATAAATACTCAAAAGGCCCACTCCTCATTGCAATGTCCTTGGCAGTTTCACCATTGTCGTTTGTGAGCAAAGGTTTAACCAAGGGATGCATCAACAACATTTCTAAGGTTTCCTTAGCTTGAGGATTCGTTGCCGAGACGTGCAAAGGGGTCTGACCGCTGTTTGTCGTACAGTTGACATCACAACCTCCGTCAATTAAAATTTCCGCGCACTCGACATGATTCCAACGACAGGCAGAGTGAAGTGGAGTCCATCCATCTGCTGTGCGTGCATTTACAGATGCTCCAGCATGCAAGAGAACCTGGAAGTATTTAAAGATCAATTATATTTAGAATGTTTTGTTGCTTTTTGTCACTATTAATCACCATTCGAGTGGGGGTGGACACCTGTGGTAGAACCCTACTATATGCAGAATGTTGTTGTTTGCCATTTTTGTGTCACTATGAATCCCCAATGCAGTTGGTGTGGACACAGACTGCTTAGAGGTGAGGATTTAAGGCTGGATGACCTTCCTAATGCCCATGGTGGGTTTGAACACAGGCTTGTCACTGCTCAAGTCGAGCTTTCTGACTACTTCACTACTAGACCCTCAGCTCGATAAACTGTCTTTCCTCACTTTCTATTTCTAGCAACTTTTCCAGTTTACAAAACTTTAAATGCCAAGAGAAAATACTTTTAACTCTTACATCTAGGGCATAAACTAGAAATAATTTCATAGATATACCTTAAATATTAACATAACTGTAAGTAGATCTAGTTAGTACATCTCCAATTTACACATTTAGATAGTGCCATTTTCTCCTTTCTTTACTTTACTAAAGACTTACAAATACAGAGGAAGTGCTATACAATACAGAATTTATTAATATATACTGTATTAGTAAAGTATTTTACCTTGATTATCTCAGAATAGTTGCTATAAGCTGCCCGATGGAGAGGAGTATACCCATCGCTATCAGTTGAGGAAATGGCTTCGGGGCATTGCTTTAATATCTCCTCAACTAATGACTGTTTACCATTTTCACATGCCCATAAAATCTCACGCTCTGGGGTTGCTGAAAGATAAAGAATCAATAGCAATATATCAATATTATCCCAACATAAAAAGAAGAAAGAAGTATCATGAACTCGAAAATAAATGTTGCTCTAATAAGTCAATAACTATTCATGCATAGGTAACAATAATATATATGCATATACAAATTATAAACAATTTTAGACAAATACCAGACAAAAATTGGCTCTCATGCTATCACTGCGTACAAATTATTCAATTAGGATAATTTAGTAGAATACGGAATATACACTTTAACGTACATGTTGACAACAATTCTTGCTATAATAGAAGTTCTTCAGTATAATAAATCATTAGTAAGTTCTTCGATCTCCCAATATCAAAGTACAAACTACTTCCAAAGACTAATTATATCATACGTTAAGACAACTTTTATTCAGATTAAAGTACAGGGGGTCCTCGGTTTACAATGTCCCCAAGTTACGAAGCTTCGTGGTTACAACGCATCTCCCATAAATTATTTTGCTTTTTTTATAATTTTTGGCTAGTATTGCATCTCCCAAGCATAAAGCAGATTCTTCTGAAGGCAAGAAAAGAAAAGCCATTACCATGGAAGTGAAATCAGAGATAGTGAAATGCATGGAAAATGGAGAAACTTTACTACTGCCATGGGGACTAATACATTAGCATAGGTGCATATTTAGGCGTGTTCCAACTTACACTGAAATTCGGGTAACATTACGTTTCAGGAACGGAAGTTTGACGTAAGTCGAGGACCCCCTGTATGTATATCACACCATACATACACATAATATGGCTGCAATCCCCCATGTAAGGGGATGGCCAAGTCAAAGCACAAACATTCATCATAAGCTAAAATACCTCGATTACTTCTCTCAGCTCACTGAGGATAATGAGTACCACAATTTCCTCCATCACCACCCTGCTTGGGTACCCACAGGGTATATGGGGGAGGATCTCTCAACGTGTGCCTAAAAATATGGAGATCAGCACCAATAAGAACAATGACATACACCCTAGAACACAGCTTATGTAGGAGTGTTAGACAATTTATTAGTGCTTGGGGATAAACCATAACTGTTCCACAAGAAAAAAAATATTGTTTTGTTTGCTTTTTTGCGTCATTATTGGTCCCATTATGGGGCAGAAGGTTGGAGCTGGGGAATGAGGCTGGATGCCAATCCTCAGGCCCAGTAGAGGGCTCAATTGTGGGTTTATCACTTCCTGAGTTGAACAATCCAACCACACAGAGCACCATAATATTATTATATCAGTCATCTCGATATATATTATCAACATGGAGATATTTACTTATATATTATTCTAATTAGTACCAATTACTTGATAAATTACGATAATTATTAAATTTACAACCGGGATTTTGGTAACTATTGTACTTCCCTCATGTTGTTACTGATTATATTGGGCAATTAATTTGGGGGTCATTGCTTTCCTCTAAGTCTACCTGATTATTCAGCTGCTGCCTAGAGTACACTAGGTCCACGTGATTGGAGAGTGGGTTTGGGCCCCGGGCAATATGGTAAGTATATAGTTAGGCTGTGTTATCACTATCCCTTGCCTCTGCCTTTCACCAGAGGCCTTTAACCTTCATGTTTAACTTTATAATATCAACGATTACATAAAGTATGAATGTAAATTTTTCTGTTAGAATGAGTATGAGGAGGAAAAATATTGATTTCCAAGTACAGTTAGCCAACAATGATAATAGTTTACAGTAGGAATACGTAAGACATGGATATATACTTTTAGAACTTCAATTATATCAAAGGACAGGCAAGACAGAATGACATCAGAATAGCAAAGGAAATATAAAAGAGCAACTACAGAACTTTTTATGTCACAATTAGTTCCCATCCAAATGGGAGTGAACACAGACATGTTAGAGCTATAAAGGGAGATTCAGGCTGCATGACCTTGTTAATGTCTTACAGTGGGATCAAACCCACGTTAGTCGCTTCCCAAGTCGCACACTCTACCTATTTACTACCAGGGCCCCAAATTAAATATAAGAAAGTGCTAATGGAAATACAATGGACACACATTGCCTTATCACCATGATTAGGCAATTCATATCTCCACAGCAAAATGTCAGCAGGAAGCTACATATAAGCACAACTATACTCAGTGGTTATTGCTTGTTGTTTTATGTCACTCTTGATCCTCAGTCAAATGGGGGTGGACACAGACAGCTGGGAGTTATAAGGGGAATTAATGCTGGATGCCCTTCCTAATGCCCTGCGGTGGGACTGAATGTACGTTAGCAGCTTCCCAAGTTGAACACTCTACCAACTACACTATCTCAGTACCCGAAGTACAATACGACTACGCTCTCAGTATGACACAAAAAGTATACCAACTACTCGCATACACACACATAGAAGACATTAATCAGACCAAACAAAAATGCTTGAAGTAGAAAAAAAAAATTAATACACAAATGGACTTATAATTATACAAACTATAGGACATCACAAAAGTGGACTGCAGTAGCACAATGGGGCACTTTACTATATTATGTCACTATTAATTACCATTATGAGTGTGGACACAGGCTGGAGTCAGAGAATTAAGGCTAGATGTCCTTCCTAATACCCTGCAATGGGATTAATTTCTGGTCAGTCACCACCCGAGTTGAGCACTCTAACCACTGTTCTACCGCATTCCCCATTCTCTATGTCAACAAATAGGCTACGTTCAGTACTGCCGTACGGTAAGGTATACATAAAAATGCCAATTACAATGTATTTTTCATCACATCTTCAGTAATAAAAGACGGATTTCTAGATACCTCTTTTGAAAATACAGTGGAGCCTCCACCCACGAACAAACTGACCTACGAACACAATTTTCAAACAAATTTTGCATCAACCCACAAACAATCCTCAAAGTACGAAAACGCATACACACGCACATTCACCCGGGTGATCGCGTGTTTGCTCTCTGTTCTGCATTGGTGCTCTCACTGTGAAGTTCAGTCGTTGTATATTTTCATATTTTTTTTTGCTTTTAACTTTAAGCTAGCCGTCATTGTGGTTCCTAAGAAATTGAAAAGTGACTGTGATATGTAGTGTTAAAAAGCCTAAATGTATTACAGTGGAAACAAAAAAAGATATAATAGCTAAGCATCGAACGGTGTTTGTGTTTCTCATGTATAACATGGCAAAATCGTCCATCTGTACTATTTTAAAGAATAATGAGGTCTCACAGGAGGCTAAAGGAGTTACTATTTTAACAAGACATAAGTCTATCTTGCTGGAGATAGAGTTAGTGAGGCTATAATATGTGCGAAAGCTGTACAGTTACACCATGATTTAATAGCGAACACTCCGAGTGCTGGTGGTACTAAAACTGACCACTTTAAAGCAAGTAGAGGATGGTTTGAAAAATTTTCTTGATGAACTGGAATTCATAGTGTTGTTAGGCATGGAGAGGTGGCTGGTTTGGACCAAAAGGCAGCAGATGCATATGTGCTGGAATTTGCTAAATTTACCGAAAGTGAAGGTTACGTCTCAAAGCAAGTTTTTAACTGTGATGAAACAGGACTGTTTTGGAGAAATATGCCTAAAAGGACCTCATAACCCAAGAGGAGAAGGTACTGCCTGGCCACAAACCAATGAAGGACAAGCTTACACTTTTTTGTGTGCTAATGCGAGTGGGGATTGCAAGATTAGGCCTCTTTTAGTCTACCATTCAAAAAATCCGCATATTTTTAAGCACAATAATGTGTTGAAGGCTAGACTTCCGGTAATGTGGAGGTTGAATAGCAAGGCCTGGGTAACATGCATCCTATTCATAGAATTGTTGACTGACGTTTCTGCTCCAGCTGACAAGAAATATCTTAAGGAAAAAGATTTGCCCCTTAAGTGTCTTCTGATAACGGACAAAATCTAGCTATCGAATACAACTTCATAAAAGTAAAATTTCTGCCTCCAAACATCACTCCTCTCCCCCAGTCTATGGACCAGCAAGTCATTTCAAATTTTAAGAAGCTATATGCAAAGGGTGTTTTGCCAGGTGCTTCCAGGTCGCCAACAACTCGGATTTAACCCTGAATGAATTTTAGAAAGACCACTTCAATATCCTCCACTGCACAGGCCTCACTAACAAGGCATGGAAGGAGGTCTCTTACCGCATGTTGCAGTCCGCCTGGAGGATATTGGCAAGGTTGTGTGGTTGATACAGTCTTTGAGGGCTTCAAGCAGGAGACAGCTGTTAACATAGTGAACAAGACTGTGGCCTCGGGCAATAGTTTGGGCATGGAGGTCAATGAGGAGGATGTGGTGGAACTGGTGGAGGACCACAAGAACTCACCACCAAAAAATTGATCGAGTTGCAATGTGAACACGTGAAGACTATTCAAGAGGAGCAATCAGTGGAGGAGGGGGATGAAAGGGTAAAGGTTTCAAATGAAAAGTTAAAAGAAATTTTTTGTAAGTGGAGTGATGTGCAGGCTTTCATTTTTAAATGACAATGTCTATCAACAAAGAAAAGAGAAATTTCTCTGGATCATTTTCTTGTGCCAATACCAGCCAGAGAACCATTTCCCAAGAGAGAACATACATGTAGAGAGAAAACACCAGAAACACAGCCTGCACATGAACAGTTCCCCGACATTTTCATGAAAGGGGACTCTCCTTTGAAGAAGTAGTCCTCCTCCTCCACCACTATGCACGTGTGCCAGCAACAAACAACCACAGAGGTAAATACTATACAATATTTTATTTTAGTACAGTAGAATTTCTTTCTATAATTAAAGTTATTTTCCTATCATTTATACATATTTAAAACATATAAACCGGGAACGGCTTAATTTGTGTAACATGCATTTAAATGGGAAAAATTGTTTAGTTATAAACATTTTTACTCACGAATGGGGTTCAGGAACGGATTAAGTTTGTGACTCCAGGTACCACTGTACTAGACATTTTTCATTAGAAAAGCAAACTTCAAATGGTATATGGTAAGTCCATTACTGCAGTCAATAGAAATCTCAATTCTAAAAAGAAGCAGCTAATTTTATAGTTCCCTAAATCATGTATCTAACAATATAGAAATGCTATATGTGTGACTGAACATACATTTCCAAAGATCAGCTACACAGTCTGGACTAATATAAAAAAAAAATTATATTTACAGCAACGCATATCAGTGGGCAATATAATATGTGGAAAAGAGCATTACTAACTATAATGGCGAGAACAAATGCTAGATTCAGTGACATAACCATGAAATTCATTAGGTTAGGTTAGATGACTTGCCTTATAAATATGAAAAACCTTGGAGTACCCTTGGGTTAGTCTTCTTTACAAGATCCCGACTGATTACGTTTGTTTTATTTATGTGGCTTTTGTTGCCGCAAAACTTTGACACTCATGTCAAACCGAACTGGCAGAACTATGGGTGCATATAGCGAGTACAGGACAGCAAACTTAACCTAACCTAACTTAAACAGGAGTATGAGCATCATATGCAGCCCTATAAATATGAATAAAAACGTAACCTAACCTTGCTTATGAGGAGTGTAGGCATAATGTGTATGCAGTCCTATAGGTATAAATGATGATCTAACCTTACCTAAACTTAACAGGATTTCAGGTATTATGTGTATGCAGCCCTATAAATAAAAATTGGAACCTAAACAAACCTTACTTAACAGGAATGAAGGGATCAGCTATAGACCTATAAGTACGAATTACGAAGGAAAGGCAACTGCACCACAGGAAAAATTCCCCTAACATAACCTAATCTATTCTAACTGACCTACACTGATTTATCCAAGCGTGAATTAATAAAGTGTTCACATTAAGCTTTCCATTCATTATTTCTTAATTACATGATATGTTTCACTTTCATATTAATAAGGGGAAATTCGTCTCACAGGTACTGTGTGGAGATTTGTAGCTCATGGCTTGGTCAGTGCAGCGACTGACTCTTCCCATCCAACTCAAGACTCTGGAACTCTCTTCTGCCTTCTGTCTTTCCTAATTCTTATAAGCTATCTTCCTTTGAAAACTGGATATACTGTCAACCCTGGGCCTAATCCTGTCATACCTCTAAGTCCTATATACCTCGACTATTCTTCTGCCTGTCCTTTTCTTATTGTGTACCATTCCCCTATTTCTGCCTGGTCCTTAAACTTCTACTTTTTCTTCGTTTTAATGTTTTTTTGGTGCCCAGGCCTGATGAGGGCAATTTTCTTGACTTTCCCGGTGTCACACTCATAAAAAAAAAGTCTGCTTCTGCATTAAAAGTCAGGAAGTATTGTCCTAAGGGCAATCGTCCGTACCCCACGAATTACAACAAAATTTAAACTTTGGAAAAAAAAAAGTATACAAACAATACACTGCATATGCTCGGTGATGGAATATGCAAGCCCTGCTTGAGCTTATAATCTCCTAAAACACACATCACTCTACAGAGTATAAAAAGTAAAGCACTAAAAATAATCACATGCTACACAGCTAGAACTACAGGCTACTTACACCAAGAAACCAAAGTCAAAGACCATCTAAACATGAGAGGCACAAGAACTCTTGCTGCAGCCTCCATTAACCAAGTCCACCCATTACACCACATGGCAGAGCACCCACACAAATCAAATAATACTAAAACAACACCTAGCACACGGTATTACACACAAATAATCAGTGACAACACACAGCCAAATGCACACCCTCCAGACATTCATCCGTTCGAATCCTCTCACACAATCACATTATGGAAAACTGCTCTATGACAACCACATACGCCAACAACACAACATACAATTATACACTCCCTGATATATCAGTTGAAAAGCTCGGGATCGGTAGTGACATTCCTTATGGGGTCGGGGCTATTCGGCCTGATAACCTAGGGAACGTCAACAACTAAATATAACCTTACTTCAGCCCTGTAAATGCAATAATAATAGTACCATGTGGATCAGGATCAGCTTCCACGTGAGTGCTGGCGTCTTCCCAACCTGAAGGCCAAGAAATGTCTCTTTCCGGTTCATGCATTTCTTCTTCCTCCTCCTCTTCCGCTCCTAAGGCAGACTCTTCCTCTACGGCTTCTACATCGCTTTCACACTGAGAAGTGGACATGGCCCCCAAAATAATAAGCACAGATCTTTCAGTAGCTTCCAATGTTCTCAAACATGTTAGTTAAAAGCAAAACAAAAAACAGACAACGGTGAGTACAGCCGCCTCAAACGTCAATATAATACTCACGTTTTAAACCACAAAAAAGAAAAACACGGAAAAATCAGCTGCTGGAAAACAATGCATTTTGTGATATACCGAACTCATGTAAATGTAGAATTTGCTAGTTTTTACTGTTGTTCCGGTTTTACGTCACGGACTCCCTTATCTACCAAGGGCTAGGACGGTTGCCTTCTTGCGAAGGACTTGTTTTGGCAGATGTAATCCTTACGCTGAGTGCATGCCCTTAAGGGGAGAAAATATCTGAAGAGGACGTAGAAAAGGATATAGGGGTTGCCAATGATAATAAACTTGGTTTCTCTGAACCCATTTCTGACGAAGTTAGTAAGGCAAATAGAATAGTTGGACTAATAAGGAGGACGTTTGTTTGTATCATTGAATGAGGAAATTTTTAAACAGCTCTATGTTACATTGGTTAGACGGCACATGGAGTAAGCGAATCAGGTATGGTCGCCATACCTCATGAAAGATCTTGATGCCACAGAAAATATCCAAAGAAGAGCGACTAAACAGTTACCAACTTTAAAAAAAAAAGTGCTATAAAGAGCGTTTAAGAAAGCTGAAACTACCTACCTACGTTAGCATATAGGAGAGTACGCGAGGACATGACAGAAACATTTAAGATCCTATCAGGAGTGCAGTGATCCAGAAGTGTGTCAAGATATATTTATACTTAAGGAAAACAGGAGAACAAGAGGACATTCCAGAAAGATATATGAGAGGTCAAAATTAGAAAAGCGAAAAAATTCCCTTTGCCATCGAGTAGTCAACAACTGAAACATGTTACTGCAAAATGTAGTACAGTCAAAATCTGTAGTAAAAATTGAAAGAAATCTAGATAGAGCATGGGGGGGAGCAAGATTTATATTACAAATATGAAGCTAAGTACAGTACAACAAAATTTTCAAATTGTCACCATCACCGCTGACATGACCATAAATTCAGCTGATATTATAGAGGTGGATACAGAGGACTAGAGGCCTCTTCAAGAACATCGAATGTGAGAATGCCCTTTCTAATCTCAAACCGTGGAGGGATGCAAACCCACGAAATTGAAGGATCAAAGTCGCGAGCCACGGTGGCCATATTATTTTTATTATTATTATTATTATTATTATTATTATTATTATTATTATTATTATTATTATTAGCTACGTAGTGGAAGATAGTTTAGGTTACAGTTCAGTCAAGATAGTTGAACCCACCCATATTCTCGTATACGATATTCTTCTTCATAATTTGATTGAGCAGTGAGAGCAAACTTGATTCTTACCAGGAGGATAAGATAATAGGTGTTAAAATTATTAGTTACGGTTGTCACCCGCCATTATTATCATTACTGGTAACAGTTTATTTACTCACATATATTAGGAAAATATCATATTATTATTTGCCATTTTATATGTCGCTATTATCCTGCGTTCGAATGGGGATTAGCACAGACTTCTTGGAAGTGCATAATATCGGGGGAAATGCTTACTTTCACACCCTAACGAGTTTATCATTGTATATATTTTTGGACAAGATCCTGTGAGTATCTTTGAGTTTTATGCACCCTTTCCATAGCCTACCTGAGAAATCGGTGTTACCTCCACTTCCTGAAATGTGCTGCGCTGCTCTATTAACACCCAATTTCAGTATTATTTTAGTTGTGGGGATTAATGGAATATGAACATAAGAATAGAGGACACTGCAACATGCCTACTGGCACACACGAGGCAGCTCCATTTTTGAATTGTATTTTCAGCATGTCTAACCTATTCTATTCTACTCTACTTATTTATTCTGTTTTTCTTTTTATGATTTTTCTAATAAGCACTAACCTATTCATACCCACCCTACCTCTGTCATATGTCTATCTAATCTACATTTGAAGGTGTCTAAGGTATTGGCATTTACTATCCTACTAGGAAGCTTGTTCCATGCATCAGCTACTCTATTACCAAACCAATTTTTACCAATTTCCCTTCTGAACCTAAATTTATCAAGCTTAAATCCATTATTACGAGTTCTGGTTTGATCATGAATTTTTAAAACTTTATTAATATCTCCCTTGTTAATCCCTTTAAACCATTTATACACTTCAATCATATCCCCCCTAACTCTTCGCCTCTCTAGAGAATGTAGATTAAGTTTTTTTAATCTGTCCTCATATGGTAGATTTCTGATATTGTGTATCATCTTGGTCATTCTTCGTTGCACTCTCTCCAAGGATTCAATTTCCATTCTATAATAGGGTGACCAGAATTGCACAGCATAATCTAAATGGGGCCTAACTAATGCAAGATAGAGCTGCAAAATAACTTTTTCCGTCCTATTGCTGACGCTTCTTGAGATAAATCCTAAAATTCTGTTTGCTTTATTTCTGACTGCTGTGCATTGCTCTCTTGGCTTAAGACTACTACTCACAAGAACTCCCAAATCCCTTTCACACTGAGAACTCATGATTTCATGGTTATTTAGCTTATAACTAGTATTGTCTTTTATAGTACCCATTTTAACTACTTTACATTTTTCAACATTAAATTCCATTTGCCATTTGTCCGACCATTCAGATAATCTATTTAGATCTTCCTGTAAAGCATGAATGTCTTCTTTTCCATTTATAGTTCTACCTATTTTAGTGTCGTCTGCAAATTTACTTAGGTTACTACTGATATCCGAATCCAGATCATTTAGATATACGATGAATAATAGAGGACCCAGTACCGAGCCTTGTGGTACCCCGCTTGTAACCGAGCCCCACTCTGATTTCTCTCCATTTATGCAAACCCTCTGTTTTCTGTCTTTTAACCATTGTTTGATCCATCTGAGCACAGCTCCTCCTATACCATGAGCTTCCAGCTTTTTAACTAATCTTTTGTTAGGAACTCTATCAAAAGCTTTGCTAAAATCTAGATATATTGTATCATATTCTTTGCCACAATCTACTGCCTCGTAAACTTCTGAATAAAAAGACAGTAAGTTTGTAAGGCACGAAAAACCCTTAAGAAACCCGTGTTGAGAAAGTTTTATCAGTCTGTGTAATTCTAGATGTGCCCTTATTTTATTTGCAATTATGGATTCTAGAATCTTACCCACTGTTGACGTTAAACTTACTGGCCTATAATTATTCTTTTTAACACGTTCTCCTTTTTTGAATATTGGTACCACATCTGCCAATTTCCACTCCATGGGTACCGATCCTAATTTTATTGAATTATTAAATAATGCAGTTAGAGGACAACTAAGCTCTTCCTTGCATTCCTTTAATATTCTATATATATATATATATTCCCCCAGCTAGGTGGAAAATATTCCTAAGGGGGTCCGAGGTTAGTTTAGGATGCATAAAAAATAATCCTCCTAAAAATTTACTCCAGATTTACCCCATTACAGTATATAAGGCTTTATACTTAAATTAGGTCAGGCTTTTTGGATTTAGTTAAGTTAGATTAGTTAGATAAGGATATTTAGGTACCCCACTGCCGCCCACCAATGTCTGCTTATACACAAAAGATAGTGATTTCTGACATAAACAATTATCTGATTAATTGAAAACACACATCAAAGCTTATCAGGAAAAATAGTTTAGTTAAAAAAATGAAGGGGTACATAAAACAAATCTTAATAATTTTCTGTTTATTTGTTTCCAGTGGTTTCAATATTCAGTTCCTCCGTAAATTGTTAGTTTCAGTTATATGTTCACTTCCCTCTTCCATTAATAATAGGGGAGCACATGGGAAATAAGTTTTTGGGTAAAGAGTCGTTTTATGTGCCCCCACTTTTTTTGTACTAAACTAACCTACCCTAATCCAGCTAACCCAGCCTAACTCAAATTTGAAGCAGTAAAACTTTGAAAATTGCATAAAACACATCCTGAGCGGATTTTGGGGGGGAAATGATACCAAATAATAGCAATGAGTGATGTTAGATAAGAGGGGTGTGGGGTTGTAAACCCCAGTTGGAATGGTTTTCTAGAGGTTTTATTCTTTCAGAAATTTGAAATTTTCATTTCATTCACTTAGTTCTACTTCACTATGATAGATGAGGTAAGGAAAGGTTATGTTAGTTTTGCAGAGGCCTGAGGGCAAAGGCCCTCCCATTAGGAATGGTTTCTAGTCTTTATTTTTTAGTGTTTTATATATCTGTAATATTTATTTTGCTTATAAACTTTTATTTTCATTATTCTATATCATTAAAAGAAAAAAAAATCTCACCCCATTAATGATGGGGAGGGAACAAGTTGATTAATCATTTTTTTTTTTTAATTAGTATAAGTGATTTTGCATTTTCATCACACTCAGATATTGAGGAATACATTAGCGCTGTGGTGACAGACACGTGATTGAGCCAACGTAAGGTGTCGGGAAGGTCATCCAACTGTAATTCCCCAGCTCCAACCTGTCCGTCCTCACCCTCATGATTGAAATTAATAGTGACATAAAATCGTAAAAATGAAATACTCAAGAAATCTTAGTTTTGTATTCTATCCCCACTCAAAATCCCAGTTTTCTACACTTTCCCATAATTCTTGGATGAGGAAAATGAACATATCGCAGAAACTAGCAATTTCCTGAGAAATCAGTATTAAAACTCTTGACAACACATCAAAAAAGAATTTAAAAGCCATTATGTCAATTATCAAATTGTTGGCATGTGATAATAAACATTTAAGTAAATAGCACTCTACACGTCCCATTTTTGCACGACCTACCCAAGCAACCCAATCCTTATGCAGTCCTGTAGTAAGAAATGTAAACCAGAAGTAAAGCAGCTACAGCTGGTGGGCCTTACAGCACAATATCTTCACCCACTTACCCTGTGCATGACCCAAGCAAGGTGGTTGGGAGAAATTTAGGCAACCTTTATCCCCAAGGAGCTAATAGTAAGTGATCAAGCTATACTGTGTTACCTTCTGGTGAATGTGTGTGCTTTAGCTCGGCCTCCCCCTCACATATATATGTATGTATGTATATATATTCGGAATTGCAACAAAAGCAAAATTGTTGATTTACCAACAGATTTTTGGCCCAATTTACTAACCTAATCTTTCATGGGAAATTCCTTATGCCTTATATATTAAAATATTATTTCTCTTTATGTATTCATTGGCCGCAATCCCCTTTGTAAGAACGATAGCCAAGTCAAAACACACCCATTAACCAGAAGCTACTACACCTCAATCACTCATCTTAGCTCCTTGGGGATAGAGGGCAGCCACAACTCCCCCTTACCACCCTGCTCGCATCATCCGCTGTGTATTTTTTCTCTATTTAGTTCACGTATTGTATGATTTACTTTATTATTTTTTCTGATAAATATTTACCCTCACACCTCTAACGAGTGAAATGAATATTCAGTGCATTGAATAGGTATTTAATATAACTAATGAAAAAATGATTTCGTTCATGAGCTCATTTCTAAACCAAATCTAACCTAATATTTTTAAAGCTTACTTTTTCCTGGGAATTGCAGTTGCACATTGGTTAGAGCATTCAACCCAAGAAGTGGCAAACCCATATTTTAGCCCACCACTGGTTGTTAGGAAGGGCATCTACCCTAAATTCCCCATTCCAGCCTGTCTGTATCCCACCTTATTCAGAAGGGGATTAATAGTGACATATAAAATGGCAAACAATAGCATGAGATATTTTCTTATTTTGGGGGTGTGAAAGTAAATGAAATATTTTGTTCATTTAATTTGGTTTTGGCAGAGTTAAATATGCCCTCTTGATATTTTTGCCTTCTTGTACAATTAATAATAATGATGTTTATGTTTAGAATTATTATTATTATTCTTATTATTATTATTATTATTATTATTATTATTATTATTATTATTTTTGCATGAGTGCTGAGTTGCCTCTACCCTCTTCTATGTCTTCTTATATGACTTTTTTGCAAAGAAATTATATGAGCCACCTTAACTTGCATCTCTGGCAGTCGTCCATAGTCAATTCTATCATGGTTCTGATTATATACAGTCTCTTAGCAGATTTTTCATCCCGCAGAAATGTGTAGTCATGGACAGTTTGATGAAGATTTACTGAAAGGAAGCTTTTGGAGTTACTATTTGAAGTACAAATGATTCTTTGCTATCTTTCTTACTAATATATCTATCTATATACACAAGCCATAATCACCTTTATAATTGAGGTGGCTGAGTCAAAGCAATAAATTTTACTGTATGGGAGGGAAATACAAAGGAGGGGATTGCCAGTTCCCTCACTCCGCCCATTAATCGACTTTTACGACAAGCTGGGAAACACGGAGGAGATGTTTTTAATTTTCCCTTTAGGAGGAATTTCCTACTAATAGGATGGCCATTTAATGATTATTTGAATATTTTTTGCTTTCTGCCGAATGAAATATTGTCTGACGCAAGAGCAAATGAATGTAAATTAGATAATGAAATATTCTTTTCTATCAGATTCTCCAGTAGCAACATGAAAAGGTATGGAAAATTCATTGATACGTTGCGTCTTCACGTGCAAGGTGGTGCTGGTGGCATGGGGTTTCCGAAATTTGGAGGCATTGGTGGAAAGGGAGGCGACGTTTTTGTGGAAGCTATAAAAGGTTCTGAATTATAGTATAATTCCTGTTTGGTACACATATAAGTCATGATTGTTTTGACTATGAAGGGAAAATGGGAAACGATGGAGTACTGTACATTAGCACTTACAAGTATATTTATCTATGCATCTTCAGAGGTAAACTGAAGATGAGTGGATAAATTTACTCAAAGCAATAAGGGACTCCATTGTTTCCTGTTTTTACTTCGTCTTCAAATGATCATCTTAATGATATTTATAAATTTTTTTTGTGAAGCAGATTCATGTAAGTCATATAATATAAAGTTTTTCACAATATGTAATTTTAATTATATGCACCTTGAAAGTATTAATTTTAGAAATGCTATAATTTCACAAAATATTTGCTGTAATCTGCCAGCATAATTGAAATTGCTGTGCAGTATATTGATTTTTTTTACGTATAGTACCAGCGTACCTAGGATAGTTTGGTGACATGGTGACAGAAGCAATATTTACGTGGTTTGGGCATGTGCTTAGGAGGGATGAGGGGTATGTTAGGAGAAGGATGCTGGAAATGGAGCAGCCAGGCAGGAGGGGGAGAGTTAGGCCAAAGAAGAGATTCATGGATGTGGTGAGAGAGGACATGAGGATATTTGGTGGGGCAGAGGAGGATGCAAGAGTTATCGCAATACAGAAACAATTGATCTGCTGTGGGAATCCCTGAAGGGAGAATCCAAAAATTTGATGACAATCAGCTTTGTAAATGTATTAAATGTTTTGTCATATCATTGTTATTAGATCTTTTGGGTCTATTTTTAAACATTTTACTTTTTTTACTTAATCATGAGAATAAAGCTCAGAAGTATGTAAAGTGTTACTAGCAGATTTTAGGTGTGTCTTTTAAGTGGTATTATCATGTAATAATTTATTAGAAGAAAAGTTTTGCAGCATGTAATTTTCTTTTTTTTTGTAATTAAATTACTGGTAGGTGAAACTTGCATTGCTTCTGGCATGTCTTCTGTCTTGAATAATTTTCATGACGTGGCCTATTCTTATTGGGTTTGTCTCTCCTTGATAAAAGTTGGTATAATATAATTTAAAAAGTAAACTGGTGAGCCGGTCGTGGTTGCCTTGCCTCTTGGCAGAAGATCTGTACCCATTTTCTCTTACTCTGTGGATGACCCTGGTAGGGTGGTGGGGGAGATTGTTGCAACCTTTTTTCGCAAGAGAGCTAAGAGGAATGATCGAGATATATTGGCCTCTGGTAAATGCGTTTGCTTTGTATCGACTGCCCCCCCTTACTAGGGAGATTACTGCCATTGTATATACAGTGGAACCTCCACCTGCAAACACCCCCACCCACGAACAAATCGACCTACGAACACAATTTACGAACAAATTTTGCATCGACCCACGAACGATCCTCGAGGTATGAACGTATATACACACACACATCTGTCCGGACAACCACGTGTTTGCACTCATTTCTGTATTGGTGCCCACAATGTGAAATTTGTTTGTTGTAGATTTCCATTGTTTTTGCATGTTGCTTTAAGCTGACCCTCATTTTGGCTCCTAAGAACGTTAAGTGCAGTAGTGATAATGGCATTAAAAAGCCTGAGCGTATTACAGTGGAAATGAAAAAAGAAATAATAGCTAAGCATGAGAACGGTGTTTGTGTTTCTGATCTCGCCACGCATTAAAATATAACATGAAGAAATTTAAAAAGGTATATTTCTGGGGCTGGGAATGGAATAATTTGTTTAACATGCATTTCAATGGGAAAAATTGTTTCAAGTTTACTCTTCGACTCACGATTGGGGTTTAGAAATGGCATAAGTTCGTAACTAGAGGTACCACTGTATATGTATGTATGTATATGAACAATACGAGAATGAATTTAAATCGTTTTTTAAGAACATTAATTTTTATTTGACTCACTTTATTTTTTACGCCATTTCTTGGTATATTATTCAGTAGGAAAACTTTTGATGGTTTTCTAAGAAATCATATCTTATATTTAACACGTATCTTTCATTACACTCCAGTGGTGATTAATTTCCCATCTCCATGCCGTCTGTCTTGCCTTATGAGTAACAAAAAACGAGGTTAGGTAAGGTTAGTTTAGTTGTGATGTTTTGTAGTGTTTATGAATTCTAAAGTATATATTTTTTAACAGGTCAGAGTCTTAAGAAAACCTTAAATGCCCAGTTGGATAAACGATGGAGAGGGGGTGCGGGTAACAACAGCCGCAAGTTTCAAATCCTTGGAGAATCAGGCAAAGACATCATCATTCCTGTACCTGCGGGTACTATTGTAAATCTTGATACGCAAAAGGCGCTTGGTAAGTTTTAATTATTCAGTATTGACTGTTTGTATGTGTGCTTGGACTTGGCGTATTTATTGACATTTTTAATTTCTTAAATGTCCATGGAGGCTGAGATAGCTCAATGGTAGAACGCGCAAGTCGGGGAAGTGACTAACATTGGATCGTGCCACTGCTGGGTGTTAGGAAGAGCCTCCAGCCTTAATTCCCCAGCTCCAACATGTCTTGTGTCCAACCCCATAACTGGGATGAATAGTTAAATAAAACGGCAAACAGACAAACAGACATACATAACTAGATTTTGGTATTGAGTTAACCTGCTTAATATCTGTGTATCTATTAAATAATAGACGTGGAATAGTACCATTCTTTTTAATTGTGGTAACAATAATTTTGTTATGAAGAAATGGCTATAGTGTATAAATAATATAAAAAGAACGATATCAACTGACTCCCATAAAGTTTGAGGATGTAAAAGATTAAACAGAAAAATATCGTTTATAATAGTGTATATTTTAGTTCCAAGACTTTATTCTTCGTATTTTATTTTACTCTTTCAGGTGAAGTTAATCAAATTGGTGATAAAGTTCTTGTAGCCAGAGGAGGAGCAGGTGGCTCACCTACTAATCAGTATAGTGGACAGAAGGGACAGGTATTTTTGCATATTCGTTATGCATCTCTTGCTATCCATTCACATCTGACAAGTCGCAATGTTACCCATCTCTATTTCCTAGGCCCTGTGAGGGCAGTTTTCTTTGCCTGTTCTGGTGTCATACTACGTTTAAAGTATATTGCTTTAGGTACAGAATTAATAAAAGAAATATGTATTAATCTTGATAGAGAAAAGCGTAATCATTTGCCAGTATTAATTTATGTGGAAGTGTATTTTATATTACATGAATACCATGTACAGTATTTCTCTTAACGTTTTTGGTCATTTTTGTTTAAACATGTGAGCACTGTAATTTCTCTCTCTCTCTCTCTCTCGAGAGAGAGAGAGAGAAAGAGAGAGAGAGAAATTTATGTAATTTAATGAGACATAAAATTTTGTTAGGATTATAATATTACTTTCAAAATGATTAATGAATGGTTTTTCAACATGATTCCATATACTGCTAAAACCAGGAGCAGGGTGGCCAGGTTTGAAATTTTTTTTTCATAAATGTCCTTTTTTTTTTTTTATAGTGAGTGTCCAATTTTATGCTCAAGGTTTGGCAACTCTGGTTAAAAAAATACCGTTTTAATCAGGATTACCAGATACTTGAGCATAAAACAGGATGGAGTTGATATAAAAAAAAATATGCCAAACCTGGCAACTATGGCCAGGAGGTTAACCATAATTAAACTAAGAAAAGATTGCACTAGGGCTTTATCATAATTATTATCCTCAGCTTATTAAAGGTAATAAAATCTGGGGAAGAAGGGAATGCCTGGAATTCCTCCCCCCAGAAGGGAATCCATGTGAGGAATATCTTCCGCCCCACACCATTTATGTTATTTAAGTGATTTTTAATGCTTGGGAATGTAGTAGTACAGTGGTTAGAGCACTTAACTCGGGAGGTGACAGACCTCCATTCAAATCCACTGCAGGGTTTTAGGAATGGCAACCTAACTTAACTCCCCAACTCAAACCTGTTTGTGGCCATCCCCTATAATGGGAATTAATAGTGACACACAAAACGGCAAACTACAACAAAAAACTCAACAAGTCGTTTTAATACTGCCCAAAAACCTCACATCCAAAATAAAACACTTTATTATATTTGATACTGTTAGCCCCTATTTGGGGTTGGACACAGATGGATTGAAGCTATGGGTTTAAGCTAAGACTGAATGTCCTTCCTAACACCCAGCCATAGACTTGAATACAGGTCCATCACATCCCGAGTTGAGCATTCTACCACTACACTATAGCAGTCCTGATATCGAAAATAAAACAAGCTATGCTAATTTGACTTAATTTTGACAGGTTCATAATATTACCCTGATAATGAAACTCATCGCTGATATTGGACTTGTAGGATTCCCAAATGCTGGTAAATCAACATTTCTGAAAGCAATTTCAAATGCTAAGCCTAAAATCGCAAGTTATCCATGTAAGTTATGTGCCGATAGGATGAATGAACATTTTTTTATGCAGTTTCCTTTTTGCATT
This sequence comes from Halocaridina rubra, assembly GCA_037179515.1. Lineage (NCBI taxonomy): Eukaryota > Metazoa > Arthropoda > Malacostraca > Decapoda > Atyidae > Halocaridina > Halocaridina rubra. The sequence goes on from JAXCGZ010013231.1 coordinate 168,323, forward strand.
GTCTTTCTTATTCACTTTCAGGGGTGCTATGAAAGGCATCCAACCCTTATTCCCCAGCTTCAACCTGTGTGTGTCCATCCCTATAATGAAGAGTAATTGTGACTCATGAAATGGTAAACAAACTCCTAGGGTTGAATACAAGAATGCCACCTCGGCATTCCCCTGCATGTCATAAAGGTCTACTAAATGAGTCGGAGCAAAAGTACTGAGAATTCTTCCTGATCTCATTTTCCTTTCAGGAAGAGTCTGGGTATACAACTGAAACAGTATTGATGCAAAACACTACTTATGCTGTAATATACAAACTTATTAAATTTCTTATGTCTGTAATTTAGAATATTTATTTAAATTGTTTTATGTGCAGCTTAATGTGTGTTTGATTGCATCTTATACTGTATATCCAGATATTTAAAGATGAAAGTTAAATGGTCTATAATGAAAGGCAGAGGCAAGAGACAATGATAACACTAGGCCCTGACTATATGCCCACCATATAACTGTGGCCTAAGCACTTTTTCCAATCACGTTGATCCATTCGTCTCCAGACAATGGATGAATAATCATGTAAACCTATAGGAATTTACCAACCCCCCCAGATAATTGTTCTGTTAGATTGATAATGACATGAGACAGTGAAAGCTAATCTTAGGTGATGTCTTTTTCAAAATGAGTGTTCCTTGTCCTATGAAATCATGATATTCAGAAACCCATTCTTGTTTTAGAATGCATTATGTTAATATACTACTTTCTGGAAGAGGCCTGTGCCTGTGACTCAGCTCAACAGCCTTTTCACTACTATGACGGCAGGTGCGTGTGGTGGTTATGTTTGCCCTGTAAATGAATCTCTGCTCTTGACTCCTCCACACTTTATCCAAGCAAGATTAAAATTTTTCTACTATTTCTGCATTCACAGCCCACTCTGGTAACGAATTCCAATTATTCACTAATCTGTGCTGGAAAGAGTTCTTTATCAGGTTGAGCCTTGCCTCTCTCTTAAAGATTTTCTTTGTTTTACCACACGTGTTGTCTTCTTCTCTCAATTGGAAGAGTCCCATTGTACATTCATCTTCATACTTGTTGATGGTAATCTTGTATGCTTCTATATGATCACCACGAGATCATCTGTAGGCCAGTGTGGGCACGTTCAACTTTTGCAGTCTCTCGTCATAAAGTTTATCAATTGAGGCACCAGCTCTGTAGCTCGATGCTATATATTTTCAAGAGCCTCAACATCCTTTAATAAGTACGGGCACCATACCTGATAAGCATATTCAAGATGTGGTCTTACTATGGTCGTATATAATGCCTTGAAAATTTCTCGTTCTAAATGTACAAAGGTTCACCTTATGAGATCCATAATTTTGTTTGCTTTATTAATTATCTCTGCTAGGTGGTCTGAGAATGTTTATTTGTCATCTGCAATTACTCCTATATCCTTTTCTGTACTGATCTTAGTAATGGCAATAAACGAAACATAGTCATGATACTCAATATTAGACCTCCCCTGTGTTATAAAAGTTGAAATGGTTTTTATTTTTAATCAGCCATCCCCTTATAAGGGGGATTATGGCTTTAGTATATACATAGATTTTTTATTTATTATTATAATTATTATTATTATTTTAATTACAATGGACTCTTCAAGAGGTAGGTCAAGAAAGTTATGCATATTTAATTCATCTTAACCCAGGAACTTCAGGACGACTTGTGCTTATGTATATGAACCATTCTTAGAAACATGGAGAAGTTTTTTGGTTTATTTTCTTATTTTCTTTGATCAGTATATTGCATGTATTTAGTTAAAATTTTATAAGAAATTGTAGCCAGTGATGAATTTTGACCAATCCAATTCATAACTGTCGTGCAACTGCTTTTTATCATTGCTATGAAAATATTAAATAGTATGTGTTTGCAAGTACTTGCCAAGGGAAGAGAGAATACAAGATATAGCAATGAGTGGAGAAAGATTGTGTATAGATGACACGGGCCAAAGGGGTTTCTTGCACCTGCTAGCACAGTAAACTGGGATGTGAGGGTGTGGGGGGTATTGCAATATGATAAAGCAGTGGGGGTAAATCATCTGCGGCTCTTGGACGTCACTGCAAAAGTTCTTTGCTTACTTACCCTGTGTATGCCCCAAGCAGAGTGATGGGAGGTTATTGTGTCAGCCCAATATCCCCATAAAGCTAAGAGGAGTTATCAAGGTATATTAACTGCTGGCAAGTTAGTACTTTGACTCTCCCACTCCCCATACAACGGGGATTATGGCCACTGTATATGTGGTGTATATATATATATATATATATATATATATATATATATATATATATATATATATATATATATATAAATATATATATATATATATATATATATATATATATATATATATATATATATATATATATATATATATATATATATATATATATATATATATATATATATATATATATATATATATATATATATATATATATATATATATATACAGGTCTAAGTGCAGTTTTTGCCTGACTATTCCTTTGGTTGCACACCATGAGTTTTTCTGGGAGGAAAATGCAAATAGGGGAATCCCCAGGACCCTGAACCTGACTGATTTAGTCGGCCTTAACGAAATGCAGGGAAACACTGTGGTGGCATTCTTGGTCTCCTGTTTCAGGAGTAAGAATGAAGAAATTGTGTACTATGAGAGAGAAAGAGTTTAAAGTATTTACAAGGACAGGATTAGTGTCTCATAGACCTTGTGTGATCTATACCGAGAAGATAATGTTTTTTCTTTTTTTTTCCAATGATAGTCCCTTAATGTGAATAGCGACTTAAGATTGTGTGATATAGAATACACTTTTTTAATATCTTTCATTTCCTATTAGATATGGAAATTCTTTTATTTTATTTTATTTGATAATGAAATATGTAATTCCTTCATGGAGATGTAGGAGGAGCAGGAAAATAAAGAAGAGAGATATGAGAAGAAAGAAGAAGAAGAAATTATTTGGACACTCATATACAGAACTGAATTATTTATTTTCATGTGTATAATTATGAATACTTTGTACAGTATTTTATTTAATATAGCACTGTACTTACATTGATTTGTTAAATCTCTATATAGGGGACCATGGTAGCTGTGTGGTTAGAATATGTGACTCGGGACTTGACAGACCCTTGATCGAGCCCACGATGTGATTGGAAAGAGCATCCAACCTTAGTTTACTAGCCACACTCCGTCTATACCCACTGCCGTAGTAGGGATCAATAGTGACATAAAACATAAGCATGCACATGTTAAATCTCCAATTTTTAAATGGCTTTGTCTCACAAGTACTGTGTGGAGATTGGGAGCTTGCATATTGGTCGGTGCAGCTACTGCTTCCCATCCACCTCCAGACTGGAACTCTCTTCCTCCTGTCTTTCCTAAAGCTTATAACTTATCTTCCTTCAAAAAACAGATTTATCATCATCTCAGGGCCTAATCCTGCCATATCCCAATAGGCCTCTTTTTCTTCATCTTTATGTTTAGTTTTGCCTGGGTCTGATGAGAGCAATTTCCTTGCCTGTCCCAGTATGAAATAATACTTTAGAATTTCCTGACTTCATTTACTAAAGTCTTTTTATTATGCAAGTGTTTAGTGAAATTTTTTTTCTTTAATTGTATACACTGTAATGCCATTTTTTGTATGGTGTTGAGAGATTAAGAACAGTGCTCTTGTATACCCTGCTTTTCATATGAATAGACTTAGGGGTATGTCCCTTGTATGAGGAGAGCAAGAACTCTCACCTCTTGCCAGCTTGCAAGGGCTGGCAATCTCATCCTCCCTGACATATTTTTTTTTTTCGACAGAATAGTAGATGAAAAAGGTAAAGTTTTTGGATATCCTGCTAGCCTCATTGAGTACTTAGTCATCTTGAAACACAAGAATTACTACTGTAGTTACAATATGAAAGATTGTGTACAGGTGACGTGGACCAAAAATTTCTTGCATCTGGTAGCACAACAATCTGAGACAGGTTTGAGAAAAAGTGGTGGGGGGAGAATTGTAGCAGCCCTATATTCCCAAGCAGCAGAGAGAAGTGATGGCGGTATAAATTCTTCTTTCACTCTTCTCTAACATTCGTGGCCTGAACTCAAATCTCTCGTATGTGGAACAGCACATTGATGCATCCCTCCCTAACCTCCTCCTCCTCCTCTCTGAAACCCAGCTGTCTAGCCATGCTTCCACTGACCCATTTCAAATCTCTCACTATATCCTGTATTCTCATTTCCGTTCCAAAAGTTGAGTTTTGCCTACTGAAACACTAAAACTCCTATTGCAAGGCTTATGGACCTTGAATCTCCTAACTTTGATGTTCTCTTGCTGAAAATCTATCTCTCGAGTACCACAATATTCCTTTGCTTCTGCTACTATTCTCCAAGCTCCACTGAGTTTGTGTCTTTCTTTAAATATCTATCCTCATGCCATGAGTCCTTACTATATTGTCACCCACATGCTGAAATTCTCTATATTGAAGACTTCACTGTACACCACAGTGAATGGCTTCTCACTGATGTGGGAGGATATGAGGCCCCTGCTTTCTCTGTTACACACATTCTGGAACAAATTATCAAACATTCTACTTGTGTTCTTGATTGACAGAAACATGCAGCCAACACTCTTTACCTATTTTTTACTTCTAATCCTTCAAACTACTCATATTTTATGCTTTCCTCTCTTGGTTAATCTCACCACTCTGTGATCTCAATCTCTTCCATTTTTACTCCCCCTTTCGCTTTTCTGTTGCTACTACTTCCATCGCTGCTCTGATGAGTTGGCAAGTTGCGTCCCTTCGTCACTGCCGGGGCTGCATAACACTCGCCAAGCGGCCTCGTCTCATAGGTACTGTGTGGAGATTTGTAGCTCGCAGAATGGTCAGTGCAGTAACTGCCTCTTCCCATCTACCTCCAGACTCTGAAACTCTCTTCCTCCTTCTGTTTTCCTAAGTCTTATAACCTGTCTTCCTTGAAAAAACGAATCTGTCATCATCTCAGGGCCTAATCCTGCCATATCTCTAGGTCTTCAGTACTTCAAATAATCTTTCAGCCTATCCTTTTCCTGTTGCATATTATTACCTCATCTCTGCCTTCCTTAACCTTTTACTTTTCCTTTTTCTCAATGTTTTCTTCATGCCCGGGCCTTTATTGATGAAGGCAATTTTCTTGCCTGTCACAGAGTCACACTCATAAAAAAAAATGTGTGCTTTGACTTGGCCATGCCCTTACAATAGGGATTGTGCCTTTGTTTTTTGTATGTATATTAATAATATTTGCATTTGGATCACTTAATCATTGATTCTTTACAGTTACAACCATTCAACCGAACATTGGAATTGCGGAATTTCCCGATAAACGCCAGATGAGCATTGCAGATCTTCCCGGACTTGTTGAAGGCGCTTGGGCAAATGTTGGTATGGGTCACAATTTTCTGCGCCATGTAGAGAGGACGAAATTGTTACTTTTTATTGTGGACATAAATGGCTTCAGACTAGGACCCACGTACCCTTATCGAACAGCTTTAGAAAACGTAATTCTTTTAAACAAGGTATGTGTCATATATCTGTGTGTATGTTTTTTTCCCTATGTATAGATCATGGGAAAGAGTCCTCTGCTCGTATTTCACTGTCTCCTGATCAGTTTCAATTTTTACTCATTAACACTTATCATATCTAGAGGGCTACCGCGTCAAGGACGGGCGTGGCTAAAGAAGAAAGCCCAAACAATGAAGTTGCGGATTGGATCCATAAATGTAGGAAGCATGACAGGGAGAGGAAGAGAATTGGTAGACATGCTGGAGAGAAGGAAGGTAGAGATCTGCTGTATACAAGAGACGAGGTGGAGAGGAAATAAGGCAACGCCACTTGGGAAAGAATATAAGTTGATATACAGTGGAGTAGATGCACGAGGTAAGAATGGTGTAGGAGTGATACTGAACAGGAGATGGCAAGAAAGTCTTATAGAAGTTTAAAGATTGAATGACAGAATTATCAAAGTAAAAGTGGTAGACCACAGAATGATGATCAGTGTTATATCAGCCTATACCCCACAAAGAGGATGCTCAGCAGAGGAAAAGGAGGAGTTCTGGAGACAGATAGACAGCTTAATAAGGGCAGTGCCAGAAAATGAGAGGATAGTGCTGGGAGGTGATCTAAATGGCCACATAGGACAAGACAATGCAAACATTCAGAGAGTGCATGGAGGATGGGAAGTGGGAGAAAGAAATGAAGGAAAACAGATAATTGATTTTGCAATGGCATTTGACCTGGCTATTGTTAACACCTTCTTTAAGAAAAGAGAAGCACAGATGTTCACCTACAGAAGTGGAAATAGAGAAAGCCAGATTGACTTGTTCTTGTGTAGGAGGAAAGATAAAAATGAAATCATAAATTGTAAAGTATTCAAGGGAGAAAGTGTGGCTCCGCAGTATAGGCTGGTGGTAACAGACCTTATATTAGTCGGAAGGATAAGAAGAAGAGTGCAAAGGATGGTGAAAATAAAATGGTGGAAGATAAAGGAGGATGAAAGTAAATTAGCCTTTATGGAGGCAGTAAGTAAAAAACTGACAACGTATGTGAGAGACAGAGGCTGGGACGACGTTGGAAGAATTGTGAGAGAGGCTGGAGAACAAGAGCTGGGGAAAACATCAGGAAGGAAAACACTGCAGGATAAAGAAAACTGATGGTGGACACCAGAGGTACAGGGTAAGATTCACGTTAAAAAGGTGGCAAAGAAAAGGTTCGATGCAACGGGAAATGCAGAAGATCTAGAACAGTATAAAGTGGCGAAGATGAATGCTAAGAGAGCGGTAGCAGTAGCGAAAGCAGAGAGTCTACAATATTTTATGAAGATCTGGATACTAAACATGGACAAAAGAAAGTGTTCAGTATAGCAAAACAGAGGAGTAAAGCTACTAAAGACTTGGTACATGTAAAGCAAATTAAAGATGAACAGGGAAGAGTTTTGTGTGAAGAGCAGGATATCAAACAGAGATGGAAGAGCTATTTTGAGACTTTGCTACATGTGGAAAACTCAAGGCACAATTATAGAGTATGGACAGCCGAATGAGGTGCAGGTGGAAGATATTAGGGTGCAAGAGGTGAAGGAAGCAATTGGAAAAATGAAGAACGGGAAAGCAGTTGGACCAGATGACATACCTGTTGAGGCTTGGAAAGCACTGGGCAACCTGGGAGTTTAGATCGTGTATGAGAACACTTGCCAAGCATTTGATAGCGAAAAAATACCAAATGAATCTAGAGAGAAAGTACCCTGGTACCAATTTACAAACAGAAGGGGGACATCCAGGACTGTGAAAAGTATAGAGGGATTAAGCTTATGAGTCATACTATGAAGATATATGAGAGAGTAATGGACAAAAGACTGAGAGAATGTACGAAAATAACGGAAGCTCAGTTTGGATTTATGCCAGGAAGGAGTACAACGGATGCCATCTTTTCGTTGAGACAGTTAATGGAAATGTACAGAGAGAAACAGAAGGGATTACATCTGTTTTTTTTTAACTTGGAAAAAGCTTATGATCGAGTACCAAGGGAGGAAGTGTGGAGGTGCATGCAGAAGAAGGGAGTGCCAGAAAAGTATGTGAGGGTGTGCCAGGATATGTACAGAGATGTATACACACAAGTAAGGACAGCGGCCGGGTTGACGGACAAGTTCCCAGTGACAGTTGGACTACATCAGGGGTCGACATTGAGTCCATACCTTTTCAACCTGGTCATGGATTTGATAGTGAGGGATGTACTGGAGGAGGCCCCATGGACTATGTTATTTGCCGACGACATAGTCCTGGTGGCGGAGACCAGAGAGGAAGTGGAGGAGAAGTTGAACAAGTGGAGGGACGAGTTGGAAAGTAGAGGGCTAAAGATATGCCGGGACAAAACAGAATACATTCAGACGGGAGAACAAGATGGTTACAGTCAATTCTACTTGGCACAGGAGCGGTTAAAAAAGGTGGAGGCTCTCAGATACTTGGGGTCAAATCTGTCGCAGGATGGTGAACTGGATAGAGAAATAAATGAGAGGGTACAAGCAGGATGGAAAAATTGGAGGAAATGCTCTGGACTGATATGTGATAGAAAGGTTAGTGCAAGAGTGAAAGACATGATATATCGTGCAGTGGTAAGGCCAGCGATGATATATGGCTTGGAGACGTGGCCTGTTAAGAAAACACGTGAAAGAAAGATGAAAGTGGCAGAGATGAGAATGGTGAGATGGATGTTGGGTGTGTCGAGGAGGGATAGGATCAGGAACGAGAGAATTAGAGGGACAGCCAAGGTGACTCAAGTGGGAAAGGAGATGCATGAAAGAAGGCTTCAGTGGTATGGACATTGTATTTGGAGAGATGAAGATTGGACTGGTAGAAGGATGATTGAGCTAGAGGTGGAGGGAGTGAGAGGAAGAGGGAGACCACGAAGACGATGGGATGACTGTATGCGGGACGACTTGAAAGAGAAGGACCTCAGTGGAGAGAAAGCATTGGACAAGAGAGTGTGGAAAAAGCTGATAAGATATCGCAACCCCATATAGATAATGGAAAAGCGAGAGAAGAAGAAGATGAAGAAGAACACTTATCATATCTATCTTAAAACTATGAATAGCTTTAATATTTACAGTTTTCTTACTCAACGAATTCCAATCATCAACTATTCTTACACATAAAACATACTTATTTACATTTTCCTTTGAAATTCTAAGAATATGCAATTTGCTCAGCCCTATCTTTCTTGTAAGATAAGGCTTACCTCATCTTAAAATTCTAGTAAGTGTATTAGAGTAGACCTGCTTTCTATGAATCCATATTGTCTCATTGCAAAAAAGTTGAAGCTCCAAGTAAAGAGGAATGTGTTTTCTCCGCAGTTTCTCCATAACTTTGCAAACTGTGCTAATGAACGAAGCTGCCCTATAGTTTAGAGCTGTGTCTTTTATTTCCTTCTTGAAGCTAGTTATTCTTTACAGTTCTGGTCTTTTACTGATTTACTTCTTTTTTTTTTTTCAGGAGCTAGAATTGTATTCAGAAGATTTATTGGTGAAACCTTGTGTGTTGGTTGTAAATAAGATGGACACAGAGGGAGGGGAGGAAAAATTCAAGAAATTCATTGAAGATTGTAGTAGCATTAAAGGTATGTGTGCTTTATTATTTGCCTCTTATAAAAGATGTGTAATCATTTGAAATACCCTCTTTGTTGATGAAAACTTCAAATTACGTTTTAAGCTTCCAATGGTAAATTGTGTGATGTTTTGGAAAAGAAAGGTTACTGTAATAAGCCATAGTAGTATTTAAGGCTTTATTCTGCATAAATACAACTACAAGCATCTGCAAATAAACAATGGTAAGAGAATTAGAAATTATAATTACAATTAGAAGGTATACAATGATAAAAAAATGAAAGACTACATTAAGAGAATATTATAACATTCACCCCTACTGACAAGAAAATCATTATTTCAAAGCATACAACATATAATGGCTTATAGCAATAAGCATATCATAATACTAGAAAGTATAATATAAAATCATTCAAATACTGTAATTTATAAATTAAGCGATTTGGAGGTCGACGTTGGCACTCAGATCTACGCAAAGGTACCAGCATCTCGTTTTCAGATGAGAGTTAAGGACACTGAGTTCCCTGAGTCATTGGGCCGCCCAAAGAATCAGGTCGACTGGCATCATTTGGTTGATTCATTTCATTACTGTTGTATACTTGTCTGTCACGATATCTACACTTTCAGCAGGGGGAGAATGAAAATTATCAGTCCGTCCTGTGAGTAACATTCTGAATATCATTTGCTGGAGCCAGGTGTTGAGAGTTACAGTCTTCTGAGTAATAATCTGAACATCATTTGCTGGAGCCAGGTGTCAAGTTGGTACAGTAGTGTCCCTGCCATTAGAGAAACGTACGTGGGCATACCGAGGATTTGCTTCTATGAGTTCTGCCTCTTCAACAATAGGGTCATGCTTGGATTCTCTGTCATGGCATTTTACTAGGACAGGTTCTGGGGAAGATAGCCACATTGGGAGAAAGTATACACTTGTTGCGGTGTTGAAAAGCAAACAGGTGCTCATGTGGAGTGGCATTTGTAGTTGTTGAAAGTAGAGTACGGATTGAATGTAGGGTATCCTCTAAAACAAGCTCCCAATGAGAAGGAGGTTGACGTTTTGATTTTAATGCAAGAGCAATAGATTTCCAGATCACTCCATCGTATCGCTCGCACTGACCATTGCCTTGGGGATTATATGGAGTAGTGCGACTAGTAGGAATCCCTCGACTGTTGAGAAAATGGCGGACGTCTGCTCACGTAAACGAAGCTCCTCTATCAGAATGGATGTGTGCAGGCATACCAAGTATTGCAATCAATTGACTAAGACATCTGATAACAGTCCGTGAGCTCATATCAGTTCGAATGGGAATCGAGAAAATTCGTCAATAATAGTTAGCAGATACTGATTTTGATGATGATAGCAATGGTCCTTTAAAATCAATACTAAGTCTGTCAAATGGAACCGTTGCTTTGATCAACTGAGATGATTCAGGTTGATAGAACTGTGGCTTACACTGAGCACAAACTGGACATGAGGCAGTTACCCTTTTTACCTCCTCCACAGAAAAAGGAAGGTTTCGCATCCTAATAAAATGCGTCATTCTTGTTATACCAGGGTGGCAGAGTGAATTGTGTAAATTCAGTAAAGTTTCTATACCCACAGTAGAGCAATACACCCTTGATAATGCATCAGCAGGGATGCTAGGCCAATATTGAATGTCAAAACTGTAACAGGCTAGCTCAAGTCTCCACCTCTGTATTTTGTCATTTTCTATTTTGCCAGATTGCTTTGAGTCCAACATAAAAGCCACGGATTTCTGATCGGTAATAAGAGTAAAATGGCTCCCAGTCAGATAGTGACGTCATTTGCAAAGTGCTTCTACTATTGCACATGCCTCCTTTTCTGCAGCATGATGTTTCCTTTGGCTAGGGCTAAGAGTCCTAGAAAAGAAGGCCATGGATCTTCCTGACTGATTCAGAGTGGCTGCCACAGTATGCTCAGATGCATCCATCTCTACCACAAATGGGATAGTTTCATCAATGGATTGTACTACCAACTTCTCAATTTCAGGAGTGGGAATGGAGGGAGAGGTAGACCCTGTGAGTGAGGCGGAAGTCAGAGAAGTGTTGAAAAAGATGAAAAATGGAAAGTCAGTAGGGCCAGACCAGATTCCTGCAGAGGTATGGAAGAGTTTGGGCGAAGAAGGGATACGGGTGCTGACAAAGTTCCTGAACATGGTGATGAAGGAAGAGACTATCCCGAACGAGTGGAGAGATAGTATAATGGTACCGATTTTCAAAGAAAAGGGAGACATCCAGAGTTGCAACAACTATAGAGGAATTAAGCTAACATCTCACACTATGAAACTGCTGGAAAGAGTGTTGGATAAAAGGCTGAGGGAGGAGACAGAAGTTTGTAGTGAGCAGTTTGGTTTTATGAAAGGTCGAGGAACAATGGATGCAGTATTCGCAATGAGGCAGACAATGGAAAAATATAGAGATAAGCAAAGAGGGCTGTACATGGCGTTTATTGACCTGGAAAAAGCTTATGATCGGGTCCCGAGAAGCGAGGTGTGGAGGAGTATGAGGTCGAAGGGAGTGAAGGAGAAGTATGTCAAGATAGTTCAGGACATATACAGGGAAGCCACAACAAGAGTAAGAAGTACAGTTGGCACTACAGAGCCTTTTCAGGTGAAAGTTGGACTCCATCAGGGATCAGCTCTTAGCCCCTATCTATTTAACCTTCTCATGGATGTGATGGTGGAGGAAGTGACAAAGGAGGCACCATGGAGCATGCTCTTTGCAGACGATATTGTTTTGGTCTCCGAGAGCCGTGAAGAATTGCAAGAGAGGTTGGAGCTATGGAGGGGTTTGCTGGAGGATTACGGACTGAAGGTGAGCAGACAGAAAACGGAGTACCTGGAGTGCAATGTGACACAAGGAGGCGACCTGTTCATGCAAGACCACAAGCTCCCAAAGGCGGACGCCTTCAAATACCTCGGCTCCTACGTAACGAAGGATGGAGACCTAGAGAGAGAGATTGATCATAGGATCCAGGTAGCGTGGAACAGCTGGAAGAGAACATCAGGGGTGCTATGTGACAAGAAAATCAGTGCTAGAGTGAAAGGAAAAGTGTACAAGTCAGTTGTGAGACCAGCGTTGCTGTACGGAGCGGAGACGTGGCTGGTGAAAAAGGTTCAAGAAAGGAAGATAGATGTCGCAGAAATGAGAATGCTGAGGTGGATGTGTGGGGTGACGAGGGAGGACAGGATACGAAATGACCGGATCAGAGGTACAGTGAAGGTGGTGGAGGCGTCGGCGAAAGCGCAGGAGAGGAGATTACAGTGGTTCGGTCATGTGAAGAGGAGAGAAGAAGACTACGTGGGTGTGAGAGTGATGGAGATGGACGTGGAGGGCAGACGTAGACGAGGAAGACCTAAACTACGGTGGAAGGACCGACTGAAGGAGGATCTCAGAGAGAGACAGCTGGAGGAGGAGCAAGTGATGGACCGGAACCAGTGGAGACGACTAGTGAAGAGATGCGACCCCATATGAAAATGGGAACGCAAATAGAGGAAGAAGAAGAAGAATAATTTAAATACCTCCTTAACATCTTCAAAGAGTGGAAACGTTTTAGCCTGAATCAGAGGAACATCTTTCTCAGAGTAGTTTGCTATCCACTGTGAGTAGTATGAGAACTATGAGAACGTACCCAGAGCTCGACGTAATGACCGAAAACGTTCTGAATCGGGTTTAATCTTCCCATCAGAGACAGTATAACCCAAAAAATCTACAGTTGAAACTGAAAACAAACACTTATGAAGATTAAGAGTCAAATTTGTCCACTTAGCAGCATCCATGAATCTTCCTAGGTTAGTAACATGCTCCTCTTTTGTTTACCCACAGACAGTAATATTATCAAGATACACAACAGTATCTGCAAGTTCACTGTCAGCAATAAATTGGTCCATTATCCGTTGGAAACAAGCGACCCATTGATTACCCCAAATGGGATCCGGGTAAATTGGTACAGCTGATTATAAGCTTCACAAGCTGTGTATGGCTTGTCCTCGGTACCTATTGGAATTTGATGACTTTAGGCCGATTGTTCTGAAAAATTGATACTGAGCCACTTTATTCACCAGTTCATCAATTTTTGGAAGAGGGTAAGCATCCAACAGTGTAAATCTGTTGATAGTCCGCAAATAGTCTATAACCATTCTTTTCTTTTGTGGCTCACTAGTTGTGACTAAAACTTGAGCTCTCCAAGGCGAATTGCTGGGTTTAGTGACTCCTTCTTTGAGAAAGCTCTCAATTTCTGATGAGATGAATCTTTTATCTGGTCCACTGTATTTTCTTGAATTAACAGCAACATGCCTATAATCATCTGTCAGATTTGCAAAAAGAGCCGGAGGAGGTTTGGTAAAAGTTGCCAGCCCACACACGTTCAGTGGAGGTCTGTCTCCTTCAAATTTCAAGCTGACACTGTTATGTTAATTCATAAAGCTCTGACCCAATATAACTTCCTTACATAAATCAGGAATCACAGACAGCCTAACTCTGTGATAGTTATGGCCTGCCAATACAACATACACCAAGCAGTAACTATGTATCTTAGTGCTCAAGGATGTAGAAGCCTCGGAGACAATGCTAGATGCCGGGTGCACAGGAAGATTTAACCATGTAACAAGTGATTCACTTACAAAATTCTTAGAGCTGCCTGTGTCCATCAGAGCCTCAGGTATTGTTCCATTCAATTTAATCTTAAGAGTAGCTTTAGAAGGAAAACCTGAGGAAACCACAGTAACAGTAGCCATTGTTGATGATTCAGTAGCAGCAGATATTCCAGCCTTAGTGGACTTGCACACTTTTGCATAATGTCCTGTTTTGCCACACTAATTACAAGTTGCTTCGCGAGCTGGACAGTTGATGCGGGAATGTATTCTATTCCCAAAGAAAAAGCACCTTTGCCCTTTACTGACAGCAGCTGAAGCATGGCTAACATCTCTGGAAAATTCATAATGACTGTCAGACTCATTCATAGCTAGAGGAGGATCTGCAACTGCAGCCGCAGCAAAAGCTTCTGTGGAGTGGAGTAAGACTCAGAGCTCTTCTGTGCTTCATCTAGAGCTCTAGCTTGGTCACAGGCCGTAGTTAAGTCAAGTATTCTATTCTCATGGAGTCTCTGACGAATGACATTACATAATAATCCACTTATGAAAGCATCCCGGATTGCTTCCTTCTTACATTGTTCAGCACTGACAGCTTTGTAGTTACAATCACCACTTAGATTCTTCAGGGCCTGTAAGTATTCATAAACTTCATTCCTAGGCTTTACATATAAATCCTGTAAAGTTGTAATAACAGCTTCATATGTGTCACAATCAGAAATATATTCAAACACTGATGGAGCAACATAATTCGTGAGTAGAGTCAGCTTGTTAGGAGAGAGTCCTTCAATAACAGTAAGAAAATTTGGATTGGCATCAAATCTATCAGGTCGCAGGAATTTACTCATTATTCTCCAGCTGAATCACAACCAACATTCAAATATTTATGTAGAATAAATTGTGATATGCCATAGTAGTATTTAAGGCTTTATGCTACATAAATACACTATGAGCATCTGCAAATGAAGTAAACAATGATAAGAGAATTAGAAATTATAATTACAATTAGAAGGTATACAATGATAAAAAAAAATGAAAGACTACATTAAGAGAATATTATAACAGCTCTCTCTCTCTCTCTCTCTCTCTCTCTCTCTCTCTCTCTCTCTCTCTCTCTCTCTCTCTCTCTCTCTCTCTCTCTCTCTCTCTCTCTCACTGCCGTGAACATGGCCATAAAACAAGATTATGTCCCTTAAATATATAGCAATCACATTGTAATACAGGCTTATTGAAACAGTTCATAAACATACAACACATCAATGCACAATCACTTCTGGGTAATTTCGAAAATATTGCACTAATGATCAGAGAAAATAACGTGGATATAATGTGTGTTTGTGAAACTTGGCTCCAAGCAAATATGCAGTCTGGTTTTGTTGCTATACCTGAGTATTCTTTTTATCGATTTGATGGCGGTAGGGGTGGGGGTGTGGGGGTGTATGTAAGAAATCATCTAACGGTCTCCCTATTAAAGACCCCTGAAGTCGAGCGACCTCCTCATCTCGAAGACATTTGGTTGACTGTTCAGAGTAGGAAATCCCCTTCATTCATCCTGGGATGTGTATATAGACACCCACATGCACTCAACGACACCTTTGATTACATCTCCGAGGTATTTCGGTCGGTCTGTTTGAGGGGCAAACCTCTCATTATTATAGGCGACTTCAATGATAATCTCCTTCTTCCTAATAATAAAATGGGGAAATTAATTCAATCCCTCCACTTAAATCAGCTTGTGAATAAAGCAACCCGTATCACCGCTAATTCCTCCAGCATAATTGATCTTATAATTACCAATACACCTAGTTTTATAGTTCACCACGATGTCTTACCTTGTCCTGTAGGAGACCACGAGCTTCTAATAGCTACAGTTAATGTCAGGAAGGAAAAGAGACCGCCAATTGTTAAAACTTTCCGATCTCTTGAGAATTATTCTCAAAATTGTTTCTGCGACACTCTTCTTAATGAATACAACATCTTAAATTCAATACTAACTACAGATTGTGTAAATTATCAAGTTTCTACTTTTACTGATGTTTTTACGAGATGTTTAAATGAATGTGCCCCTCTTACAACCAAAGTCATGACACGCCCTCCTGCCCCGTGGATTGACTCTCAGTTAAAAGAGCAAATGAAAAAGAGAGATGACCTCCAAAGGCAATTTAAATCTGATAGACAAAACTCCGAGATGGAAAGAGCCTATAGAAGAGAAAGAAACCTTACTAAAACAATGTTGTCCGAAAAGAAGAAAAATCATTTCAGGGAAGAATTTTCAAAATATAAGGGAAATATCAAAGGAACTTGGAATGTTATAAAAAGAATAATTCCTGCAAATAAGGAAATCTTAGAAAATTCTGACCTTCTCAGTGATAATGTGGAAAAGCGAGTGAATGATTTTAATAAGTATTTTGCTGAAATAGGTAAGTCCACATATGAAAAGTCCCAAGATAATAATGACTTGATTATTAATCAACCACATAATTGCCAGCCTCCAGCTGAAAGAAATATTATCAATAATTTTAGACCGCACCCAATCGATTTAATCACACTTATTCTTATCATAAAGAACCTCAAACCAACAAACTCTTGTGGTTCCGATGGGATACAACTTCGCTTCCTAATTGACTCATTGCCAGTTACAGTATTTTTCATTTTAGTCATTGTTAATACATCCATTGTTACAGGCAGTTATCCTAACCTCTGGAAGCATCCCTATATCATCCCCGTTTTTAAGAGTGGAGATACTAATAATGTTGAAAATTATAGGCCAATCTCTCTTCTCAGCATTCTGTCTAAAATACTTGAGAAGGTAGTTGCCACCCAGTTAATAAATTTCCTTGAATCAAATTGTCTATTATGTGAAGAACAACACGGTTTTCGGCCTAAACTTTCGACCGAGACGGCCCTACTTAAAATTACTGATAAAATTTATAGTAATATTGAAAATAAGAAAATATCACTTTTATTATTGTTAGATTTGTCTAAAGCATTTGACAGTGTACACCATCAAATTCTAATGAGAAAACTTTCCAAAGTTCATGTTGACTCATTTTGGTTCGAAAATTATCTGAAAGATCGAATTCAATCAGTTCGAATGGGCTCGACTCTCTCTTCTTCTTTAGATATCAGTTTTGGCGTTCCTCAGGGTTCAATTTTGGGTCCTCTGCTTTTCTTAATATATGTTAATGACTTACCTCAATTTATAAGAGATTGCCTACTTGTCATGTATGCTGATGACACCCAGATTATGCTTACTGGTGACATTGATAGAATTCCTGAAATCTTAAAAAGGGCTGAAGATATATTAAACTGTGCCAAAAGTTATTTTAACAGTAATGGTCTTTTACTGAACGAAAATAAAACTAAATTCGTTATTTTTGGATCAAATCAATACCTGTCCCGCATTCCTGAGAACATCAGTATAAATTTCAACAATGTTTCACTCTTCCCATCTAATAAGGTTAAAAATCTAGGAGTTATTATGGACAGTACCATGACATTTAATTTTCATATTGATGAACTACATAAAAAAGTGAACGGGACCCTTATTTACTTGAACAGAGTCTATGAAAGATTCGAGCCTGATTGTAGGGTTATTGTAGTACAAACATTGATTTTAAGTATTCTCAACTACTGTCTAAGTGTTTGGGGTTCCACGACTAAGACCCAGATGTTACGAGTGAAAAGGCTCCAGAATTTTGCTGCAAGAGTTGCCATAGGGGGGGTGCATAAACATGATCACGTGACTCCCCTCTTTGAGAGATTGGGTTGGCTAAGGATGGACATGAAGTTCATATATAATATCTGTCTTTTAGTTTTTAAAATAAATCATGGAATATTACCGGAATGGCTCTTCTCATTGCCAACAGTTAATCAAGTACGTATCAATAACGTCAACACCAGATATCAGAATTCTTTTTACGTGCCCAGAACTTCCACTGATATTGGGGCAAGAGCCTTAAATGTAATAGGCCCGAGACTTTGGAACTCTTTACCCGCAAACTTAAGAAGTTGCCAAACATTACCCTCACTTAAATCTCATCTTTTAAATCACCTACTTAATAAGTGATTTTAGTCTCATTATTATCCTCCCATTGGGTAAACGAAGTGTATGTATGCATATTTTAATGTGTAAATTTTTTTGATTTTGTGCTTTGCAAATTTCATTAGTTTTATTTTGACATTTTACATTGTAATTTGTATTTAGATTAATTATCATGTGTAAATTTTTTGATTTTGTGCTTTGCAAATTTCATTAGTTTTATTTTGACATTTTACATTGCAATTTGTAATTAGATTAATTATCATGTAATAGCCTGATTTTAATCTCATTATTATCCTCCCATTGGGTAAACGAAGTGTATGTATGCATATTTTAATGTGTAAATTTTTTGATTTTGTGCTTTGCAAATTTCATTAGTTTTATTTTGACATTTTACATTGTAATTTGTATTTAGATTAATTATCATGTGTAAATTTTTTGATTTTGTGCTTTGCAAATTTCATTAGTTTTATTTTGACATTTTACATTGCAATTTGTAATTAGATTAATTATTATGTAATAGCCATTTTTGATGGAATAAAGTTTTTGACTTTGACTTTGACTTTGACTCCTCTCTCTCTCTCTCTCTCTCTCTCTCTCTCTCTCACTCTCTCCCTCTCTCTCCTCACTCCTCTCTCCTCTCTCTCTCTCCTCGCTCCTCCCTCTCTCTACTCTCTCTCTCTTCTCTCCCCTCTCTCTCTCTCCTCTCTCTCTCCTACTCTCTCTCTCTCTCTCTCTCCTCTCTCTCTCCTCTCCTCCTCTCTCTCTCTCCTCTCTCTCTCCTCTCTCTCTCCTCTCTCTCTGTAAACTGTTCGTTTTTTTTCCGCTGAATATGCATATTAAGCGTATATGAAAATTACCTAGTGATTAAAGGCTTCAAGATGCAAATTAGGTATTTGATTTGATACAGTTCTGCATCATATGTTTTCTGATATTTTTTAAACTTTCTCAGATGCACCTCACTTTGTATTCTTTAGAGTGTCAAAGATTTCTATCCTGTAAACCTATCATTCTTCTTAACATATATTGACCCCCTTAGGGCTGGGCACCTTTACGGAAAAACATGACCACCAGTCGGGCACTTTGATAGCCTAGAGAGAGATAGCGGATTTTTTTTTTCTTATAAGACCAGTTATTTTTGGGTATATACCAAATAACATATGCTCCTACCTTTTACTTACATATGTAAACATAGCAGTACAGCCATAATAATAATAATAAAAATGATAATGATAATAATAATGTAAATAATTCACAAACTTGTATTTATGAGTTTATGAAGTCATCAGTTTCATTCGCTAAGTTATTTGTTTTATAATATTGATGATATATTTATTAATTACTAATAAAGCAACATTTTTGCATTTATATATATATATATATATATATATATATATATATATATATATAAATACTATATATATATATATATATATACTATATATATATAATATATATATACTATATACTATATATTATATATATATACTATATAATATATCTATATATACTATATATATAATATATATATATATATATATATATAAGGAAATTTTATATTTATCATAGTAACCTATACTTGGTAGTTATCCTACTGAATTATTATTGTCTCAGTCATAACTTGGGACCCTGAGAGAGAGAAAGAGAATTGCATAAAAGCTGAGATTTTCTAGTGTCAAAAAAACAATACGTAAAATATTTGTTTGTTTCTTTGCATATAAACTCTATCACTGAAAGAGAAATAAAGAGATAGAACAAAAGAAAGAGAAATAAAGAGATAGAACAAAAGAAAGAGACTGAGACAGAATATAAAGAGAAAGAACAAGAGACAGAACGAAAGAGAAAAAGTACAAAAAAGGAAGCAAACAAAAGGGAAAGATAACGGAATAGAAATGGGACTGGAATGTTGGACTGACAATTTATGACGTATGACCTTGAAGCTTTGTTTCATGTTGATGAGCTAGAGCACCGCTCACTTGCCAGTCATGTCTGCAAAAAAGACTCAACTTCTTAACTGATTGCACACTGAGATTTTTATGCATTAAAACTGTATACGAGTGGGTACTGAAAAGTTCCCGGCTTTAAGGGTATCGTGAATTGTACAACAACTATTTAGGACAAAATATGCAAAAAAAGCATGATGGTATGCAATATGTCTTTCTCTTTTTCGTAGGTTTAATGCATAATGGCAGCTCCTACTGTGCATTTTGGTAATATTGAAGCATGGGCAGTCATGAAGTTCCTCTTCTTGCAAACAAACGTTTATTTCCATTTTCCGGTGGAAATCAGAGGCGAGATGAAGCAAGTATTGAATGATGGCTGCCCATTGTACTCCACAGTGAATGTCTAGTTGTCACGGTTTTGGATTGGTCATTTTGAGGTCACATATGAGCCCCAGTCAGGACAGCCAATTTCAGCAACCACAGAGGACAAAGGTGACGCTGTGCACGTTATGATTCTCTAGGACTGCCAGATGTCAACTTTAGTCATATCTGAGACTCTTGGGATTTCCCGTGGAAGAGTTGGCCACATCATCCTCAATATCCTGGACATGAAAATGCTTTCCACAGAATGGGTGTGAAATGCCTGAATTCAAAGCAAAAGCACATCAGAGTTAATTTTGGACTGGTTTGCAGCAGGGATGGCTCATTTAGTCCCCGTGGATGAAACTTGGCTTCATCACTATGATTCCCAGACCAAGCAGCAATCAGTGGAGTGGCGGCACAACGGTTCGCAGCATCCAAAGAAGTTTTGAACCTAGAGGTCAGCTGGAAAGATTCTGGCTTAAGTGTTCGGGGTTAAAGACGGAGTACTCCTCATAAAGTACCTGCCAAAGGGTCGCACCATCAACCCAGAATACTGTTGGATGAACTGCGTGAAGCTCTGAAGCACAAATGCGGTGGAAAGCTGAGCCGTGGTGTCCTGTTTTTTGCAAGAACCAATGCATCAGTACACACAGCACAAGAAACTCTATGGGAAAAATGCAACTTTAGCTTTGAATTGGTAGATCCCTGCCTTACTCTCCAGACTTGGCCCCTTCCGACTATCACCTCTTTTCACAACATGTAGTAGGTTGGCCCATGGCACCAGCTGCCCATTGTGATACTACAGCTGAGTGGTCTTTTGAACTTGAGAACTGTCCAGGACAGTTCGATATTAAGTCTTCCTTCGTCTACGAATCCTTTTCTGTGCCTGCATCAATGCCGAATATTCTTGGATATTCGTTACACATCTCTTATTATCCCATCACATCTGACGAGTCACAACACTCCTCATCTCAGTTTCTTTTTACATTATGTTTTCTTTGTGCCCAGGCCTGATGAAGGCAGATTAATTAATTTATTTATTTTGGTCCAACCTGATGTCACGATCATAACAAAAAAAAAAAAACTGAAGCAACATCTCAAGGGAATGAATTGCACTCTGATTCAGAAGCGATCACTGCTACAGAGGCCTGGTTGGAGGCCCAACCTTCCGAGTTCATTTTTCAGGGCTTAAAATGCTGAAGGACCGCTGCAAGAAGTTTATAAATCGGAGAAAGAAATATGTTGAATAAAATCGTAATTAATTGATCCTCCTTTATTTTCATTTACCCAAAGCCAGGAACTTATCAGCACCCCCCTCGTATATATAAGAGAAAAAGATGCCATAAATCACCAGATATCAGTAGGACTTTGTTGGAGCTTTTATGGTGCCATATTTGATTTAAAACACCACGGAATTTTCTGTATCAAATCCAGAAAATGGGACTGCTGCATGTTCCCTCTCTGTGCTCTACACTGAGTGTCAATATACAGATGACAACAGTGTTGCTGCTGTATCAAAAAACCATCTGTAGGTGCACTGTTTGAATGCAGGTAACCCTAGCTCAGCTGCCACCTTGTGTTTATATGATTTTAACTGCACCTTTGTAATGAATTTTTTATGTATGTTATGGACAAAGAATCTTCATTGATTCTTTTCTGTATTCCTATAATGTATATTTATGACTATATGTCATCATCATGTCTTCCAGCTTCTTCCGTCAGAGGTTGCCACAGTGGATCAGTCATCATCATATCACCCTTTACCCTGTGCCCTCCTCCATCACGCCACGCACCTCAAGTCCTCCATCATCGTATCCAAAAACCTCCTCTTTGGCCTACCTCTCCCCCTTTCTCATGACACTGCCATCCTCAGCATTCATATCCCAAGATACCCTTCATCTTTCCATAGCACACACCTACACCTATCAGCCTCATCTCTCTCACCATATCCCCAAGCCATCCTACCTGTACAGTCCCTTAATATACTCATTCTTTATTCTGTCCATCTTTGTCATGCCTAAAGAAACATGCAGCATCTTGACTATATATATTTATTTTTTTTGCAGAAGTATGCAAACAATTTCCTGTAGAAATGCAACCTGAACAGTTAGTGCATTTTGATGACATTATACCATGCTCTGCGAAAACCAATTTGGAATCAGTGAATTACGTTAAGGTCCGTTTGAGGCAGCTCTTGGATGTTAACGATGATGAAATCAGAAATCAAGTCAATACGCAAACTGCTGTAGCCGAGGTTTTAAGAAACAGACTCGTGGAAAAAAATAAAAGATTTATTTAGACTAAATCTTTCCCTCTAACCTTTTTTGTAAGTTTTAGTTATTTGTATTATTACTGTTTTATTTTATTTGTATAATATTTACTGATTATTTTGGCTACAATGGGAGACCAGGAAACAACAGAATACCCCAATGCTTACTAGTATATTTACCCACCCATCTTTTGAGGCAACTCAAAGTTGCTAAGGTACTCCATTTTGTCCAGTTTTCCCTTCTTAGTCAAAATATTCATGTAATAATATTCACGTGCATCTTATGAAATATTCATATTATTTTTTATAGATTATGACATACATTCTCAATTAGTAGAGTATCCTTTGTATTACGTTGTTGAAGTAACATATTTATTTGTATCTGGTTTATAACTTTGGTAATTGAGTTAAAAATTTTAAGAGTCTGAACATGTGAACTAAATTTGTATTATACTGTACTATAATTCTGTGATATTATGTGGTCTTTGTAGATATCCCTCGAGGTTTAGTGTCCTTTGCTTGATATTTGTTATGTACCTGCTGTGATATGCTTTAGTTTGCCTTTTTTATGTGTCATTAATTTCCCCATTCGACTGGGGGAGATCACAGACAGGAACAAAAACATGTGGTACATCTTATAAGCACATAGGTAATGCAAGTATAAAGACTGGCCTTACTATGAAAATATAAACAGAGACTTGGATATTAGCCCCAAAGTGGATATTATTAGGAAACGCATTATAGGTATTTGTAAAAACACGGAGCAGCACAAATGGCGAAAGTGTGATAATTCTTTTGACTGAATAACCAATGAATTGAATAAGAAGTTTGCAAGTCACATGAATGCCTTTAGTGTTGTAATTCTCAAACTGAATAACTAATGAATTGAATAACAGGTTTGCCCTTTTATGTGACACTAATAATCTTCATTTGAATGAGGATAAACACAGGGGGGTTGGAGCTATAAATGGGAATGAGTTTGGATATCCTTCCTAAACCCCCCTTGGTGGGCTTGAACACAGGTTTATCACTTCTCGAGTTGAATGCTCTAACCACTAAGCTACCACAGTCCCCAATAAATTAACTGAATAAGATATGAATTAATAATTTTGCTAAACGCATCATATTATACAAGTAGTATTCTTGTGATGATAACGAAAGGTAACAGAGTTTACTTCAATGATAGTCCATTCTATTTTATGAAAAACCGTGAGCATTTCTCTACAATAAGTGAATCTTGATGTTGAACTATACCAAGATAGCACTCACTTGTACGAAATAATACTTTACGTGGGGTCGTTATGTATGATATCATGACTTTTGAGTAATACCTGTGTAGATATCACAGTCTAATATTTGAGGGGACACCAGTAGTGCTAGACTAAATTGTAAATGGCGTTCTCTTGACACTTGAGAGAACAAAAATTTTCGATGTCATGATAAGGGTTGTAGAATTGAGTGACTCTTAATGTAATGTAATGTATATATGCCAGCTGTTTCACTGTAACAGTTAATAATGTTTTTTTTACGAAAGTTACTCTTAGTAAATTCATTGACTAAGTGTTTTTGCTACTTAGTAGTGTTGAATGATTAAGTAACCTAGATGATATACCAACCTGTCTGATGACATTGTTGTTGTCTGTCGTTTTATTTGTCTTCTTTAATCCCCATTTGAATAGGGGTGGACACAGGTTGGAGCTAGGAAATCAAGGGCGGGATTATCATGTCCCGAGTTGACTTACCTAACCACTGTGGTACCACGGTCTCACATTATCCATTGATCTGAAGGTAGTATAATTTAGTCTGTTTCACATTTTGTAAATAGCGTGCAGAATAGATTGTTTTTCTTTACATAATTTAATGTTGCGTTGAAAGTCTGTACAGTTCAGAAGCTTATTACGAAATATCCTACTACGTTAATGGGTATTTCTTTTGATAAGATAATAGGTGCACTTATAAGCTTTTAAGTGATATAGATCTTGTTTTAGGTTATTGCTCTGCATGGAAGGATGTAATCCAAATCATACATATGCAATGGCTGCCGTCCTTTGTAAGGGGGGTGGCCAAGTCAAAGGACACACATTCATCCGAAGCCAAAGATGCTTATAACACTCCTCTCAGCTCTTTTGAGATGAAGGGTTACCATGATCCTCCCACCACCCTGCTTGGGTCATCCACATGGTTAGTGGGCAAGGATCTTCTACAGTGAGGCCTGATAGCTATAGCTGGTATACCTCTACTGCTTCATCACATGGCAGTCCATGAGTCTGTAGAATTGGTAAGGAGACAATATGTTCTGCATCTGATTTCTTTGGATGTGCAACAATATGACTTTACAATGATAGTTTAGCGGCATTGTGGTGCCATTGTAGCTACTGGGGCTGGTAATATACTTACTTCAAGTTCTGTCTTAGCCTTGTGATTGATTATCTTTAATTGTTTCATGTCATTAGCGATTAAATTTGGCAGTTAATGGTTGGTCTGTGCTTTCCTATAGGCCTACCTTAATATTCAGCCAATGTCTGGAGATCACTGGGTCCACATGATTAGAGAGTGGGCTCAGGTTCTGGCTATATGGTAGGTATATAGTCGGACTCTAAGAGACTATAAACCTAACCTTGACAGTTAGTGTACACTACACTAACAGCTCATGCTTTCATTTCTCAACTGACATAATGGTTTGAGTTACGACCGCATCGTCTTACAACCGGTCCTTTAGAAGTGAGTAATTAAAGTTTATGGTTATCTTGTTCTCATACTCTTGGTCACAAATATTTACTTTTATTAAATTCCCTTAGAAGCATATACAGTGTTCCCCCCCTTATCGCGGTAGTTCGGTTCCGGGACCCGGCGCGAACCAGGAAAACCGCAGAGTAGGATCAGCCTATATGTACATAGATATTTTAATTTATTTTTACGTTTACACTGTATAAACCCTCCCTGTACTATTATCATACCACCCTTTACTTCATAAATAACAGCATGCAGCGTAAATTTATATGAAAGTGATAGATAAAATTACGGTGAATGAAGTGGTAATTACATGACATACTCATGTACATAGGTATTTTGCAATTATTTTTACCTTTACATACTGTATAAACCCTCCCTGCACTGTTAAAAAAACACCCTTTACATTATAAATAACAGCAAGCAACGTAAATTTACATGAAAGTGATAGATAAAATTACGGTGAATGAAGTGGTAATTACATGACATACTCATATACATAGGTATTTTACAATTATTTTTACGTTTACATACTGTATAAACCCACCCTGCACTGTTAAAAAAACACCCTTTACATTATAAATAACAGCAAGCAACGTAAATTTACATGAAAGTGGTAGATAAAATTACGGTGAATGAAGTGGTAATTACATGACATACTCATGTACATAGGTATTTTACAATTATTTTTACGTTTACACTGTATAAACCCTCCCTGTACTGTTAACAAACCACCCTTTACTTCATAAATAACAGCATGCAACGTAAATTTATATGAAAGTGATAGATAAAATTACGGTGAATGAAGTGGTAATTACATGACATACTCATGTACATAGGTATTTTACAATTATTTTTACATTTACGTACTGTATAAACCCTCCCTGCACTGTTAAAAAAACACCCTTTACATTATAAATAACAGCAACCAACGTAAATGTACATTTTCAATAAAAAATTGAAAATACTGAAAATTTTTATTTTTTCAATATTTTAATATTTTTGCGTATACCCATAAAATAAAATATTAATTTATCAAAAAAAAAAAAAAAAGCGATACAGTGAGAACACGAACCAAGAAACGCGATACAGCGGGTGAACACTGTATTACTAAACATTCATAATACCCTATTCAGTTCACTGGGTGTAAGTTTCCTTCTATATAGCCTACACATTTAAGTAGAAATTGATGTTTCTTTTATATGATTTCCATTTTCCTCTCCATTTCTGGGATGTCACAGTTGCTATGTTACTTTCCCCATCTTATTTTTGCACACATTATTGATCATTCTCTCAGGGGGGCTGCGATAGTGAAGTGGTTAGAGCACATCTCTTGAAAAGTAGCATTCCTGTGTTCAAGCCTGCTGCTTAATTACCCAGCTCAAAGCTGTCTGTGTTCACCCCCATTCAAATAGGGATTAATAGTAACACATAAAATGGTAAAGCAACAAAAAACTGTATTTTGTTATGTTACTTTCTTTTTAACTAAAAAAGGAGAGATGACATTATCTATTTATATACATACATGCACAGTGTTTGGACTATTCCTTGTAAGGTGGGTGGTAGAGTCAAAGCACATATTTTCCAGAATTTAACATACCTCACTCACTTCTCTTAGCTCCTTAGGTGTAAAGAATTTCCACAGTTTCCCACCTGTTTGGGTCATCCACAAGTTATGTGGGCAAGGATCTCTTGGCATGGGGCCCTACAACTACAGCTTTCTCTGATCATTGAAATTGCATTTATCTTTTGCATTTGTGGTACCACTTATACTGCAGAAGTAACTTCTATTTTTATTATTGAAAACGTCATTCAAAACACTGAAATTTATTTTTTTGATTACATCCATCAACCTGGGAGTTTTACAAATTATAGTTCCCTCTAAGAATATTTACAGGTCAATGTATACGTGGGGATCACCGTAGCCTAGTGGTTGAATGCTTGACTTGGGTGACGGACCTGCATTCCAGACCACGGTGGTGCTTTAGGAAGGACATGCAACCTTTATTCCCCAGCTTCAGGCTATCTGTGTCCACCCCCTTATAAGGACTAATAGTGACACATGAAACGTAAGATAAAAATTTATTTTATACATAAGAGCAGCAAGTGAGGATTTGATAATTTCCAACCTCCCACCGATCATTCTCTCTCATTTTGCTTTTTTCTTTCTTTTTTTTTTTTTTTACATCTTGGAACAAAGAATAAAATAACCACTTCAGTGTCCTCCATCTCTCTTGCATATCATAAAATTCAACTAAATGGAGCAGAATGAGGGGACTGGAAATCCCCTTTTTATATTTTCCCGCTGTAAAGAATCATTGCACATGAGGGGTTTTGCAAGAGAAACTCCAGTCAGGAACCCTCAATAATTGGGTCTCAGAATATGTGTGTTTGTGGAAGAACAAATCTGGACATGTTTACATAAGTGAAACATGGAAGGTGGGTCTTTGAATGAATGACTTTGCTTTGACTCAGCCAATCCCCTTACAAAGGGGATGTTTGCCTTATATATATATATATATATATATATATATATATATATATATATATATATATATATATATATATATATATATATATATATATATATATATATATATATATATATATATATATATATATATATATATATATATATATATATATATATATATATATATATATATATATATATATATATATATATATATATATATATATATATATATATTAATAGATATTTAGTTACTCTCCATATATAATTATATAATTGAGAGCATTCATGTCTTTAGTTTACAATGGGCCTATTATATTTTCATGTTACAAACCCCTGTGCAATGCCATCTCGGGGCGGTAGGAAGGGCATCCAGCCTTGATTCCCCATCTCCAACATGTCTGTGTCCGCCCGTATTCATATAGCACGACTTACCAACAATAGAAAAGTTAAAAGAGGAAATATATTCAGAAATAATAGAGAATGCAAAAGACGATTGATTCCACTAACAGGCTGAGAAGCCTACTTAAGAGTGAAAGTAAGAAGTAAGCAAGTAACACTCAAAACAACATAAATATAAAGTGATCAGTGACTCATTTGCACGATGTTTGAGAGACAATACTTGTAAACCATTGAGAGAAACAATACTAATTCTTTATAAACGTCTTTTGATGGGCTGCAAAACCCCTCTTCCTGATTGTTGTGAAGAAATCTGAAGTAAAGTTCAGTGGAGAGGAGTGGAGGAGGTTTTCGGTCGTTATTTTTAGGTAATTTTCTTGCTCCACATATCAATAACACTCGTTTGCGTGGTCATTTTTGTCTTGGTTATATGATTTGGAATTGTTAATTAATACTTAATTGGTTGTAAATATAACCAAAACTTCGACAGACAAGTTTTCCTACATAGCTTTTTTGATGGGGGGGGGGATTAGCCTGAAGTAGCTTTGCTGAAGGGGGGCAGTGGTAGCTCATTGGTTAGAGCACGCTGGTTAGGCAGTAACTAATGCGGGTTTGAGACCCCTGTGGGGAGTTAGGTAGGGCGTCTAAGCTTTAACCCCCTGACAGTCCAACATGTCTGTGTCCACCCTCATTCGATTGGGGACAAATAGTTGATGATCATTTGCCTTTGTGGTTTGGCTTCGAATTTTCGTAGTTTATGAATACGTCGTTCGGATTTAAATGGTAAATTTTTACTTGCACCCCCAAGTAGACAAATATTTCACGAAATAGGTTAGGTTAGTTTATTCTCGTTAAGAAACTAGATGTGTATTGTAATTAATGTTTTATTTTATTTTTCGTTTCACCTGATAAGAATTCGTATACATTTAGGGTAAAATGTCGAGGAATAGTCAGGTCGTAGGTTAGGTTTGAAAGTATATTCCTATAAAACCAGGGGGGGGGGGGGAACTTCATGGCTCAACTGGTGAAAATGCACTTCGGACAATCGTAGGTCCCCTCTCCCCAATTTTACTATTTGTTTCATGCACCCCATTCATAGCCCACATGGGAGGTAATTGTTACCACCTCTTCTTGAAATGTGTCGCACAATTGCATAAACACATTATTCTACCCTTTTAGGGCATGCGAAGCTACAAAATGAGTTAGGTTAGTAGGGTTAGGTTTGGGTAGTTCAGGTTAGGTAGGGTCGGTTACTTAAGTACCCACTGAGCTATCAAGACCCCCCAGGGGTTTCATGGACTTTGCACTCTGATAGAAAGCCATGCTATGTAGTAATGATAAAATTTTAGAGTGCCAAACAGGATATCTGTTGTTACTGGTACAGGATAGAACCTTTTCTGGCTTGGCAATTCGGGTTTTATATTGTGTAAGCCCCCCTATTAGGGGGTTTTGGGATAGTAAGGAATAGTTTATAATTTTGGGGGGATTTTTTATGTTTTTCTTTAGCTAATCGCATATCGAGATAATCCTCTCATTTTGGGTTATTTATGAAACTGGGTTTCAATATTTGTAACTAATGTGTGTTGGAATGTTATATTGGATAGGATATTTATATGTAGATGTGGCTATCTGTAATATATAAAGTTTTTGAAAGCGCATACTAAAGGTCGGCAACAGCTGGTTCTAGTTTGGGTTGAGGTTGAGGTAGGTTAAATATAGTCTTATTAAATATTGATTTTTAAATGTGTTGAAATAAATAGTATTAAAGATATTTCGAATCCTGTTAAGCTGAGTAGCCCCCTGAATCCCGTGTAAAGTTAAAGAACTCCAGAAATAGTTAAGTTAGGTAAGGTGAGTTACCTTATAAATATATATAACCTTAGAGCAGCTTAGGGTAGCTTTTTTACAAGACCAGATATTTTGATATTAAAATCAAATTTTTTTCTTTCTTTTTCTTTTGAATTCGTCCATATTTCACCTAAAATTCTCCCATAAGTAGAGATTGTTCATCCACTTAAAAGAGTCTGTTCGCCGCCCACACTACAGTTGGATCGCTTTCAAGCTTCAACATGTTAGTCCCCATTCCCTTTCGATTGGGGACTAATTGAAACACATAAAATGGTGCTTACTTAGTATTGGTTTGAGTGATTTTTTTTTATATTGTGTTTTAAGCCTTAGGTTATTTTGAATAAAGATAATATTCTAGTTTTTCAGTTTTATAAGTGATGTTAACTTATTAATACCATAAAAAGCTCAAAACAGATATAAGTTAACAGTCATTCTAACTTTTACAGTTCCACAGCATGAAAGATACATCAAATCCCGGTAGCTGCTTTTGGTATTTAATAGTGAGAATGTTATTAGATAATTCATATAAACAATCTAAGCTTGGCCTCTCCATGCTAACTGTATGTGATTGTAATTTAACTTGCTTTCAAGCCATAGAGTTATATTAGGTTAGACCAGGTATCGTTATTTAGTCTCAAGTTATACATCGGGGTCCTCTAAGTAAGCTAGATTTAACCTAATCTAACCTACCAACCAACCCAACCCAACCCATACCCAGTACAATTCAATCCACTCCAGCCCAACACCACTCAGTCCAGTCCAATCCAACTCAACCCAACACAACACAAGTTACCCTATTCCTTGTTTTATTTTAAATGTAGCATATGACCTAACTGTCGGTTATATTATATGTGATTAAAAATCTGTAGCTTTTTAGAGAACATGATTGGTGAATTTATTAGTGTCAATTGATATTCGTTGATTTTATATTGGTATTTTTTTTTTTTTACTATTAAACCCGTCATATCCCCAACAATATTATAGTGTTCAAGTAGGTCCCGATATTGTAAGATTTTTTTTATGTATTTCGAACAAATCTTACCTTGAAGATTGTTGTAAATTACTTGTTTTTAGGCTAAGAATAATTTCCAACAATTTAGAAGGTGGTAGTAGTAGTAGTAGTAAAAAAAAAAAATAATTGGGCAAAACATATATTTCCTTTCCAAAGGAAGAATGAATGTAATTTTAATTTACTTATAGGTCTTATTATCTTGGATTTTCTACGTGGCTTATAAAATTTTACTTTGGAAGGGGACCACATTAGTGCAGTGGTTAGAACACTCGACTACCTGTCTGTGTCCACCCCCATAATGGGGATGAATAGTGATATAAATAACAGTAAACATTGAAATTCATGTAGCAAGCCAGAAACCTGAAGTTCTCTTTAGGGTGTGATTTTTAAATTTATAGAATTTATAATAGATCTTGTTATTTCTGATTGTAGTTTTTTATTTTAAACCATAAGTGTCTGGCTGAATATTGATGGTTGCTTCCTTACTCGCACACTCTACCACTGAGCCACTGCAGCCCTCAGTAATGTTGCAGCTTTTTGCGTCACTATTAATCCCCATTTTGAATGGGGGTGGATACAAACAAGGTGGAGCTTGGGAATTAAAGCTAGATGCCCTTCTTAACACCTGAGCTTTGGACATTATGAAAGCCTTACAGCCTTAATCCCCCTTGTAGATCCAATATGTCTGTGTCCACCCCCATTTGAATGTAGACTAAGTGTTACACTTAAAACGATGCAAAAATTTAGTAGATCAGGCATTGCTTTATGAATTTGTTGTTTAAGTTAACCCTACATATATCTCTTATGCCAGTGATTACTTAATTTTTATAGATATTTACTGTAAATATGTTTTTGGCCTTGGTAGCTTAGTAGCAGGTGCGGAAGTCAGGAAGTGACAGACTCGTAATAAAGCCCACCAAAGGGCATTAGGAAGGGTATCGGCCTTAATTCTCCAGTTACAAGCTGCCTATTTTCACCCCCATTGATTGGAGGTTACTGTCACACATAAAAAGATATTGATATTATTCTTGTAATTTTACATTAAATTTCTCGTTATATATGATTACACTTATCCGCTCACTAGTTAGGTAGGTATTGTAAAGCTTTGATTTCCAATAAGTGGTGCTTAAGCATGATATTTAGGTTGCGCAAGCTCAGTGGTAGAGTAAGCGAGCCGGGAAACAACTGATGCTGGTTCGAGCCCACTTTGTAATGTTATGAAAGGCATCTAGTCTTAATCCCCCAACTCAAATCTGTCAGTGTCCATAATCATTTATGGGAGAAAGTAGTAAATAATGCAGGTTTGATCCCCCTGCAGGAAGTTAGCAAGGGCATTCATTATTAATATCCCAGCTCCAGTCTGTTTGTGTCTGTTTGCAGTACGATGATAACACTAAGAAATTACATTTCTTAAATTTGCAGGACAGCGATAATGCCAACTAAAAAATTACAATTCTTATATTTGTAGGACTATGATAACACTAACAAAGAAATTAAAATCGAGCAAAGGGGGTGGTGTGCCAGAGCCCCCTAAAAAACGTATATCCATAAGAGATCAACTGTTGGTCAAAGAGGTGAGTATTGAATCTATCTCATTTGTAATTTTTAGTAGATTTTTTCATTGTAAGTAAAGTGTGTCACCCAGGAGTTCTTATTCTTTGTTAATGAATTAATTTAGTAACACGTTATTAAGTTCTAAATCTCACACTCACCAAATGGGCCTTATCAAGGAGGATAAGCAGATTAATAAGCTAATCATATTTTAATCTCTAAAACTTGCCTGATGGGCGTTCACAGTTAGGTTAAGTAGATTAATATGTTATTTAGTTCTTAATCTGTGACACTCACCAGAAGGACCCACACATTCAGGACAAGTAGATTAATAAGTTCTTAATTTCTGACAATCGCCAGTTGGACCATTACAGTCTGGAAAAACATATTAATAAGATGATAAGTTCTGTCTCTTACAGTACGGATGGTCTTTCACGATTAGGGTAAGCAGGCAATTTAGAGGAAACACCTAATTACTTCCTATGTGGTTAGGATTTCAAAATATAAGATCCTTATTAGTGGCAAAACGCCTGTCACCAAATTGGGGTTAATGCCAAAACTGTTCCTCCAAAATGTACAAATTGGGGTTAGTGCCAAAACTGTTACTCCAAAATGTACCAAAACCGATTTAAGAAAGGGTCCTTTTTTTTCGCATTTTATCTCTTTGCTGACATCAAATGGAAGTCTTGAACGGTTTATCATAGGGTTAGGAACAATTACATGATCATGAATTTTTCTGAAACTGATGTCCAGTGTAGTTTACATTTTACATAGTATTGTATTGTATTTCAGCAATTTCTTTGTAATGTGGCTGTAACTTGAGTTATTCCTTTGGCTCTTCATATACTAACTTGAATTACACCATCTCATATAGTCAAACACATTATGGATGACTGCATGGCACACAACCACATATGCCAACAATGCAACATCCACTCCCTGAGAGCTCTATGGGAAAACATAGGATTAAGAGTGGCCTTACTTAGGGACTCTGGCTTTGTGTGGGGGGATAGCTTCGGAAAAATAACAACAACATTATTCCTGAAGTTGCATTCCTTCTCTTGGAGGATATATATATATATATATATTATGATACATACCATCGTCACTGAATTGTGTGTAATGTTTATTTTTATTATAGATCTTGGCCCTCTGTATGAGGGGGCAGCTAGTCCAGTGGTTAGAGCACTCAACTTATGAAATGACTGACGTGTTATCGAGTCCACTGGTAGGTGATAGGGAAGGCATCCAACCTTGATTCTCCAGCTCCAACCTGTTTTTATTCATCCACAATTGAATGGGGTTCAGTAGTGCCACATAAAATACCAAATAACAACAACAGTAACATGTTAAAGATGAAATAGAATAAAATTAAGTTGTGAATTTAAACATATATGCATTTTTTTTATTGACACTGGGGTAGGCAAAGAAAATTACCCTTATAAGGCCCAGGCACCAAGAAAGTGTTAAAGAAAAAGTAGCTGCTTACGAACAAGGCAGAATTAAGAGTAATGAGAAAGATTGCAAAGAGAAACAGAGATGGGGAGTGTTGTGGCCTGTAAGATTGATGGGATTGTAAGAAATCTGTTATGAGTACACCAAAATGTTCAGTGTAGCTGTAGGCACAGGAAAAGAATCGTAATTGATGGAAGACTTAACATGAAGCTGTCCTGCCAACTCCTGTTGAAGTCCAAAAAACCTTAATTATAGTATTTTTGCCAAGAGAGGCTAATATGACATTTATTTTTCAGGTTAGTGAAATGGAGAGTAATCTCCCAGAGGGGTGCACTTGCAAATTTGAGGATCCAGATACTCTGCATAGGTTTTGTTTAATAATATCTCCACCTGAAGGGTATTGGTCGGATGGTGTGTTTATTTTCAATATTATGGTACCAGAAGATTACAATATAGCCGTAAGTATATCTCTAATGTACGGATTTTTTTTCTTTCAAGTTCCTATCGGTGATGGGAACTGGTATTGTAGAGGTTAGGGCACTCAACTGGGGAAGTGACAAACCCATGTTCAAGCCCACTGTGGGGGCTATAGGAATGGCATCCAGTCTTAATTACCCTTATAGCTCCAAACTGTGTCTACCCTTAATCGAACGGGGATTAATAGTAACACAATATGTAAACAATGAGAGCTTTTAATCAACGACATCTTTGTCTGCTTTCTATTCCATCTAAAGTTTAGAAGGTTGTGCTTCGAATTTAAAATTTAATATGATATGAAATGACTAGTTTTTATCTGTCATTTAAACTTTTATCATAAGCAGAATTTGCACCAGTAGTATCACAAGCAGCAGTTGTACCAGTCACTTGACTGTTGAAGGGCAGTGATTAGAGCGCTCAACTTGGGAAGCGACAGACTTGAGTGCGTCCACCTTAGGCTTTTAGGAGGGGCATCCAGCCTTACCTCCATAGCTCTAACCTCTTTGTGTCCAATCCCATTCGTTTGGAGATTAATAGTCACTTAACATGGCAAACAACAATAACAACAACATTTGTAGAGTAATGTGAATATGATATTTTAACTTTAAAGAATTTGAGGATGAAAATAATCTTGAAGTATATTGGCATATTTAATTTCCTCACAGATCTTACTTAACTTCAAATAAAAATTGGTCCATTTGAAAGTAAATCATTTGTCAGTAATATGGATAGGTAGACAAGTTGATCCTTATGGGGACCACTGTAGCATAGTGGTAGAGTGCTCGACTTGTGAGGTAATAGATCTGCTTTTGAGCCCACTTTGGGGCATTAGGAACGAAATAATTCCGCAGATCCAGTGTGTCTGTGTCTATCCCCATAATAAGGATTTATAGATACACTTAAAACGTAAAAAAACAATAAAACCATATTTTACCTTTTTGCTTAAAATTTCATTCCATGCTTTCGTTTTTGAAGTTTCAGTATTGTATATTTTCAGCCCCCAGTAGTGAAATGCGAGACTAAATTATGGCACCCGAACATTAGCGAAGAGGGCGAGATCTGTTTATCCCTGCTACGACAAAATTCCATAGATGGGCTTGGATGGGCTCCTACTAGAAGGCTGAAGGATGTTGTATGGGGACTCAGTAGTTTATTTTTGGTAAGTATTTGTTGTTTTGGCCGCAGTAGTGCTGTTGTTAGAGCGCTTGACTTGGGAAATGACAATCCCAATCAGTATATGCACACCCCCAATCCAATGGGGATTATTAGATATAAAATGGCAAACGTTATTAAGAGACTGTGGTAGCACAGTGGTTAGAGCACTTAGCTCAGGAAGTGACAAACCTGTACTTGGGCTCCCCATGGTGCATTAGGAAGGAGATCCAACCATGAATTCCCCAGCTCCAACTCGCTTGTGTCCACCCCCTTTGAAGAGGGCTTTATAATGATCCATGAAATGGCCTAAAAAAACAAAGAAAAATATTGTCACTTCATTTTAATAGTCAAGTAAAACACCAGGTGACAGGCAAGAACTCTCTCTCTAGTCATTTATAGTCAATGATTTACATTACCTCAAACCATTCTTACATATTGTGTTAACTTTTTAGCTATTTACATAGGCTGAACTCCAGTATGTGAGGAGTTGGCCAAGTTGAAGTGTATGTCTCGGTGTTGGTAGGCCTGGAAGGAAACACCTTCTTCAATGAGGTTCAGTTACTTAAAATTACAAACACACAATATAGTTATATATACATAGGAAGGGAGAACAAACACCTGGTCATCTCTAGTGGGCGAACTCAACTCAACTACTCTTCGCAAGCATCATGCGAGAGGCTAGGCACTTACATCGTTGCTACGTCTCGCGTCGATGTTGCAAAATGTAAATGCTAGCTAATGTAATAAAGAGAGACATGGGTGATTAAGTGTGAGATGTGAATGCATAGTACATAAACATGGTAAATATATAGTACAAGAAATGGTTACATTATATAAGAAATGTACATTATAATACTGTACATCATACATCTAAGTGTCTGTCTGTCTGTTTATCTCGCATATCCACACAGCAAACACGCACTAACAATCTGTCCTTTTACCCCCACTAGTTTCACAATCATGCACATTCAAAGACCTATTTATTAGTGTTTTCCTAGCAGCATACTTTTATATTCCTTTTGCCAAAGTGAATGAAAATACTAAAAGGGGATTCTCAGTCCTCTCGCTCTGCCCCATTTAGTCAATGTGTGCTACCTCCAGGGGAGTACGGATACAGTATTCTTGCCCATCAACCCACGAGAAAGAAAGAAATTAACCGTAAGAGAGAAGGAATATATTTATATTACCATTAATGGTAGTCTCCGCTGTAGTTCAATTGTATAGCATGTGTCACGATATCAGTAATACATGTTTGAGCCCAGTGTGGGATTTAGGAAGGGCATCCAGCCTTAACCTCCCATCACCAACATATCTCTCTTCCCCCATTGAAATGGAGTTTAATTGTGACACATGGTACACTACACCATAATAGGAATTTTATAAATGATAGACTTTCATTGCATCTATTTAGCAGAATTAACCATTATTTATAAAGTAAATTTCAGCATGTATGACTTCCAAAGGTGCCATAATGACATTCAATGTTTTGTGTCACTTGCCATCAAAGAGGCATCAACCTTCCATGTTTTGTGTCACTTGCCATCAAAGAGGCATCAAAGAGGCACTGCAAATCAGAAATCAAATACAAAAAGAGCTAAAAATGAATAGATATGATGTGACGCTCCGAGAACGTTATAAAACAGAAAAGAAACGTGTCAGATCTCTCATCAGTGTAAGTAAAAAAGACTTTTACAAAAAACAATTTAATGACTCTAGACATGATACAGCAGCAACATGGAAAGTGATAAGAAGCATGATACCAAATGAAAAGAGTACCTCGGAAAGTTATGAAAATATTACGGAGTTGAAAGACAAAACAGAAAACTTTAATAACTATTTTGCTAACGTTGGCAAAAATACATATGAAAAAACTCAAGAAAACATCGACTCAGTGAATATGAGTAATTGCTTAAATGACAATTCTTCCAATGAAAACACAAGAGAGTACTTCAAGATAAATCCTATAGATTGTGCTACCCTAATTCTTACCATAAAGAGCCTAAGAAACTCTGGCTCTTATTGTTCAGATGGTATACCATTTCAGTTCATCAAAGATGCTCTACCCATGATTGCATCCTATATTCTAACTATTATGAACACTTCCATTGTTACTAAAAAGTTTCCTGACTCTTGGAAAATATCACATGTAATACCTCTGCATAAAAAGGGGGACAGAGAAGATGTGACAAACTATCGTCCCATTTCCCTGCTACCCATTTTCTCTAAAATATTAGAAAAAATTGTTGCATGCCAACTTATGTCATATTTAGAATCAGATAGACTACTAACGATTAGCCAACATGGTTTCAGACCAAAACTCTCGACGGAAACTGCACTGCTTAAAGTTGCGAATAGTATATATAATAATATAGATATGAAAAAAATATCTTTGCTAATTTTATTAGACTTATCAAAAGCCTTCGACATTGTAAACCATGAAATTCTTTTAAGTAAATGTATTAACTTAAATATTGATCCAAGCTGGTTTAGCGAGTATCTATCTAATCGTAAACAGTCCATACGCCTTAACAACATTATCTCTGTGCCAAAAAATGTATCATTTGGTGTTCCACAGGGATCAGTACTTGGTCCTATCCTCTTCTCCATTTACGTAAATGATCTATCTTCTTTCATTTCTGACTGTCTAGTCGTACAATATGCAGATGACACTCAACTACTCCTTAGTGGTGATATTAATAATCTCCCAGAGCTAACTTTAAGAGCAGAAAACACTCTGTCAAAAATTAAAACCTATTTCCAAGAAATTGGGCTGTTAATTAATGAAAGTAAAACACAGTGCATATTTATTGGTTCAAGGTTCCACATAGCACAAATTCCAGAAAACACAACAATTAATTTTTGCGACAATATTATCACACCTAGCAAAACAGTCAAAAACCTAGGAATTCACTTTGATAACCACATGTTGTTTGATTCCCACATAGATAAAGTATGCAAAAAGGTTACAGGAACATTAATGTACTTATCACGTATAAAAGACAATTTTGAGACTACCACTCGAATAACTGTTGTTGAATCTCTAGCCCTAAGTCACATTAATTACTGTATAACTGTTTGGGGAGCTACCACTAAGACTCAGATAAACAGAATACAGAAGCTTATTAACTTTGCAGCTCGAGTTGCCCTGGGAGGAATAAGAAAATATGACCACATCACACCAGCTCTCAATAAACTTGGGTGGCTGCGGGCAGAAAATAAGGTCGCTTATGCTATTTATGTTTTTGTATTCAAAATTTTGGACCATCATTATCCTAGCTGGCTATTTGATTTAAAAACAGTCAGGGATATAAGAGGAACCAACACAAGACAGAGCAGTGAGCTCTTTATTCACAGAACAAACACAGAAGCAGGTTCAAAGATGATCACTATCAAAGGGCCAACACTCTGGAATAATATTCCAGAGCATCTTAAAAATGCATCCTCCTTCACAGCTTTCAAAGGCAAACTATATAGTTTTCTTTTGGACAAATAGTTGCTGCTCATTAAGAACTAATTGTTCTCATTGTAAGGAAACAAATATGGAAATGATGCCGATAATAACGATCCTGTATCTAGTGGCATACTTACTACTTTATTATTAACATTATTGTTAACATTTTTATTACAGCATTATTATTTTCTATGAAAGCTACATTTAATTTAACTATATGTCTAACCCTCTTATTTATTAGTTTAATTACATGTCTACTTATAAGTTACTATTAATGTTGAATAACCATTGTACAAAATGGAAATAAATGTTTTGATTTTTTGATTGATTTTTGCTGGCTAGTACAGTGGTAACGCGCTGGCTCTGCATTCACGAGGTCGAAAGATCGGTTCCCGTCCAAGACCGAGAGTTTAAGCTGTTTCCTGGCAGATACTGCTGTGGTTGGGCACCACAGTGGGGGGTTGGGGCTTGCCCGGCTGACTAATACTCATTGGATTGTAATGGAAATAAAGGTTTATTATGGGGTTGGACACAGTTTGACAGAGGAATTAAGGCTTGTTGCCCTTCCTAGCACCCTATGGTGGTCTTGATTGTGGGTCTGTCAACTCCCGAGTCGAGCATGCTGACCACTCGGCTACTGTAGTTCCCATGCTTAAAAAAAATTGCTTTTTTTTTTCCTTAAATATTTCTGATAGACAGAATTGGCTTTATTGCATTATTTTATTTATGCTGTACATGGTATGGTTTGTATAAAAAATACAGTATATAAAGTGAATTAGAGGGCCGCGATAGATAGAGTGTGCGAGTTTTGAAGTGACTAATGCGGGTTTGATCCCACCATGGAGTAAACCCTTTTTGCTAAAATTTTCATTCCTTTAGCTTCAGTATTTCTGTGTACACCCCCATTTGAATGGGGACTAATTGTGACCCCTAAAATGGTACATATGATGTGAGTAAATATTACATATTGGTAGAGTTTGCGAGTTAGAAAGTTCGAGCTTACTTTGGGAAGTTAGGAAGGGCATCCGTCCTTCATATCCCTTACTACTCCAACATGTCTCTGTCTACCCTCGTTTGAATGGGGACTAATTGTGACCCTTAAAACGGCGCATGGGAAGTAAGTTAATATAATACATAAGTAGAGACCGGGAGTCGGAAAAATCTAACACGGGTTTGATTCCACCGCTGGGCTTTAGGAAGGGCATCCAGTCTTAATCTCCCTTATAGCTCTAACATGTCGGTGTCCACCTTCATTTGACTTGAAATTACTTGTGACGCATAAAACTAGCCAAATGAAGTGAGTTAATATTTTTGTTATTGTAATATTGCAGGATTTACTGAACTTCGATGATCCGTTAAACATCGAAGCAGCAGAGCACTTTCAACGAGACAAAGAATCTTTTCGAAGGAAAGTGAAGGACTATATAGATAAGTATACGAAACGATGAGTTAAGTACACAATTTTTAGTGTCCATGTGTATATACTTCCGTACTTCCACTCCGTATTATTGCTCTTACCTTTTTGACCCTAATAATAAAGAAGTTTTTACGATTATTCTTGACTTCTGCTGATTGCTAGGTTTGATACTTACATTTTTATATAAATGTACTGTCATGTACGTTTTTAGGATATAATTTTTTCGCCGTTTCATACATGTTCATTGTGTCATGAAATTGTGACTGTAAAGTGATGCGTTTCTCACACGTATTTGAGAGGTTAGATGCATTATTGACAGTGGATTGCCATAGACATGGAGTAATTCCTTTCTGAAAAAATGAGTTATGGACTTCATCAGATGATAAATATGCCCCAATAATAATTCTTTTTCTTGCCATATCTGACTCCATAGTTGTAAATTGCATTTCTAAAATTACAAAGTTCTCTACAAAAATTTCTAGCTTCAGTGACTGTGTTTTGTAAAGAATTAATCCTGGCAGTTAGAAACAAGCCTAGCTGACTCTTAATCTATATCGTACATTATGTCAAACAGTTTTTATATCTTGATATGAACTTCTAAACGAAACCTGGCAGTTAGAAATTCACTACCAGGCATATTTGGTCAAACAATGTTTGTATGATGAAGAAAGCTTGAAAGTGAAGCTAGCTGTTGGAAGTGAGTATTACTTCATTTAAACTACATTATACATTTTGTCAAACAGTTTTACTATGATAAACACTCCAAAATGAAGCTTGGCAGTTTGAAATGAGTATTACTTCATTATAACCTACCAGGTACATTTTGTCAAACAGTTTTTGTAGATTCATCAGTGTTTTACACTGATTGGATTGGGTATAGGATGAAACTGTATCTCCATTTCTCGTTTTTTACTCTGTTAACGGTAATATCTGTTTTTGTATACGTTAAACACTGATTCATTTATAAAGAAAGAGTGTGAATTATCGTAATGTATCTCTTCAAGTTTGATTTTATTGTTCTATTTATCTATAGATATATGTAAGTTGAAAGAAATTTTTGTCATTTTGTTACCACAAATGAAGAGGTGTGTTCAATTTTTTTTATGATCTGTTTTATCAAAATTTTGTGGTCGTATCGTCCGATGATATTTTACTCATTTTTATGCATTTGGAGGTCGCATTGAAATAACAATTCTACAGGGTGGCCAGGTTTGGTATATTTTTTTCCTTAAGTGTCATATTTTATAGTGAGTAGGTCCTCTTTATTTTTTTGCTCAAACTTTGGCATCCCTGATTCATACCGTAGTGTCAGGGTTGCCAGATGCTTGAACATAATAAAGGACAGACTTGCTCAAAAAAAAGGACATTTATTGTGAAAAAAGTATGCCAAACTTGGTAGCTATGCTTAAAAGTTGAAACATCTTGTAGTTTTGAAATTTTTTAATACCTATATTGTCCTGTGCTAAGCTTAAAAAATTACTGAACCCTTACATTTACATGCGAAATGTAATGTGCTGATATGAATACGCTTATCATTTATTCCTAAATATTTGCAGCAGTAAACTAGATATTTTAACATACCAGTTTCAATACTAGATTAAATTGGTTCAGTGTTTGAAGGGCATATTTTGTACTTGCAGGTAGCAAACTTTAGAAGAGGATATTCTAGGGTTTTTTTTCTAGTGCAATGGAATACTTCAT
This sequence comes from Halocaridina rubra, assembly GCA_037179515.1. Lineage (NCBI taxonomy): Eukaryota > Metazoa > Arthropoda > Malacostraca > Decapoda > Atyidae > Halocaridina > Halocaridina rubra. The sequence goes on from JAXCGZ010013231.1 coordinate 210,370, forward strand.
CTCTTTAAAATAGAATTATTTTAAATGGGGCCACAGTACTTCAGTCATATAGTGTTCGAGTTGAGAAGCTACTAATTCTGGTTCAGTCCCACTGCGGGACATTTAGGAAGAGCACCCACCCTTAATCCCACAATGCCATCATGTCTGTATCCACCCCCAGTTGAATGGGGATAAGTTGTCACACACAAAATTTATGTACATGTAATTTTTGGTCAATAATATAGGTATACTTTATGTCCTTGGACAATTTTTTGTACAGTTTAGTAATCATGCATAAATCATTGATCGTGATAGCGCAGTAGTTAGAGCAGTCGACTTGGGAAGTGACAAACCCATGTTTGAGCCCACCGCAGGGCAATAGAGAGGCCATCCAGCTTTATTTCCCCATCTCCAGTTTGTCTGTGTCCACCCCTATTCAAATGGGGATTAATAGGGACACAAAAAATGGCAACAAGTGTTCTGTCATTAATGCTATTTCTTATACTTGCCACACAAGGGGGATTGCAGCTCCCTATATATAGTGTATAGATATCATCAACTTAATTTATTTGGCATAACTTGAACTATTCTTTGATAGTAATATTCATTGCCCTTTTTTGCATCACTTATCCTCATTATTTGGGTGGAGAAAGATAGATTGGATCTTGGGAATTAGGGCTTCATGCCCTTCCTAACTCCCAGTAGTGGGCTTTCTCAAGGGTCTGTCACTTTTCGAGTCAAGTGCTCTGTCCACTGGACGGTTTCCATGCTTTGAAAGAAATATTGAGTGAAATATTTGTGAGAATATACATGCTAAGAAAGATATTTTGTTCATAAGAATGGCTAGTGAGGACAGCCCTGTTATTTAGACAGGGAGTGCCATATGTGCAAAGAAATGAAGATCTGTAATATTTATTAGGGTAATTTTGACATTTTATTTTCACACTTGGCCTAGGGGGAATGTAGCTCAGTGGTAGCATGCGCAAGTTGGGAAGTGACTAACGTGGGTTCAGTCCCACCACGAGGTGTTGGGAAGGGCATCCAGCCTTAATCTCTCGGTTCCAACATGTCTGTATCCAACCTAATTTTGAATGGGGACTAAATGTGACTATTGAGAGGTTTTGTGGTAATTGTAATAGTGCATTGGCTTGAGAAGTAACAGACATGTGTTAGAGCCCACCATGGGGCAATAGTCCCCAGTTCGAATGGGGATCAATGGTTACACATAAAACAGCAAACAAATGACCCCTGAGGGGATTTTAGAAGAGGGAGATCTTTCAAACATGGCTCCAGTGTTGAAAGTTTTCTTAATGATGAGCAAAAAGGGACTGGTGAAGTATTTCATAATTATGAAAAGACCAGGTTGGAGATTTTTTTCATCTCCAACCCCATTATGAACAGACCAGGGTTAACAGAAATTAAGGATCGATAGTTATTCTCCTTCCCTGAGCTTATTATTTTATATATATATATATATATATATATATATATATATGAATCATTTTTTTTTTTTTTTTTTTTTACCCCGACCGGGGCACTCAGTTAGAATGCGTTCATTCCTAAGTATAGCAGATATAAGCTATAAGGTTGGATTCCTTTTAACCTTCTGTGGTGTAGTGGTAGCTCCTTGACTTAGTAATCATAAGTCCTAGGTTCGAGTCCCGGTCGGGGTAAAAAATGATTCATGTTTTCACATATGTAATGTGCTTATTTGATAATATATATATATATATATATATATATATATATATATATATATATATATATATATATATATATATATATATATATATATATATATATATATATATATATATATATATATATATATATATATATATATATATATATATATATATATATATATATATATATATATATATATATATATATATATATATATATATATATATATATATATATATATATATATATATATATATATATATATATATATATATATATATATATATATATATATATATATATATATATATATATATATATATATATATATATATATATATATATATATATATATATATATATATATATATATATATATATATATATATATATATATATATATATATATATATATATATATATATATATATATATATATATATATATATATATATATATATATATATATATATATATATATATATATATATATATATATATATATATATATATATATATATATATATATATATATATATATATATATATATATATATATATATATATATATATATATATATATATATATATATATATATATATATATATATATATATATATATATATATATATATATATATATATATATATATATATATATATATATATATATATATATACAGTGATCCCCCGCTGGATCATGTTTCTTGGTTAGCGTTTTCACTGTACCACGATTTTTTTTTTGGCAAATTATCATTTTATTTTTTGGGTATACAGTGTTCCCCCCCTTATTGCGGTAATTCGGTTCCGGGACCCGGCGCGAACCAGGAAAACCGCGGAGTAGGATCAGCCTATATGTACATAGATATTTTCATTTATTTTTACGTTTACACTGTATAAACCCTCTCTGTACTGTTAACAAACCACCCTTTACTTCATAAATAACAGCATGCAACGTAAATTTATAAGAAAGTGATTGATAAAATTACGGTGAATGAAGTGGTAATTACATGACATACTCATGTACATAGGTATTTTACAATTATTTTTAAGTTTACGTACTGTATAAACCCTCCCTGCACTGTTAAAAAAACACCCTTTACATTATAAATAACAGCAAGCAACGTAAATTTACATGAAAGTGATAGATAAAATTACGGTGAATGACGTGGTAATTACATGACATACTCATATACATAGGTATTTTACAATTATTTTTACGTTTACGTACTGTATAAACCCTCCCTGCACTGTTAAAAAAACACCCTTTACATTATAAATAACAGCAAGCAAAGTAAATTTACAAGAAAGTGATAGATAAAATTACGGTGAATGAAGTGGTAATTACATGACATACTCATGTACATAGGTATTTTACAATTATTTTTACGTTTACGTACTGTATAAACCCTCCCTGCACTGTTAAAAAAACACCCTGTACATTATAAATAACAGCAAGCAACGTAAATTTACATGAAATTGATAGATAAAATTACGGTGAATGAAGTGGAAATTACATGACATACTCATGTACATAGGTATTTTACAATTATTTTTACGTTTACGTACTGTATAAACCCTCCCTGCACTGTTAAAAAAACACCCTTTACATTATAAATAACAGCAAGCAATGTAAATTTACATGAAAGTGATAGATAAAATTACGGTGAATGAAGTGGTAATTACATGACATACTCATGTACATAGGTATTTTACAATTATTTTTATGTTTACGTACTGTATAAACCCTCCCTGCACTATTAAAAGAACACCCTTTACATTATAAATAACAGCAAGCTAGGTAAATTTACATGAAAGTGGTAGATAAAATTACGGTGAATTAAGTGGTAATTACATGACATAATCATGTACATAGGTATTTTACAATTATTTTTACGTTTACACTGTATAAACCCTCCCTGTACTGTTAACAAACCACCCTTTACTTCATAAATAACAGCATGCAACGTAAATTTATATGAAAGTGATAGATAAAATTACGGTGAATGAAGTGGTAATTACATGACATGCTCATGTACATAGGTATTTTACAATTATTTTTACGTTTACATCCTGTATAAACCCTCCCTGCACTGTTAAAAAAACACCCTTTACATTATAAATAATAGCATGCAACGTAAATTTACATGACAGTGATAGATAAAATTACGGTGAATGAAGTGGTAATTACATGACATACTCATGTACATAGGTATTTTACAAGTATTTTTACGTTTACGTACTGTATAAACCCTCCCTGCACTGTAAAAACACCCTGTACATTATAAATAACAGCAAGCAACGTAAATTTACATGAAATTGATAGATAAAATTACGGTGAATGAAGTGGAAATTACATGACATACTCATGTACATAGGTATTTTACAATTATTTTTACGTTTACGTACTGTATAAACCCTCCCTGCACTGTTAAAAAAACACCCTTTACATTATAAATAACAGCAAGCAATGTAAATTTACATGAAAGTGATAGATAAAATTACGGTGAATGAAGTGGTAATTACATGACATACTCATGTACATAGGTATTTTACAATTATTTTTATGTTTACGTACTGTATAAACCCTCCCTGCACTATTAAAAGAACACCCTTTACATTATAAATAACAGCAAGCTAGGTAAATTTACATGAAAGTGGTAGATAAAATTACGGTGAATTAAGTGGTAATTACATGACATACTCATGTACATAGGTATTTTACAATTATTTTTACGTTTACACTGTATAAACCCTCCCTGTATTGTTAACAAACCACCCTTTACTTCATAAATAACAGCATGCAACGTAAATTTATATGAAAGTGATAGATAAAATTACGGTGAATGAAGTGGTAATTACATGACATGCTCATGTACATAGGTATTTTACAATTATTTTTACGTTTACATCCTGTATAAACCCTCCCTGCACTGTTAAAAAAACACCCTTTACATTATAAATAATAGCATGCAACATAAATTTACATGACAGTGATAGATAAAATTACGGTGAATGAAGTGGTAATTACATGACATACTCATGTACATAGGTATTTTACAAGTATTTTTACGTTTACGTACTGTATAAACCCTCCCTGCACTGATATATATATATATATATATATATATATATATATATATATATATATATATATATATATATATATATATATATATATATATATATATATCAACACTCTACGGTGTTTGATATCCACGTTTCACTATCTCGTCCAGAAAACCCAAGCGCATTAACACTGAGAAATACTCCATGAAGATTATTTAGTCTGTTCTAGCAAAGAGACATGAGCTTTCCACCTATAACTAAAGTTTCTATGTATTCCATGAAGTTCGATCTCGCAATCTTACTCCTTATAAGATGACTAGCATTGAAAGACCTTGACATACTCATGTACATAGGTACTTTACAATTATTTTTACGTTTACGTATTGTATAAACCCTCCCTGCACTGTTAAAAAAAAACACCCTTTACATTATAAATAACAGCAAACAACGTAAATTTACATTTTCAATAAAAAAATTAAAATACTGAAAATTTTTATTTTTTCAATATTTTAATATTTTTGCATATACCCATAAAATAAAATAATAATTTTTCCAAAAAAAAACGCGATACAGTGAGAACGCGAACCAAGAAACGCGAATAACCGGGGGAACACTGTATGCAAAACTATTAAAATATTAAAAAAATAAAAATTATCAGTATTTTCATTTTTTTATTGAATAAAACATATTTCATTATCTAATTGATAAAAAAAAAATTTATTTACCAGCCTACGAATGATAAAACAGTAAAAAATAGTAAAAAACATAAATTTAGATATATGTACGTACAGTATAACTCACAGTATTGTATCATGAGAAATAGTGTCCGATAGCGTACAATGTATTGGGGTCGCAGCTACGTGAGCTAGTATATATATTTATATTTCCAGTAGTTTCATGATTTTATTGATAAAAAAACTTATTTCTTAGCCTAAGAATAATAAAACAGTAAAATATAGTATAAAACATAAATACTAACAGTATTGCAACATGTAAAATACGATACCGCTATCAGCATTTCGGACAAAGGCTCGTTCAGTATAACTCATGTGTACGCTGTTCACGTTGTGCTTATTAAACGTTTTGCTTCTGTCCGATAGCGTACAATGTTTTGGGGTCGCAACTACGTGAGCTAGCATATATATTTATATTTCCAGTAGTTTCATGATTTTATTGATAAAAAAACTTATTTCTTAGCCTAAGAATAATAAAACAGTAAAAAATAGTAGAAAACATAAAATACTAACAGTATTGCAACATGTAAAATACGATACCGCTATCAGCGTTTTGGACAAAGCCTTCCACCATCTTCCATTGTCTCGCCTCAATCGTGTGCGCCGTTCACGTTGTGCTTATTATTATTAATACATTTTGCTTGTGATTTTTTTACTCGCATATTTTAACCTTTGCAATGCCTCCCAAGCATCCTTCATCTTCTAAGGCTTCTTGTAGTGAGCCTAAAGTGGCAAAGGAAAATGTTAACCATAACAGATAAGGTAAGTTTACCTATCACGTACATATAAATTTACGTTGCATGCTGTTATTTATAAAGTAAAGGGTGGTTTTTTAACAGTGCAGGGAGGGTTTATACAGTAAAGGTAAAAATAATTGTAAAATACCTATGTACATGAGTATGTCATATAAATTTTTGCTTGCATGCTGTTACTTATGAGTAAAGGGTGGTTTGTTAACAGTACAGGGAGGGTTTATACAGTTTATACGGTGTACACGTGAAAATAAATTAAAATATCTATGTACATATAGGCAGATCCTACTCCTCGATATTCCTGTTTCGCGCCGGGTCCCGGAACCGAACCCCCGCGATAATGGGGGGATCACTGTGTAAATATATATATATATATATATATATATATATATATATATATATATATATATATATATATATATATATATATATATATATATATATATATATTATATATATATATATATATATATATATATATATATATATATATATATATATATATATATATATATATATATATATATATATATATATAGTGTGACACCGGGACAGGCAAAAACTACCCTTATCAATAAAGGTCTGGGCACAAGAAAACACCAAGACGAAGGAAAAGAAAAAGGTTAAGGACAAGGCAGAGATGAGGTAATGTCACACAAAGGAAAACGACAGACAGAAAAAATAATCAAAGTACAGAGGACCCAGAGATATGGAGAACTAGGCCCTGAGGTGGCGATAGATCTGCTTTTTGAAGGATGATAGGTCATAAGAATTAGGAAAGACAGAAGGAGGAAGAGAGTTCCAGAGTGGAGGTAGATGGAAAGAAGCAGTCGCTGCACTGACCAATCCATGAGCTACAGATCTCCACACCGTACCTGTGAGATGAGGCCACTTAGCGAGTGTTACGCAGCCTCGGCAGAGGGGGAGGGATGCAACTCGCCAACTCATCAGAGCAGCGATGGAAGTAGTAGCGATAGAAAACAGAAAGGGACGATACCTTACGGCGAAGAGAGAGAGAATCCAGATTAGAAGCAAGAGAAGGATCATGAAAGAGTCTGACTGCCTTAGATTCAACCCTATCAAGTAGATAAGTATAAGAAGAAGCACCCCAGATGTGTGAGCAGTATTCTAAGCAGGGGCGGATAAAACCTTTATAAATTTTAAGTAACTGGGCGTCATTAACACTAATAAGTTGGCAATCCAAGAGGCCTATATTAGACTGACCATACTTGCTGAGATTCAGATATCCTTCTAGCTTATTATATTTCAGCATCTTTATAGTCGTTGTCTTCTTCCAGCTGAGCTTGTTATTTGGCTTATGATGATAAAAATAATAATAATAATAATAATTTATATTGCTGCAAAATGCAATTTGTCATTTGATCTGGTATATTTGCTAGGTGCATTTTTTTTCATTTTATTCTAGAAGGAGAACCTGTATTGTGGATGTTCTGGTGTTTTCTACCAACTTGTTCCTTTTCTAAGGTTTGCAATGTATGTACTATAGTTTAGGTAGATTTAAAACACATTTTCATGAACGCATATTTGGTCAAGAAATTTGACCTTTATAAGAAGGTATTGTTGATTTCTAGTGGGTCAGGGTGGAAGAGACTAGTCATAAGAAGTGGCTTTAAAGGGAAGGGGAGCAAAGGTCTGGCAATCCCACAATCCCATCCTTTCTGAAATGTATTTCTCTTTTCCATATAATAGCAGATGGAAGTAATGAGGATGGGTTGGGTTCAGTGTAATTGCCTAAATGTGCTTACGGAAAAGAGCCTCAAACTTGTAACTTCCCGTCTCCTGGTCGGTTCCATTTTGTACTTGGTGATACTTATCATACTTGTCCTTAAAACTATGGATTGAGTTAGCATTAACTACCTCCTCACTTGGCGAATTCCAATTATCAACTACTCTTACACTAGAAAAGTACTTCCCTACATCCTGCAAAGAAGTATTCTTATGAAGCTTCAAACTATGACCTCTAGTTTCAGTGCCAGCTATATCAAAATATTGATCCCTATCCACTCTGTTATAACCATGAAGGAGTTTAAAAACAGTGACCATATCCCCTGTCATTCTTCTAGCTTTGAGTGATGGCAAGTCTAATTCCTTTAGCCTCTCTTCGTAAGTGAGATTGCGTATTTCTGGCACCAGTTTCGTGGCATGTCTTTGAACTTTTTCCAGCTTAACTACGTGCTGTTTTAAGTGTGGATTCCAAAAGGGGGCTGCTTATTCAAGCTTTGGCCTCACATAGGTTACATAAATATTTCTGAACATTTCATTGTCCATGTGCCTGAATGCTACCCTTACATTTGCTAAGAAAGTATATGCTGCCCTTACTATGCCATTTCTATGCATTTCTGGAGACAAATCGGCCAGTGTGTTTACTCCTAGACCTCTCATTCTTTGTCACTCGAAGTTCCACTCCTGCCATTGAGTAGTCAAGCTTTGGCCTTCTTGCACTTATACCCATTCTGATTACCTTACATTTTGAAGTATTGAATTTCATTAGCCACTTTTCTGACCACTCATGCAGACTATTTAGATCTTCCTGAAGTTCTCTACCATTGTTCTCGTTTCTTGCTTTTTTCGCAATCTTTGCATCATCTGCACATTAATGATTGAATTTACAGCCTCTGGTAGGTCATTTACATATACAATGATGAAGCCTATGTGCCTCCCTTTTTATGTTTATTGTTACCACCCTGCTAACTTCAGCAGAATATTGGGGAGCGCAGGAAAGGTAAATTTGGTCAAGATTAAGACAAGGGTATGACCTGATGTCATAAATGTAGTAGATAGTTGTAGCTTTAGGCCTATTTACTTATATTATTAATATAATTTGCAAAACTGAATCTCTTCCAGTTGATGATTGAAGTACAGATAAGAGAATTCTTTTCTTCTGAAGTTCCTTATCTTGTATGCCAATTAGATTTTAATAATTTTTAATAAGTATTCTGCAGGTTTATGCTTGATTTAATTTGTCATTATATGTACAGTAGTATTGGCAAATTTTATGTTTTGTAATCGTCAGTATTTCAGTTTGACTCTCTCCGGAAGAAATTGCTTATAGAAAAATGTCTATGATAAGTCAACTTTTTTTTTTCACAAGGTGCAGTATTATGGTTTATTGATGATAATCGATTTTTTATATATACTTTCTTGTATTATAATCATCAATATTTCAGTTTGACGTTCTCCAGTACATGGTGGTTACAGAAATATGGATTTGATATATTAGGCTTTTTCTTCCACATAAGAGCAATATTATGGTTTCATGGTGGTAATCAACTTGCATACATACTCCATGTAAGGATGTTGTGAAGTATCAAACAGTAATAGTACATTCGTTTATTTTTTTATATTGCATTGCTTTTTAGTTTTAAACATTTTAAAAGCTCATTGTATCTTAACTTATAACTCCATTTTCCAATACATATATTCCTGCCCTCTTCCATGTCTGTAATTCTTGTCTGTTTCTTTTTTCCATTTTCATTTATATTCCTCCCATACTTAACTGTCTATCTTTGCCATATTCCCTAATGATTATTTAAATTAATTGATTGCTCCTTCTCCTCTCACATGCTTGTAACAGTCTTCTTCTTTCAGCTTCTCCTTGTAGGGGTTGCCACAGCGGATGAGCAGTCTCCAAACTGCCCTGCTCTTAGTTTCACCGCACAGCCTCATGTCCTCCAGCACCACATCCATAACTTCCACCGCAGGCCTTCTTCCCCGCTTTTTGCCTGGCACCTCCATCCTCATCATTCTTCAGCCAACATACCCCTCATCCCTCCTTAGCTGCCCAAATAATTTCATTCTTGGATCTTTTATCATGTCCCAAAATACTCCTACCTGTGCTGTTCCACTAATATACTCATTCCTTATCCTGTCCATCCTTGTCAAGCCCAGAGAACACTTTATCATATTCAGCTTTGCCATCTTTACATCCTGTCTTTTTGCCAGTGGGACTGTTTCCAAGCCATGCAACATAGCTGGTCTTCTTAGTCTTGTAAACTGTATCATTCACTGCTGCAGGTACAATTTTGTCCCCTATCACTCATCTTCACTCACTCCCTCCTGCTTACACTCTCTTCATCACCTCTCTATCACACTTAGTTGCTTTGAACATTGACCCCAAATACCTAAACTCATCCAACTTCAGCACTTCTTTGCCTGGGAACATCACTTCTTCACCTCCCACCCTTTCATTCACACGGATGTACTCTGTCATGCTCCAGTTGACTTTCATTCCCCTTCTTTCCTGTGCATATCTGCACCTCTCCAGGTTCACGTCAACCTGTTCCTTACTCTCACTACAGATCACAGTGCCATCTGCAAACTTCATTGTTCACAGTGACTCCTATCTGATCTTGACCATCATCACTGCAAATAAGGAATGCTTGGGCTCGATCGTTGATTCAGTCCCATCTTCACTTGGGAGTTCATTATCATTCCTGCTGCACACTTCACCAGTCACCTGATCATACATATCTTGCACCACATTCACATACTTCTACTGCTCCCAACTTCCTTATGCAATGCCACAATGCCTCTTGGTCCCTTGTCATACACCCTCTCTAAATACCCAAAGAATGTAACTCCTTCTATCTCTGTCTCCATCAACACATTCTGAGCGAAAATTGCACCTGTAGTTTTCGTTCTTGGCATGGAAATTATATTGCTGCTCACAAATCTTCACATCTCTTCTCATGCTATGGCTGATCAACTTTATTCCTCCGTAAATACTTGCAGCAGTACTAAACAGTTACCATCCTTTCTTCATTGAACGCATATTTAATGTCAAAGGACATGTACCCTTCTGCCATTCTCTCATCCTTCATTACCTCTTCCTCTCACCTAGTCACAATGCTTTGCCATATCACAACTGCTCCCAACTCTGCCATCTATTGCTTCCATATTCCTTGCCATGACCTATTGCTCATCTCATCCCTGCCACTTTACACTTTCACTGCAAACAACAATGCTACCCTTCTCCCAGATTGTAAACTCCCTGTCCACTCCCAACCACCCTCCTCCTTACTAATTATTGGCCATTTTGGAACTTCACATTCTGCACCTACTTCTGGCTTGAACAGCTCTGCAGATATAGTTTTCAAAATATTTATCTCAAAACCTTTCTCACTAGGCCACTTGTATCAAGAAAACTTACAGATTCAGATTGTCATTCACATATATGATAGTGCGAGTATATATTTTTTTTATATGGGATTGAGTGGACATATTTTGATTGAGTGGACATTTTTGAATGGTAGAGTGAGGTAAGTAACAATTTTTGAATATGGGGTTAAATAAGTAGACATTTTTTGAATATGGGGGTAAGTTTATTTTACTGGTAGAAATGGAGACAGCTGATCTACACAGCAGTACAGTACATATGCCACATATTAAAGAAATTGAGATCCAAAATCCATCTAAAAAGGACAGCGTAAACATTTAAATAATACAGTTCGCTCCCTAAATTGTTCTTGTAAGAATATTAACAGCATGACGCATTAAAGGTAGACTATGAAATAAAAGTAACTGTCAGAAGCTACAGCTTAAAATTATCACTAACTGAAAATAATTACCAAAGTAACACGTTTAAATTATTTTTTTAATCACCTATACTCTAGCCTGACGCAAGTAATGCCCAGATATTCCATTTACATTTTCATGAAGAGGAAGTTTACTATTTAAGGTTTCAAAGCATATAAGCAAAAACTTCAGAGAAAGAAATTTATCACAAAAATATATTGTCAATAACCACAGAATATTAGTGATATATATAACTACAAACATAACAAACTAGTAGCTCAGCAATAGCCAAGAAATTGTTCCATTTTTTATAATTTTGCCATTTTTGATGGAATAAAGTTTTTGAATTTGCTAGAGGCTTCTTCTTCAGTTCTGGCTATAAATAACTTGAAGCTGAAAATACTCGTCCAACTCAAGACATGGGGTTGAAGCATGTTACCCTTTCAAGAGCCAATTGTCAGGAGGGAGCCACTACAACACAGCCTGCCTCCCTTAAACTGAGCATACAGAAAACTTTGACTGACAATTGCCTCCAAAAATAAGATTGTGTACCTCCAATCAACAATCAGAGTTTTGGCCAACAAACTTTGAAAAGTGTACTTCTTTCTTATTTTGGAAGACGGCTCTTCTCCCATACCAACCATAAAGATGAGATCCAACCCAATATTAAATGAAATGAAACAGCTTTGTCTCTGCACTAGTCCTCAATGACTGACAGGAAAAGTAAATGTTTATGTACAAAGCAGTGGCGGTCCCAACGCAGTTGTAGGCATGAGAAACGTGGACAACTGACTTACGAGACCTGAATGCAGTGTTGGAAATATAAAAACACAAAAGTCTGGAAGACAGATGAACCATCATCAGCAAGTAGAACGAAGATGAAACAAATATATAAGCATTAGTCACCATGATTCAACTGAAAAGGATGGTCATGATTGGATGAAAGACAAATGTCTGCAAAAACAAATGTAATTCCATAGAGCTCTTAGGGAGTGCTTGTTGTGTTGGTGGTGCTTGTAAGCAGTGCAGTCTTCGATAATTTGTTGATTGTATGAGGTGATGCCAGGACAGGCATCATTAACAGCGTCAGCCAACCTCTCCAGATAGCTCACAAGGGCTGGGTGGTGCCAAGATCCCAGCCTCTTCAAGTGGTAGGGAGAAATCGGAAGGATGGATGTAAGTTGTGCAAGCAGCTGTACGTTGTCGTCCAAGAATATGGAGGGGAATTGTGGATGTCATAGTGAGTCCAACAAATATATATGCAATGACCCTAACAAGGGTAATTGTAACCATTCGTTTATATACTTCCTAATTCCCCTTACTATTCAAGAAGGACAAAACAGATGCATGCACCTCTTAACATACATCCTTCCGAATCCTCCCTACCAAGTGAAGACAGAGTCCACCTGGCTTAGATGTGAGGAGAGCAAAATTCTGCTATGCTGAGCTATCAGAAGAGCCTGGACGACTCTGTCAATGATGCCTGTCCAGAAGGTGGACACATCACCTCATACAATCAAACACATAATGGAAGATGGTACGCCTTCCAACGACAAATAAGATTGAAAGTTATCATAGGGCCAACCCTTTAAATACAGCTTTTGTCCAAACTCGAATACTTTTGCAGTCTTCAAATGCTGAAGAGAGTATGAAGACATACAGAGCTTCGTTGTCAGCATATGTTCTAGTGCCTCTGAACTATGACGAATTTAGCATTGCCACAACATTAGTTGGCTGAGGAGCATACAGCACAAGTGTTGGAAGGATGGAGAAAACTGTTTTTTTTTTCCTGGCATAAGATAATATATATAACAATAGTTAAAGTGCAAAGAAAATTAACTTTCATACCTAATTCTTTACTGTGTGACCTTTACTAACAGCTCCTGGCTGAAAGAGTGCCAAGCACAAACCTAGAGGCTTTATCAAGATTTAATCTGATAATGGAGTTACATATATCCAAAGCTGAATTGGAGAACTCTAGTGATGGCATCAATACAGATATGTTAGGATACAAGAAATTTCAATACTAATCCCTAGGCAAGCTAAATATATCCCTCTTTAAAATCCAAAAATAATCTATGTGCAAGCTAAATTTATCCCTCATGCTAAAAATTACAAAAATAATCCTAGCACAACCAAAATTTATCCTTCTTTAATAAGTCTGAATTTTGTAGTGTAACATACAAATGCTATTTGATCCAATTTAATAAAATGGGATTGGAACAGATTGGAATGATAAAATCTTTCACTAATAAGATTTCTACAATATTAAGCCTGAATTTAAAGAAAATTTGCGACAGCAACGATGCATTTAGCAATGACAGACCATTGAAAAACAAATCTCTAAACATGACTATTTTCAACTATTTATGGAATGTTCATATAGGAAATGCCAAATACAGACAAAAGGGCACTTATACTATCAAATCGAAGGCAGTTTTGCCTATCACAATTCAGAGAGCAATATATAAAGAGCACAGGCCTCAGTATCTTTACTTACAAATGCTAAAACACTATATAAAATATATTACCAAGCTCTGCTGGAGGGGGCAGTGGTTAGCACACTTAATTCCAAAGTAAGACCCTTGATTAAGCCCACTGCAAGGTGTTGAAAAGAGAGACCTACAATCGAGCCCACTGCAGGGGGTTAGGAAGGGCATCTAGCCTTAATTTCCCAGCTCCAACCTGTTTGCCCCATAATGGGGATTAATAGCGACACACCAAACGGCAAACCTAGCTTTGCTATAGATAGAAGTAAGAACTGGAATAGCTGTCAAATTGCAACGTTTTAATACACAAAATATTTGAGCACTTAATCATATAAAATAAACTACTGTACTCACTAAAAAAAGCAAATGTAGTGTGAATGTTCTAATTCACACTAAATCTATGATCAGTTAACCATTCACACTTAAATTTTAATAAAAAAGCCACTCAGCTTTACTGTAAAGAAAATAAGGGTTATTTCACTATGCATCTTGGCAATGCTTTAAAAATGCCCTCTTTCTCTCTTTATTTCCACTTCTTTCATTTTAACTATTAAAAACCAAATAAAGCTATATCCACCACCTACACTATCCAAATATCTAATTCTGAAAGAAAGGAAGATATGATTAAAAATAAAAAAATTGTACAAAGCCCTATGCAAATCCTGGAAATGTATAGAAATTTCAGAGCCACTAATAAGGACACAGAAAAGTAATAAATATGTGCTTAGTTACACTCTACAGTAAAAACAAACTGTGAAAGACAAAAATGATAAAATTTTAACAAAAGATACCAGTCAAAAAGTAGTGAAAATTCCCTTAAGTATACCTGGCAACAGCTGCCCTTCTGCTACATTAATTCAAGCAGTAACTCGAGTGACTGGAAGCTTAAAGTAAAATAGAAACTTGGAGTCTTATTTAACAGATGTCCCTTTCAAACGAAATATAGCAGAAAATGTTACTTGAATGCGATATCTGCACTACAAAAGGCAGCAAATTGTGTTTCCTCGCTTCTCTGTACCTTTGTAAAACTAAATAATTAGAAAACTTGAGTTTATACAGATTTTTTAACTTCATATTCTAACAAATGCTTTTCCATTACTGTAAATTAAAGATACTGATGTTTTAAGCAAGTTAGAAATGACATCAAAAGAATTTATAAAACTCGTTTCGTAAATCTTTTTGGCAGGCTTAAAAAAAATATTTATTACTGTAATACACTAAATATATGGATGGCATAAAATTCTCTATATAGGAAAATATGAAATATCCATAAACTCATATTTCTACATACATTAACAACATTAACAGTGCTCCTCTATTTCATTAACGATATGCATAACTTTGGTACTGCTAATATATAAAATTACGTGACAGCGATTTTGTATCAAAGACGAGATTCGTTCACGTTCAAATAAAATGTACCATGAGTTGCCAAATAAAAAAGCAGTTATTGAGAGCTATTTTACAAAAATTTTCTTTACTTAAATGCACTATTAAAGTACCAGAAAAATTATTCAAATTATGTAACTGCTGTAATGTAAGCATCCTTCATACAGAATTACGTGACCTTTGTTTTTAACGATGGTTGTTTGAAGTGGTCTTAGTCCACCATAACATGGTTGTTTGTAGTGGTCTTAGTGCTCCATAACAATGATTGTTTGTAGTGGTCTTAGTCCACTGTAGCAACTGTTGTTCATAGTAGTCTTAATCCTTCAAAATAAAGGTTGTTCATAGAGGTCTTAGTCCATCATAATACTAACTGTTCATAGTGGACTTAGTCCACCATAACAATGGTTTATTTATAGTGATCTTAGCTCACCATAACTACAGTTGTTAATAGTGGTCTCTGTCCATCATAACAGTTGATCGAGGTGGTTTTCACCCACTGTGACTGTTTGTTCGCAGTGATCTTAGTCCACCATAACAACAGCTGCTTGTAGTGGTCTTCGTCCACCATAACAATGGTTGTTCATAATGGTCTACTTCAAAGAAATGTTCTTCACTGCTATCTTCAATCTGTTAAGTACTAACTCGAAGCATCCCACTCGTCTTTAGGAATTCTTGGCTCCTTGCTGAAAAACGATTCAGCTTTTGCTAGAGGTGCTCTTTTCTTAGTCTGGAATTTAAAGTTAAAATATCATTATTGAATGCAATATCAAATAATTTATATGCAATATCAATATGATACCAAACAGGTAATGTAGATTTAGGTATGAACACAAGAATCGTCATGCATGACCCTAATTATCAACAGATAAAATGGGAGAGTAATTGGAGGTTAATACTGTATTTAGCCACTGATCTGCATGTGTGTAAAAACAAGATACCAAAAGCTGTGATTACAGAAGTTAAAAGACTCATTAGGTGCTAATTAATATGAAACATGAAGCTGAAATAAATATTTTGAACAGAAGAAGTTCTTTTGAGAGTACTTACTGACAGTTACTGTTGAGGGGTTAACACAAGCCAGATATGGAAGAAAAGAGAGAGACAATGTTAGTTTTTTATTTTTATCAAAGAATATCTAATGAGAAAAAACTATTCAGTACTTTAGGTTTCTTTTCAACTGCATGGCTTTCACATATCTTTTATATACTGTATATGTGACGCAATAGATCAATTATGCTTCAGTAAAGATCCAAGTTCGAAAAGTGTATATTGTAACTTAATAGTTATTAAAAGTTATTAGAAGTAAAAAAAAAAGCTAACATAAAGAGTAAAATATAAGTATGCTGGATGCCTGTTACTTTGGAGTAGCTACATATTTTTCCCTCATTTATGATGAAAATAGGGTGTGAAGTCTTAAACTGGATGTATACTCTGAGTACACATGTATTATTATTATTAATATTATTGCTATTATTACTATTATTATTGTTGTTATACTGGATGTACACTGAGTATGTTATTATTATTAATATTATTGCTATTATTATTGTTATTATTATTATCATAAGCCAAGCAAAACGCCCAGCTAGAAAATGTCAGAAATAAAATTGAGACTCCCCAACTTACGAGTGAGTTAGGTTCCAGAAGTCCGTTTGTAACTATAATTGTTCGTAAGTTGTCTTTAGGTAAAAGAAAGTACTGTACAGTACATATATATGCAGTGCTGTACATTATTATTGTTGTTATTATTATTATCATGAGCCAAGCAAAATGCCCAGCTCGAAAAAGTCAGAAATAAAAGAGAGACTTCCCAACTTACAAATGAGTTAGGTTCCAGAAATCTGTTTGTAACTATAATTTTTCGTAAGTTGTGTTTAGATAAAAGGAAGTACTGTACAGTACATATATATGCAAAACTATACAATACTTAGGCTAAAGACACTTAACTACTACATAAAACAAAGTATACAGTATTAATGAATGTTAATACAGTATTAACAATGTAATAATACAATACAGTACAGAAATACATACATTAATACATGGGTAGATTTTTGTTTGTATCTGTGAATGTTCGTGACTCAGATATTCATAAGTGTATACCACTTCAAAAAGTCTAGTATAATTTTGATATTATAAATTATTATAATTATTATCATCATCTTCATACACCAAGAAACAAGCCCAGCTGGAAAAAGTCAAAGGCTATAAACTACAGTCAACTCGTTTTTTACGCGTTGCTATAATACGCGAAACTGGAATATAGCCTCCAAAAAATAATAGTAAAAAAAAAAAAAAAAACGATATGTGCGAGCTACGAGCGTGAACGCAAGAAAAACTGAAAAAATGGTTGTTTAGTAACTAAGCGACCGCCTCTGAGGCAGTTTCCCACCATGCTGCCATGTGCTCCTCTCTTTAACCAGTATTAACCCCAACAACAACCAGTGGTTTGCTCTCCCCCTTCCTCCTCCTCTTCTCCCTCTCTTGCCGCTCAAGTCTCCTCCTTCCACTTACGTCAGTTTTGTTTACGTTTGCAGATAAGGGTTCGTTCTCAGGGTGCGTTAATTTTTTTTTGCTGTACAGTATTTTTTGGAAATCTATGTATCTTTTATAATGTACACTATTTGTATATTAATATAAATAACTACAGGTCTTTCAGCTTTATGTACAGTACTTATAAAATATATTTTACTTATCTTATATCATTGGCATAGTGTGTCTATGTACAGTTGTGGAACGTATATATGCCTATTATTATTGTTTCTTATGGTGAATGACTGGTTACATTACGCGAATTTTACATTACACGTCACTTCTGAGAACCTATCCTCGCGTTGTTCCAAGAGGTGAGTGTATATTAATGCAAAAATCAAACTAAAGCAACATTTGACGATACCATTGTTACACAGTGGTATCGTCTGGGGCCGGTAACATACTAGCCCCAGGTCAGATCCTACCCTAGGGTTGGATTAGCTTTAACTGTCTCATGTCGTTACAAATTCAACTGGGGGGTTACTGATTCCCTATAGGTCAACCTAATTATTAAGCCACTGCCTGGCCCAAAAGACATGTAAGTTTTGTATTGAGAAGATATTTGAAGGTCAGAAGACAGAATGCTTAAAAATGCTGTTGTAAATATAAGTGTCTGAGCTTTTATGGACTGGAGAGCATATCAAAATAACTTCACCAGTTAAAATCATATTGAATATTGTCATGTCCAAGTCTATAATTACAAAACTGTATTTACAAAAATTCCACGTGAAGAGTGTGCAGAATACATCTTATTTGACAAGAATGTTTTTTGTTGTTTTATGTGTCGGTGTTAATCACCTTTCATAAGGGGGTTGACACAGACATGTTGGAGGTAAGGAATTAAGGCTGATACCCTTCCTAATGCCCTGTCGTGAGCTCCAGCAAAGATTTGTCACTTCCCGAGTCGTGCACTCTAACCACTGTGCTACTATGGCACCCCTCCCATTTGACGGGTTTAGAAAATTGTCATCACACTCCTCTACTAGTTAGCTTCAATAATGATGGCAACATATTTCAAAGGTCAATGCAAGACTTACTTCTGTAAATAAAATGCAGGTGTAATGGAAAAAAAAATTGGATTCTGTAAATACCAGTAATGCCAGGTTCCCCTATGGTAATTCATATTTACAATGCAAGTCACCTCACAATCCTGACCTAATTTCACCCAACCCAACCTCACTTAACAATTTACACGCTTATTTAACTTTACATGGGGTTCTAGGGGTTGCTCATCCTTGTAAGATCTACAAAATTTGCATTTCATGTACTACTTTGATATCAATTCATCTCAAATAGGAGACCCGCAAGATGTACAGTCAACATCCATTCTCAATATCTTTATCTGAGACTATGACATTCCCCAAGGAGCTAAGATGAGTGTCTGAGGCATGCTTTGCTTCTGATGAATGTACATGCTTTGACTCGGTCACCTCCCCCTTACAAGGGAGAATATATGTATGAATGATCCATTCATTCACAGTGTGCTCTCGTGCCTAATAATTCGCTACTGCTAAAGTAAGGAAACCATTCTTCTTTCCATAATTAACTTTCCTTTTGTTACATCACTATTCCATTTAATTTGTCACAAGTAACCCCACCTGAATGAGGGTGGACACAGACATGTTGGAGCTGGAGGATAGCTTACACTCCAAAAACAATGAGTCAAGCTCACATATGAGAAACAGTAAATCTCTCAATATCGTACGTACGTTGCATACAATAGTAAATATTCAAAAATTATTTCTTGCATTGAGGACACAAGATATCTCAGGGAACACTAAAAAAAACATAAAATTCAATTTTGCTTTCAGTAAAATTTCATCAATATGGAAATGATATTGAGTATATCTGATATTGCTGCTAGATTATAAAAAAATAGTTCTCAGTCTATATTGACATATTTTTAAATGATAGGTAAAAGTAGCCTGAATATAAAGGAAAAATAAAATAAATCTAAGAGTGAAAGAAATCAAATATAAAATCTAACTTACAATAGAAAGGATATTTATACCTAGACACCCAATAAAGTATTTTGCATATATATATATATATATATATATATATATTATATATATATATATATATATATATATATATATATATATATACAGTACTTCAACCTACCTGGCTGGTGCGGTAAAGTAAAACCACACGCCAAATTAGTTTGTGAGAGCGACAGAGGAATACACAGCTAGCAGCACTGCTGTATTCATATTTACAAAGTTAATGACTTTATTTATTTATTTATATATATGGTTATATTGAATTTGAAAAAGAAAAACACACACAGCTGTAAATATGATTTTATTCGAAATACACAGCTAGCAGCACTGTTGTATTCATATTTATCAAGTTAATGGCTTTATTTATTTGTTTATATATTTGGTTATATTGAAGGATTATATTGCATTTAAAAAAAAATACCAAGCACAGCCATAAATACAATTTTATTCGAAATACACATGAATACAATGCTAGCAAACACAGCTGTCATCACTATGGAAATTAAAATTGAAGTGGCAAACTGTGCTGATGAGGGAGAATCTTGTACAAATATTGGCCGCAACCTCGGATTAGCCCATATGACCTTGGCCATGATTATCAAAGACAAAGATCGCATCCGTGACCAAGTCTCTCCCTCCCTATGCAAGCACACCACATGAGTACAGTAAAAGTAAGCAATACCTAAAGTTTAGGTGTAGTGTAATGTTTATAAGTGTCTTTTATTATCTTACAATGAGAGCTTATTTTGTTGTAATTTAATATTTTTATGCTTAAAGTGTGGTTTATTATCTTACAATGAGAACTTATCTTGTTGTAGTGTAATATTTTTATGTTTATAAATGTAGTATTATTATCTTACAATAAGAACTTACAGTACAGTATATTTTCTATAGAATATGTACTGTACTATATGTTCTCTTGCCTCTCCAGACTCACCTGCCCCTGTCTCCTCAGCAGCTGCCATCCCAGCTTCCTTTATATATATATATATATATATATATATATATATATATATATATATATATATATATATATATATATATATATATATATATATATATATATATATATATATATATATATATATATATATGATTGTGACACCAGAACAGGCCAAAAAATAATAAAATAAAACAGCCCTCACCAGGTCTGGGCACGAAGAATATACAAAATAAAGAGAAACAGAAATGGAGAGTGTAATGACTTGTCAGATGTGAAGGGATAATATGAGGTGGGTAACGAATAACCAAGAACATTCAGTGTTGATGTAGGCATAGAAAAAGAACCGTAACTGAAGGAAGACTCAACATCGAACTGTCCTGGACAGCCCTATTTAAGTTCAAAAAACCTTCAGCTGTAGTATCACAACGGGCGGATGGCGCCATGGGCCAACCTACTACTCCTGATAAATTTAAAGGTTTGCAATACTATTAAGATTAGTTTTAGAATTTTTCTATATGATAGATTAAGAACTTAGATTACCTTTCTATATTTTAAATGATTTATTTTCAACATAGGTTGGGGAACCTAGGTTCGAATTTAGGTGAATTCCGACTAACGTCTAAATTTGCTTCAAGTCAGCTCTTAAGCCCAATGTTAAACGAGGACCCCCTGAGGGGGTCCCCATAATAAAGTATAAATAAGCAAATTTTTCGACACACCAGTAATCCAGATGCAAACCAACCAGAGTAGTAAAGGTAAGCAATACTGTATAGTGTACTTTAACTATTTTTATGTATTAGATTAAGAACTTACATTATTTTTCTATGTTCAAGAGTATTTATAGCGTTGGTGGGAGCCCTAGGTTCGAATTTAGGCATTTTCCGACTCGCATCGAAATCTGGATTAAGTCAGCTGTCAGGAATTGAACCTTGACTTAAAACAGAGACTCCATGTATTTATATAAACAGTATATATATATATATTATATATATATTATATATATATATATATATATATATATATATATATATATATATAATATATATATATATATATATATATATGACCAAAGTTTTTCAGCTTCTTTGTAAATTATAAAAGAAAATAAATTAAATAAGAAATTCAACAGTAACATTAGGGCTGACATTATCAGGAAGTACTCAATTCTGATATTGTAAGAGTTAGAAAAGTCATTCATCATTTCCCTCTCAAAATAGGTGATGAATTTAATGAATCTTCTACGATAAATGGTATATCATTACCATATATTCATCACTACTAAACACATGAGGTTGAATTAAATTTTTTATTCGTCACTTTAAATACTGTAAGTTAAAATGATACGTAGAATGACATAGGAATGAAAGTGAAGGTGGTCTGAATTATGAAAAATATTCAGTCAGTCATTTATATATGGTAAACTTGTCATGCTTAAAAAAATATTTTAAATCACGTTACCATGGAAACAAAAACCGTTATTTCACTGGACACAATAATTAGAATTAAACAGAAATTATTGCATATTTTTAACATTCAACGAAACATAGGTCACTTTCTAATGATTAATAATGTGTACACAAAGTCAACATGCAATGCCATTACATGCTTGGTACGGTATTAGCACAAGACTAAGTGAGAATTGGAGAGATATATCTACCAAGTTGTAAAGTTTAAAGTTATAAATGTTAATCACTATGATTATTGTTTATAATAATAATTAATATAAATATTTGTAATTTAAATATACTCCATGTATCAATGATACATAAAATGAATGTAGCTAGCCATCACATACAAGCTTTCTTGGTATTAATATGGAATTACAAGCTGAATTTTTACTGAGGACTTTTCCTAGTTTCCATAAAACAGGTAACAGAAAACAGGAAGTCCACAATCAGCACAAGGGATTGCCTTGTTTTGAACTAATACCATTACAGCAAATACTGAATGAAATAATTTTATTTTATCTATAATAATAGCTGTAAGAGGAAAGCCAATTACTGTCAAGAAAGCTCCAATTTGTGAAGGCATGGGAAAAATCAAAAGGCAAACAAAAATCTATCGATATATATCCTTTGAACATGAAATTTATGAACAGTATGAAACAGAAACACGCAATGAGACTATTCCATACATAAGAATAGGCAGCGTATGCCTGCTCCATGCGTATAAAGAATGGACACTATGTGACTATTCCATGCATAAAAAACAGGCATTGTGTGACTGTTCCATGCACTGAGAATGGGTACTGTCTAACTGTGCCATGCATAAGGAATGGGCACCGTGTGACTGTTACATGTCTAAAGAATGGGTACTGAGTGTCTGTTCCATGCATAAAGGCAGTTAGCAACAGAAAGAAAGAAAAGGCTATCTAGGCAATAAAAATACAATTCAAACCTCAGTTCCATTTACAGCGCTGTGGTTCACCTCGCCTGCAGCTGTCTCAAGTACTTGAACGGATGACGACTCTACAGGTAAAGTAATTTAACAACCTCAATGTACAGAAATTACCTTTATGTAATGACAAAGCTATCTGCTAACTTTTAAGTATACTGAATTTTAATTACTTGGCTACAGTATCTAGAAAATGAAATAATATTAACAATGATATATAGCTAATTATTATTATGGATAATGAACTATACAAGATTCATGAAAATCCAAGCAAACAACAGAATGAACAATGAACTAAACATGATTCATGAAAATCCAAACATATAACAAAATAAATGAATTATGAACAATACAAATTTCAAGAAAATCCAAGCATATAATAGAAACAATATACAATAAACTGTACAAGAGTCAGGTAAATCAAAGATAGCATTAGAATATATTAATAATGAATTATAAAAGATTTATGAATATCCAAGCATACAACAAAATAAAGTAATAATGATCAATAAAAGTCCAAGGACATGTATACAATAGAATAAATAAATAATGAAGGATACATGATTCAAGAAAATCCAAGTATACCACAAAATAAATGAATAATGAATTATACAAGATTCAGGAAAACCAAGCATGTTGTTTTTTAGATTCTCCACCCACGGATGGGTAGAACGGGTCATGGAGGACCCATAAGCCGGTTGCCAGCTGGCACAGGCCCCAACCCCCCACTGTGGTGCCCAGCCACAGCAGTAACCTCCCCAGTAAACAGCATAAACTCTCTTGCCTGGACGAGGTGCGATCCCTAGACCTCGCGAATGCGAGGCCAGCGTGTTACCACTGTACTAGCCAGGAGGCTAAACCAAGGATACAATAGAATAAATGAATAATGAACTAAAGATGCACTAAAATGCAAGCATACAACAAAATAATCAATGTCCTATAAATACTTCAGGAAAATCCCAGAATACATTAATGAATACGAAAAATCCAAGAATTCAATAAGAAAAATGAATAATTTAAGTTTTAGGAAAAACCAAGCATACAACAGAATAAATGAACCAAACAAGAATTAGGAAAAACCAAGCATACAACAAAATAATGAATAATGAACTATACTTGATTTAGAAAAATTAAAGCACACAGTAAAATACATGAATAATAAACTATGCAGTACATGATTCAGGAAAGTTCAAGCATTCATTAGAATAAATGAATAATGAACTATGCATAATTCAGCAAAATAAAACTTAGACTTGAATAAATAAATAATGAACTTTAACATGATTCTGGAAAATCCAAGCAAACAACCGATTACATGAATATTAGAGTGTAAAATTCAGCAAAACCAAACATACAATAGAATAAATAAACAATGAACTATACAAGATTTAGAAAATCCAAGCATACAAAAGAATAAACTATACAAGATTTAGAAAATCCAAGCATTCAAAAGAATAAACTATACAAGATTTAGAAAATCCAAGCATACAAAAGAATAAACTATACAAGATTTAGAAAATCCAAGCATTCAAAAGAATAAACTATACAAGATTTAGAAAATCCAAGCATTCAAAAGAATAAACTATACAAGATTTAGAAAATCCAAGCATACAAAAGAATAAACTATACAAGATTTAGAAAATCCAAGCATTCAAAAGAATAAACTATACAAGATTTAGAAAATCCAAGCATTCAAAAGAATAAACTATACAAGATTTAGAAAATCCAAGCATACAAAAGAATAAACTATACAAGATTTAGAAAATCCAAGCATTCAAAAGAATAAACTATACAAGATTTAGAAAATCCAAGCATTCAAAAGAATAAACTATACAAGATTTAGAAAATCCAAGCATACAAAAGAATAAACTATACAAGATTTAGAAAATCCAAGCATTCAAAAGAATAAACTATACAAGATTTAGAAAATCCAAGCATTCAAAAGAATAAACTATACAAGATTTAGAAAATCCAAGCATACAAAAGAATAAACTATACAAGATTTAGAAAATCCAAGCATACAAAAGAATAAACTATACAAGATTTAGAAAATCCAAGCATTCAAAAGAATAAACTATACAAGATTTAGAAAATCCAAGCATACAAAAGAATAAACTATACAAGATTTAGAAAATCCAAGCATTCAAAAGAATAAACTATACAAGATTTAGAAAATCCAAGCATTCAAAAGAATAAACTATACAAGATTTAGAAAATCCAAGCATACAAAAGAATAAACTATACAAGATTTAGAAAATCCAAGCATACAAAAGAATAAACTATACAAGATTTAGAAAATCCAAGCATTCAAAAGAATAAACTATACAAGATTTAGAAAATCCAAGCATTCAAAAGAATAAACTATACAAGATTTAGAAAATCCAAGCATTCAAAAGAATAAACTATACAAGATTTAGAAAATCCAAGCATTCAAAAGAATAAACTATACAAGATTTAGAAAATCCAAGCATTCAAAAGAATAAACTATACAAGATTTAGAAAATCCAAGCATTCAAAAGAATAAACTATACAAGATTTAGAAAATCCAAGCATTCAAAAGAATAAACTATACAAGATTTAGAAAATCCAAGCATTCAAAAGAATAAACTATACAAGATTTAGAAAATCCAAGCATACAAAAGAATAAACTATACAAGATTTAGAAAATCCAAGCATTCAAAAGAATAAACTATACAAGATTTAGAAAATCCAAGCATTCAAAAGAATAAACTATACAAGATTTAGAAAATCCAAGCATACAAAAGAATAAACTATACAAGATTTAGAAAATCCAAGCATTCAAAAGAATAAACTATACAAGATTTAGAAAATCCAAGCATTCAAAAGAATAAACTATACAAGATTTAGAAAATCCAAGCATTCAAAAGAATAAACTATACAAGATTTAGAAAATCCAAGCATACAAAAGAATAAACTATACAAGATTTAGAAAATCCAAGCATACAAAAGAATAAACTATACAAGATTTAGAAAATCCAAGCATTCAAAAGAATAAACTATACAAGATTTAGAAAATCCAAGCATTCAAAAGAATAAACTATACAAGATTTAGAAAATCCAAGCATACAAAAGAATAAACTATACAAGATTTAGAAAATCCAAGCATTCAAAAGAATAAACTATACAAGATTTAGAAAATCCAAGCATTCAAAAGAATAAACTATACAAGATTTAGAAAATCCAAGCATTCAAAAGAATAAACTATACAAGATTTAGAAAATCCAAGCATACAAAAGAATAAACTATACAAGATTTAGAAAATCCAAGCATTCAAAAGAATAAACTATACAAGATTTAGAAAATCCAAGCATTCAAAAGAATAAACTATACAAGATTTAGAAAATCCAAGCATACAAAAGAATAAACTATACAAGATTTAGAAAATCCAAGCATACAAAAGAATAAACTATACAAGATTTAGAAAATCCAAGCATTCAAAAGAATAAACTATACAAGATTTAGAAAATCCAAGCATTCAAAAGAATAAACTATACAAGATTTAGAAAATCCAAGCATACAAAAGAATAAACTATACAAGATTTAGAAAATCCAAGCATACAAAAGAATAAACTATACAAGATTTAGAAAATCCAAGCATTCAAAAGAATAAACTATACAAGATTTAGAAAATCCAAGCATTCAAAAGAATAAACTATACAAGATTTAGAAAATCCAAGCATACAAAAGAATAAACTATACAAGATTTAGAAAATCCAAGCATTCAAAAGAATAAACTATACAAGATTTAGAAAATCCAAGCATTCAAAAGAATAAACTATACAAGATTTAGAAAATCCAAGCATTCAAAAGAATAAACTATACAAGATTTAGAAAATCCAAGCATACAAAAGAATAAACTATACAAGATTTAGAAAATCCAAGCATACAAAAGAATAAACTATACAAGATTTAGAAAATCCAAGCATTCAAAAGAATAAACTATACAAGATTTAGAAAATCCAAGCATTCAAAAGAATAAACTATACAAGATTTAGAAAATCCAAGCATACAAAAGAATAAACTATACAAGATTTAGAAAATCCAAGCATTCAAAAGAATAAACTATACAAGATTTAGAAAATCCAAGCATTCAAAAGAATAAACTATACAAGATTTAGAAAATCCAAGCATACAAAAGAATAAACTATACAAGATTTAGAAAATCCAAGCATACAAAAGAATAAACTATACAAGATTTAGAAAATCCAAGCATTCAAAAGAATAAACTATACAAGATTTAGAAAATCCAAGCATTCAAAAGAATAAACTATACAAGATTTAGAAAATCCAAGCATACAAAAGAATAAACTATACAAGATTTAGAAAATCCAAGCATACAAAAGAATAAACTATACAAGATTTAGAAAATCCAAGCATTCAAAAGAATAAACTATACAAGATTTAGAAAATCCAAGCATTCAAAAGAATAAACTATACAAGATTTAGAAAATCCAAGCATACAAAAGAATAAACTATACAAGATTTAGAAAATCCAAGCATTCAAAAGAATAAACTATACAAGATTTAGAAAATCCAAGCATTCAAAAGAATAAACTATACAAGATTTAGAAAATCCAAGCATACAAAAGAATAAACTATACAAGATTTAGAAAATCCAAGCATACAAAAGAATAAACTATACAAGATTTAGAAAATCCAAGCATTCAAAAGAATAAACTATACAAGATTTAGAAAATCCAAGCATTCAAAAGAATAAACTATACAAGATTTAGAAAATCCAAGCATACAAAAGAATAAACTATACAAGATTTAGAAAATCCAAGCATTCAAAAGAATAAACTATACAAGATTTAGAAAATCCAAGCATTCAAAAGAATAAACTATACAAGATTTAGAAAATCCAAGCATACAAAAGAATAAACTATACAAGATTTAGAAAATCCAAGCATTCAAAAGAATAAACTATACAAGATTTAGAAAATCCAAGCATTCAAAAGAATAAACTATACAAGATTTAGAAAATCCAAGCATACAAAAGAATAAACTATACAAGATTTAGAAAATCCAAGCATTCAAAAGAATAAACTATACAAGATTTAGAAAATCCAAGCATTCAAAAGAATAAACTATACAAGATTTAGAAAATCCAAGCATACAAAAGAATAAACTATACAAGATTTAGAAAATCCAAGCATACAAAAGAATAAACTATACAAGTTTTAGAAAATCCAAGCATTCAAAAGAATAAACTATACAAGATTTAGAAAATCCAAGCATACAAAAGAATAAACTATACAAGATTTAGAAAATCCAAGCATTCAAAAGAATAAACTATACAAGATTTAGAAAATCCAAGCATTCAAAAGAATAAACTATACAAGATTTAGAAAATCCAAGCATACAAAAGAATAAACTATACAAGATTTAGAAAATCCAAGCATACAAAAGAATAAACTATACAAGATTTAGAAAATCCAAGCATTCAAAAGAATAAACTATACAAGATTTAGAAAATCCAAGCATTCAAAAGAATAAACTATACAAGATTTAGAAAATCCAAGCATTCAAAAGAATAAACTATACAAGATTTAGAAAATCCAAGCATTCAAAAGAATAAACTATACAAGATTTAGAAAATCCAAGCATTCAAAAGAATAAACTATACAAGATTTAGAAAATCCAAGCATACAAAAGAATAAACTATACAAGATTTAGAAAATCCAAGCATTCAAAAGAATAAACTATACAAGATTTAGAAAATCCAAGCATTCAAAAGAATAAACTATACAAGATTTAGAAAATCCAAGCATACAAAAGAATAAACTATACAAGATTTAGAAAATCCAAGCATTCAAAAGAATAAACTATACAAGATTTAGAAAATCCAAGCATTCAAAAGAATAAACTATACAAGATTTAGAAAATCCAAGCATACAAAAGAATAAACTATACAAGATTTAGAAAATCCAAGCATTCAAAAGAATAAACTATACAAGATTTAGAAAATCCAAGCATTCAAAAGAATAAACTATACAAGATTTAGAAAATCCAAGCATACAAAAGAATAAACTATACAAGATTTAGAAAATCCAAGCATTCAAAAGAATAAACTATACAAGATTTAGAAAATCCAAGCATTCAAAAGAATAAACTATACAAGATTTAGAAAATCCAAGCATTCAAAAGAATAAACTATACAAGATTTAGAAAATCCAAGCATACAAAAGAATAAACTATACAAGATTTAGAAAATCCAAGCATTCAAAAGAATAAACTATACAAGATTTAGAAAATCCAAGCATTCAAAAGAATAAACTATACAAGATTTAGAAAATCCAAGCATACAAAAGAATAAACTATACAAGATTTAGAAAATCCAAGCATACAAAAGAATAAACTATACAAGAGATAGAAAAATCCAAGTGTACAAGA
>JAXCGZ010013232.1:10000-12500 GCA_037179515.1 Halocaridina rubra
CTCTAATACCGGCCCTTGAGCTTCTATCACTGCAATCTGAGGGGGTGGGGTATTTTCTACTGTAAATACTGACTGAAACTCCTTGTTCAATTCTTTGCAGATCTCTTCGTCCATCTCAGTGATGCTTCCATCCGCTCTCTTTAGCCTTAAAACCTGTTCTTTTACCTTCAGTTTTCCTCTGATAAAGCTGTGGAAAAGCTTGGGATTTTCTTTAGCCTTCCTGGTGATGTCCCTCTCATAATCTTTCTCTGCCTCTCTCCTTTTACTTAGGTAGTCATTTCTTGCTCTTTTGTAGGTTTGCCAGGCATTTATGTTTTTTCTCCTCCTATACCTTTTCCAGCATTTGTCTCTCCACTCCTTAGCTCTTTTACACCCATTATCGAACCATTTCTCTCTGGCATGAATTACACCTACTTTGGTGACAGGTATGCAGCAATCTACTATCTTCCCATATTTCTCACAAAAGATGTCATACATTTCTTGTACAGATTTGTTGTAAAATAAGGTTCTCCAGTCAATAACTGCAAAAAGCTCATTCATTTTGATGTAATCTCCTTTCTGATAGTTCCTCCTCATGTCCTCAGTGCCTCTACTCTCAGGAAGAATGTCTTCAATGATATACTCCATCAACAACACACAGTGGTCACTCTTTCCAATTGGTGGTTCATACTCAATATTTTCAATATCCAACACATTATCTGTGAACACCAGATCAAGTAGTGATGGCTCATCCCCACCCCTGGCTCTTGTTGGTTCCATTACATGTTGGTGTAGGAAATTCCCTTGTACGCAATCTAGGAATCTTGCCCCAAAGGAGTCCTCACCACTGTGTGGGTCAAGATTTATCCAATCTATCTCTTTATGATTAAAGTCTCCCATAATCAAAATCCTACATTTTTTCTCCCGCGCCATGTTAACAACTGAGTTTATGACTTCAATCGTACCTATATGACTTTCCTCATAAATTTCAAGCCTATTTTGGTTCCTTGGTGGGTTGTATACAACAGTTATTATAATGCTCTCTGACCCAGTATTTATGCGAGCAACAAGAAATTCCCTGAACTCACTTTCTATAGCCAAGTTTATCTCTTCAACTTGAATCCTCTCACTTATGAGCAGTGCTATCCCTCCACCAGTCCTCTCAGATCTTTCGACCCTTAGTATTCTGAAGCCCTTAGGAAAAACTGTGACACTGTTTATGTCCTCACTCAACTTAGTCTCTGTAATTGCTACTATATCTGCCTTACTGTTGTGAATCCTATCTTTTAATTCTACTGCCTTACCAGCTAATCCATCAGCATTTGTGTATAACAATCTTAATGAGGCCCCATCCCCTGATCTTCTGTCATTATCTTCTTTATCTCCCCTTTGTCTGGAAGTATTCCGTAACGAAAATTTTTCTTCTCTTCTTCATTTCTTTCATCATTTAACCTTCTTGCCTCTTGCAACAAGTTTTTGATCTTTCCCATCTCTTCCTGTGTTCTGTATCGTCTAATGAACACTTCTTTGCATTCTTGAAGGTCTTTTAGACTTTTTTTTCTCAACAATATTTCCCTACATGTCTCCCCTCTCTCAAAGGTTACTTTTGTTGGTCTCGGCTTTCCTTCCCTCGAATATTTACCTAGTTGGTGTATGTTTACAATATCCTCAGGACCACATACTACTCCAAGCTTTCTTATCAGGTCTACAACGTTAGCTTTATTTTCTTCAAGTCTCCCCTGCCATGTTGGCTCCTGGGATTCACTTATGCCTGAGATTACCACTGTCTTCTCCTTATCAAGTGCCTGTCTGATGAGTGGGTTTGCCCTTTCCATCACAACGTCTTTCATTTTTTCGATTACTGTCTCTTTATAGTCAACTGTTTGTATGTTTTCCAGTGCCACCACCTTTACAGCCTCTTTTACTGCCACATTCCCCTTTAGTGCATCAGCAAAGGACGTTTTCATGGCATCATTTTCCATATTCAGCTCCTGGAACTCTTTTCTGAACTGTTCAATGTTTTCCTTAATCTGAACATTCCAAGCAGCAATCTCGTCTCTCTCAGAAGATAGCAGTGAACTAACATCTAATTCCTTTAGGTTGTCATTTAGCTGTTTGTTTTTATCTTCTTGATTAGAAATTCTAGATTCTAGTTGACTCTTTTCCCCTTCCAGCTTCTTTATTCTTTTTTCTAGTTCCTTTCTCTCCTGCCCTTGTGCTTTATTTGCTTCCTCCAAAGATCTTATTTGTTCTCTGAGTGTTTCATTCTCTTTCATTTCTCCATCCATATTCCGAATTTTATCATCAAGGCTTGTAACCATTTCCTCTAACTTCTTGATTCTCTGTTTAAGTCCTCTGATGACTACCCCTTCTCCCGACCCATGGGTGGGAGAGGTTTGGGACAGAGATGGCTTCATTTTTATGTTCTCCCTCTCACAGAATATAGAAAGAAGACGAGAAAGAGGAAAAAAAAAAGAAAAGAGAAAAACTTCTAATTTACCTTCACACAGTGCTATTTAGT
>JAXCGZ010013232.1:40000-52500 GCA_037179515.1 Halocaridina rubra
CAGGGGATGGGGCCTCATTAAGATTGTTATACACAAATGCTGATGGATTAGCTGGTAAGGCAGTAGAATTAAAAGATAGGATTCACAACAGTAAGGCAGATATAGTAGCAATTACAGAGACTAAGTTGAGTGAGGACATAAACAGTGTCACAGTTTTTCCTAAGGGCTTCAGAATACTAAGGGTTGAAAGATCTGAGAGGACTGGTGGAGGGATAGCACTGCTCATAAGTGAGAGGATTCAAGTTGAAGAAATAAACTTGGCTATAGAAAGTGAGTTCAGGGAATTTCTTGTTGCTCGCATAAATACTGGGTCAGAGAGCATTATAATAACTGTTGTATACAACCCACCAAGGAACCAAAATAGGCTTGAAATTTATGAGGAAAGTCATATAGGTACTATTGAAGTCATAAACTCAGTTGTTAACATGGCACGGGAGAAAAAATGTAGGATTTTGATTATGGGAGACTTTAATCATAAAGAGATAGATTGGATAAATCTTGACCCACACAGTGGTGAGGACTCATTCGGGGCAAGATTCCTAGATTGCGTACAAGGGAATTTCCTACACCAACATGTAATGGAACCAACAAGAGCCAGGGGTGGGGATGAGCCATCACTACTTGATCTAGTGTTCACAGATAATGTGTTGGATATTGAAAATATTGAGTATGAACCACCAATTGGAAAGAGTGACCACTGTGTGTTGTTGATGGAGTATATCATTGAAGATATTCTTCCTGAGAGTAGAGGCCCTGAGGACATGAGGAGGAACTATCCGAAAGGAGATTACATCAAAATGAATGAGCTTTTTGCAGTTATTGACTGGAGAACCTTATTTTACAACAAATCTGTACAAGAAATGTATGACATCTTTTGTGAGAAATATGGGAAGATAGTAGATTGCTGCATACCTGTCACCAAAGTAGGTGTAATTCATGCCAGAGAGAAATGGTTCGATAATGGGTGTAAAAGAGCTAAGGAGTGGAGAGACAAATGCTGGAAAAGGTATAGGAGGAGAAAAAACATAAATGCTTGGCAAACCTACAAAAGAGCAAGAAATGACTACCTAAGTAAAAGGAGAGAGGCAGAGAGAGATTATGAGAGGGACATCATCAGGAAGGCTAAAGAAAATCCCAAGCTTTTCCACAGCTTTATCAGAGGAAAACTGAAGGTAAAAGAACAGGTTTTAAGGCTAAAGAGAGCGGATGGAAGCATCACTGAGACGGACGAAGAGATCTGCAAAGAATTGAACAAGGAGTTTCAGTCAGTATTTACAGTAGAAAATACCCCACCCCCTCAGATTGCAGTGATAGAAGCTCAAGGGCCGGCTTTAGAGAACATCAACCTTACAGCCACAGAGGTATGCAAAGCGCTGATGGATTTAGATGTTCATAAAGCTACAGGTCCTGATGACATATCCCCTCATGTGCTTAAAAAATGCGCAAACACAATATCAGTGGCACTAAGTATCATATTTAAGGAGTCACTGGAGTCGGGGGAGATTCCAAGATGCTGGAAACAAGCAAATGTGATACCTATCTTCAAAAAGGGAAGGAGGGATACGGCTCTGAACTATAGACCAGTTTCCTTGACCAGCATAGTTTGCAAAGTTATGGAGAAACTACTAAGGAAACATATCTCTCTTCACTTGGAATCCTTCAACTTTTTGTCAGTGAGGCAACATGGCTTCAGAGAAGGTAGATCAACAGTAACAAACTTATTAGAATTTTATGATGAGGTAAGCCAAATCTTACAGGAAAGAGAGGGCTGGGCAGATTGCATATTCCTAGACTTCCAGAAAGCCTTTGACACTGTTCCACATGGGAGACTTATTAGGAAGCTGCACTCAATGGCTAGAATAGGTGGAAATGTTTTGGAATGGATAAAAACTTACTTAGAAGGAAGGGAACAGAGGGTTAGAGTAAGACACTCAGTGTCTGAATGGAGAAGAGTTCGTAGTGGAGTTCCACAGGGTTCAGTTTTAGGGCCACTTTTGTTCCTTGTATATGTAAATGACCTACCAGAGTCTGTAAATTCATTCGTGAATATGTTTGCAGATGATGCAAAGATTGTGAAGAAAGTAAAAAACGAGAACAATGGTAGAGAACTTCAGGAGGATCTAAATAATCTGCATGAGTGGTCAGAAAAGTGGCTAATGAAATTCAGTACCTCAAAATGTAAGGTAATGAGAATGGGTACAAGTGCAAGAAGGCCCAAGCTTGACTACTCGGTGGCTGGAGTACAACTTCAAGAGACAGAAAATGAGAGAGATCTACGAGTAAACATACTGGCAGATTTGTCTCCAGAAATACATATAAATGGCGTAGTAAGGGCAGCATATGCATTCTTATCAAATGTAAGGGTAGCCTTCAGGCACATGGACAAGGAAATGTTCAGAAATATTTATGTAACCTATGTGAGGCCAAAACTCGAATATGCAGCCCCCTTTTGGAATCCGCACTTGAAAAAGCACATAGCTAAGCTTGAAAAAGTTCAAAGACATGCCACGAAACTGGTGCCAGAAATACGCAATCTCGGTTATGATGAGAGGCTGAGGGAATTAGACTTGCCATCACTCGAAGATAGAAGAGTAAGGGGGGATATGGTGACAGTCTTTAAATTCCTTCATGGTTATGATAGAGTGGATAGGGATCGATATTTCGATATGGCTGGCTCTAGAACTAGAGGTCATAGTTTGAAGCTTCGTAAGAAAACTTCTTTGCAGGATGTAAGGAAATACTTTTTCAGTGTAAGAGTAGTTGATAATTGGAATTCGCTAAGCGAGGAGGTAGTTTATGCTATCTCAATCCATAGTTTTAAGGACAGGTACGATAAGTATCACTAAGTCTAAAATGGAACCGATCAGGAGACGGGAAGATACGAGCTTTGGGCTCTTTCCCGTAAACACAATTAGGTAATCACAATTAGGTAATCACACACACACAATATATATATATATATATATATATATATATATATATATATATATATATATATATATATATATATATATATATATATATATATATATATATATATATATATATATATATATATATATATATATATATATATATATATATATATATATATATATATATATATATATATATATATATATATATATATATATATATATATATATACATATATACATATATATATAGATATATATATATATATATATATATATATATATATATATATATATATATATATATATATATATATATATATATATATATATATATATATATATATATTAATCAATTAAGCACATTGCATATGTTGAAAACATGAATAATTTTTTTTTTTTTACCCCGACCGCGACTCGAGCCTAAGACTTATAATTACTAAGTCAAGGCGCTACCAACTGCAAACCACAGAAGGTTAAAATTAATCCAATCTTATAGCTTATATCTGCTATACCTAGGAATGAACGCATTCTATCTGAATGTCTCTATGTTCATATTACAGATTCCCCAACCTCACTCGTAGCTTCATTTTCGCATGTAATTCAGTTCCCAATCTCATTTGGGCTATACAATAATCAATTAAGCACATTACATATGTGAAAACGTGAATCATTTTTTATCCCGACCGGAACTCGAACCTAAGACTTATAATTACTAAGTCAAGGCGCTACCAACTACACACCACAGAAGGTTAAAAGGAATCCAACCTTATAGCTTATATCTGATATACTTAGGAATGAACGCATTCTATCTGAATGCCACTATGTTCATTTTACTCCGGTCGGGGTAAAAAATGAATCATGTTTTCTCATATGTAATGTGCTTAATTTTTTTTTTTTTAAGAGTGTGACACCGGGACAGATAGAAACTGCCCTCATCAACAAAGACCCGGGCACGAGAAAATACCAAGACGAAGGAAAAGAAAAAGGTTTAGGGCAAGGCAAAGGTGAGGTAATGTCACACAAAGGAAAACGACAGACAGAAAAAACCGTCAAAGTAATGAGGACCCAGAGATATGGAGGACTAGGCTCTGAGATGACGATAGATCTGCTTTTTGAAGGATGAAAGGTCATAAGAATTAGTAAAGACAGAAGGAGTAAGAGAGTTCCAGAGTCTGGATGTAGATGGGAAGAAGCAGTTCCTGTACCGACCTATCCGAGAACTACAAATCTCCACACAGTACCTGTGAGATGAGACCGCTTGGCGAGTGTTACACGGCCTCGGCAGTGGAGGAGGGATGCCACTCGCCAACTCATCAGAGCAGTGATGGAAGTAGTAGCGATAGAAAAGCGAAAGGGAAGATACCTTACGGCGAAGAGAGAGAGAATCCAGGTTAGAAGTAAGAGAAGGATCATTAATGAGTCTGACTGCCTTATATTCAACCCTATCAAGAAGATAAGTAAAGGAAGAAGCACCCCAGATGTGTGAGCAGTATTCTAAGCAGGGGCGGATAAGACCTTAGTAAATTTTAAGTAACTGCAATGAGGAAAAGTAATGACGAAAACGAAACAAAACCCCCAATTTTTTGGATGAAGATTTGGAAATTTGGATTATGTGATTCCTCCAAGACAAGTTAGAGGCTATATGGATTGCTAATATATTGATAGAGTTAAGAGGGTAAATTTCATTAGTTTCGAAGACAATAGGGTTATCAGGAGGATAAAAAGATAAAGAGATAGCCAGAAACTGTGTCTTGGAGGCATTGAATTTAACTAAATTTTGAGTGCCCCATTCAGATACTCTCAGCAAATCGGAGTTAAGAGTAGAAGAAAGAGTGATACGAGATTGATTAGGAGTAACAGATGAAGGTTGTGAAATGAAGCCACGAGTGAGGTTGGGGAATCTGTAATATGAATATAGTGGCATTCAGATAGAATGCGTTCATTCCTAAGTATAGCAGATATAAGCTATAAGGTTGGATTCCATTTAGCTTTCTGTGGTGTGTAGTTGGTAGCGCCTTGACTTAGTAATTATAAGTCTTAGGTTCGAGTCCCTGTCGGGGTAAAAAATTATTCATATTTATATATATATATATATATATATATATATATATATATATATATATATATATATATATATATATATATATATATATATATATATATATATATATATATATATATATATATATATATATATATATATATATATATATATATATATATATATATATATATATATATATATATATATATATATATATATATATATATATATATATATATATATATATATATATATATATATATATATATATATATATATATATATATATATATATATATATATATATATATATATATATATATATATATATATATATATATATATATATATATATATATATATATATATATATATATATATATATATATATATATATATATATATATATATATATATATATATATATATATATATATATATATATATATATATATATATATATATATATATATATATATATGTATAAATATATATATATATATATATATATATATATATATATATATATATATATATATATATATATATATATATATATGTATATATATATATATATATATATATATATATATATATATATATATAT
This sequence comes from Halocaridina rubra, assembly GCA_037179515.1. Taxonomy (NCBI): domain Eukaryota; kingdom Metazoa; phylum Arthropoda; class Malacostraca; order Decapoda; family Atyidae; genus Halocaridina; species Halocaridina rubra. The sequence goes on from JAXCGZ010013232.1 coordinate 45,570, forward strand.
GTATATGTATATATATATATATATATATATATATATATATATATATATATATATATATATATATATATATATATATATATATATATATATATATATATATGAATATATATGTATATATATATATATATATATATATATATATATATATATATATATATATATATATATATATGTATATATATATATATATATATATATATATATATATATATATATATATATATATATATATATATATATATATATATATATATACGTGCACACACATTCATATATACATACAAGTGTGTGTGATTACAATTAGGTAATCACACACACTTGTTTCCAGCATCTTGGAATCTCCCCTGACTCATGTGACTTTTTAAATGTGATACTTAGTGCCACTGATATTGAGTTTGCGCATTTTTTAAGTACATGAGGGGTTATGTCATCAGGAATTGTAGCTTTATGAACATCTAACTCCATCACCGTCTTGCATACCTCCGTGGCTGTAAGGTTAATATTCTCTAATACCGGCCCTTAGAGAATATTAACCTTACAGCCACAGAGGTATGCAAGGCGATGATGGAGTTAGATGTTCATAAAGCTACAGGTCCTGATGACATATCCTCTCAATTAATGCCACTATGTTCATATTAGTAGTAGGTAGGCCATGGCACCAGCTGCCCGTTGAAAGACTACGACTGAAGGTATTAGGATGCAACTTGGACTGGTCCAGACAGTTCCAGGTTGAGTCTTCCTTCAGGACAGTTCTTTCCTCATGCCTACATCTACACTGAATATTCTGGCATATTCATTACACATCTCTTGCTATTCCATTACATTTGACAAGTCACAACATTCTGCACATCTGTCTCTTTTACTTTCCTTTTCCTCACATTTTGTCATTATTTATGGAAGGCTCACAACTAATGGCCCCCAGTAACCGGCATAGTGGGGTCCGAAGAATCTCCGGGGATCGTGTTGACTCCACCATTGGCTTGAGGGCAGACACGCCTGGTTGTAGTAATGGTTTTGCTCTTAAACTTGCACCTCCCAATAGATCTGCTTCTTGCACTTTTCACTATTCAAACATTCGTGGGCTGAACTCTAATCTTTCATCTGTGGAGCAGCACTTGGGCACTTTCCTCCCTAACCTCCTCCTCCTATTTGAAACCCAGTTGTCTATACATGCTTCCACTGACCCTATCCAAATCTCCCATTATAATCTGTATACTCGTTTTTGTTCCAAAGGTGGGGTCTGTGCTTACTGCAACATTAACACTCTTACTATGAGGCTCATGGACCTTGAATCTCCTGACTTTGATGTTCTCTGGCTAAAAGTCTATCTCTCCACTACCACTATCATCTTTTGCTTCTGCTACTGTTCTCCAAACTCCACCGAGTTTGTGTCTTTCTTTGAATATCTCTCCTCGTGCCATGAGTCCTTGCTATCTTCTCACCCACATGCCGAAGTTCTCTACCTTGGAGACTTCAATGTACACCACAGTGAGTGGCTTCATTCTTCTCCCACTGATGTGGGAGGAAGCGAGGCTCTTGCTTTCTCTATTACTCACGATCTGGAGCAAATTATCAAACATCCTACTCGCGTTCCTGATCGTCACGAACATGTTGCAAACACTATTGACCTATTTTTTACTTCTAACCCTTCAAACTACTCTTATTCTGTGCTTTCCCCTCTTGGTATATCTAACCACTCCATGATCTCTGTCTCTTCCATTTTCGCTCCCCCACCACCAATCCCTCCTACTCAACGCCACCACTGGCACTTCGAGCGAACCCAATAAGTAAATTTGCGTAACTTTCTCTTTGACTTCCCATGGGATGACTACTGCTTTCGGTCCCGCAACCCTGATTGGGTAGCTGTAAAAGTTGCCGAGATCATGACCGCGGGAATGGAGGCGTACACCCCCTTTTCTACAAAAACTTTCTCTCCCCCTAAACCTTGGTTTGACCGTGCCTGCTTCATGGCTATCCAGGCTAGGAATCAGGCTCACTGATCTTACCAAGCCTCTCCTTCCGATTTAACTCGGTCTGCTTTTATTATAGCTAGGAATCACTGTACAGCTCAGATTCGAAGGTCTAAGGCTTCGTTTATAAGAAGGAAAGTTGATGACCTTAACTCCTCTCCCACTGACAAATGCTTCTGGTCCTTAGCCAAAAACCTCTCCAAAAATTTCTGTAACTCAAGCTTTCCCCCTCTCATTCGTTCTGATGGTTCTATAGCTTGCTCTCCCACTGACAAAGCCACTCTTTTTGGCTCTCATTTTTCTGCCAACTCTTCTATCAACGATTCCAGTGCACCTGTTCCTCAGTCTTTTCCCGTCTCTAACTCTATGCCCTCCCTTATCCTTTCTTCACGCAAAGTTCATAAGGTTCTTCGCTCACTAAAGACAAACAAGGCATCTGGTCCCGATGGTATGCCTGCAAGGTTCCTTAAGGAGTTTGCAGATTAACTGGCTCCTGTGCTTTGCCATCTTTTTCGCCTCATTCTGTCAACCAGTATCTATCCTTCATCTTGGAAGCATGCTCTAGTTCAACCTGTTCCTAAGAAGGGTGACCGCTCTATTCCTTCTTACTACCGACCTATTGCTCTAACCTCCTCTATTGCTAAAGTTTTCGAAACTTTGCTCAATGCTCACTTCTTGAAACGCCTTGAATCTAACTCACTTATCTCCGATCACCAGTACGGCTTCTGCAAGGCAAGATCCACTGGTGAAATTCAATACTTCAAAATGTAAGGTAATAAGAATGGGTACAAGTGCAAGAAGGCCCAAGCTTGATTACTCGGTGGCTAGAGTACAACTTCAAGAGACAGAAAATGAGACAGATCTAGGAGTAAACATACTGGCAGATTTGTCTCCACAAATACATATAAATGGCATAGTAAAGGCAGCATATGCATTCTTATCAAATGTAAGGGTAGCCTTCAGGCACATGGACAAAGAAATTTTCAGAAATATTTATGTAATCTATGTGAGGCCAAAACTCGAATATGCAGCCCCCTTTTGGAATCCGCACTTGAAAAAGCACATAGCTAAGCTTGAAAAAGTTCAAAGGCATGCCACAAAACTGGTGCCAGAAATACGCAGAGTCAATTATGATGAGAGGCTGAGGGAATTAGACTTACCATCACTCGAAGCTAGAAGATTGAGGGGGGATATGGTGACAGTCTTTAAATTCCTTCATGGTTATGATAGAGTGGATAGGGATCGATTTTTTGATATGGCTGGCTCTAGAACTAGAGGTCATAGTTTGAAGCTTCGTAAGAAAACTTCTTTGCAGGATGTAAAGAAATACTTTTTCAGTGTAAGAGTAGTTGAAAATTGGAATTCGCTAAGTGAGGAGGTAGGTAATGCTATCTCAATCCATAGTTTTAAGGACAGGCATGGTAAGTATCACTAAGTATAAAATGGAACCGATAAGGAGACGGGTAGATACGAGCTTTGGGCTCTTTCCCGTAAACACAATTAGGTAATTACAATTAGGTAATTACACAAATGCACACACCTGATCCTGTGGTTCCATATATTGTTAAAATCAGTATTCTTCCCATTTATATTAATTTGACAACTAGTTTTGATACACGAAATAATTGAATAATTAAATAAATACCAAAAATACACCTGTCAACAGTACTGAGTTAAGTTGCCAAGTAGTACAGCTGTCTAATTTTCTTCATTTTTTTTCTTTTCTTTTAGCTTTATCTTTTACTATTTTTTTATTCTGTATATATATTGAGTTAAATGCAAAGTCTGATCCTGTGATAACATATCTTGGTTAGCAAGTGAGTTTATCAGTTAAGAAGAATATATAGCAGAAACAGGTGGGTTCCTCCTCAGACAAATTCGAATTTTCCTTCAGGTTTGACTTTGTTTTTGTTGCATTTTTTTTTATTTTTTCTTTAATCCTCAAATTACCATAGTCAAATTTTTAAGTTAAGATGTGTGTTACCAGAAAAGAGATAAACTGAGTCACTAAATAGCACTTATATGGAGATATAAAGATTCTGTGTGAAGCTTAAATAAAAGTTTTTTTCTCTATTTTTTTCTCTTTCTCTTCTTCTTTCTATATTCTGTGAGAGGGAGAACATAAAAATGAGGCCATCTCTGTCCCAAACCTCTCCCACCCATGGGTCGGGAGGATGTGTAGCAATTAGGAGACTAAAACAGAAAATCAAGGATTTAGAGGCAATGGTTATAAGCCTTGATGATAAAATTCGGAATATGGATAGAGAAATGAAAGAGAATGAAACACTCAGAGAGGAAATAAGATTTTTGGAGGAAGCAAATAAAGCACAAGGGCAGGAGAGAAAGGAACTAGAAAAAAGAATAAAGAAGATGGAAGGGGAAAAGAGTGAACTAGAAACTAGAATTTCTAAACAAGAAGATAAAAACAAACAGCTAAATAACAACATAAATGAATTAGATGTTAGTTCACTGCTCTTTTCTGAGAGAGACGAGATTGCAGCTTGGAATGTCCAGATTAAGGAAAACATTGAACAGTTTAGAAAAGAGTTCCAGGAGCTGAATATGGGAAATGATGCCATGAAAGCTTCCTTTGCTGATGCACTAAAGGGGAATGTGGCAGTAAAAGAGGGTGTAAAGGCGGTGGCACTGGAAAACATACAAACAGTTGACTATAAAGAGACAGTAATCGAAAAAATGAAAGACGTTGTGATGGAAAGGGCAAACCCACTCATCAAACAGGCACTTGATAAAGAGAAGACAGTGGTAATCTCAGGCATAAGCGAATCCCGGGAGCCAACATGGCAGGAGGGACTTGAAGAAAATAAAGCTAGGGTTGTAGACCTGATAAGAAAGCTTGGAGTAGTTTATGGTCCTGAGGATATTGTAAACATACACCAACTAGGCAAATATTCGAGGGAAGAAAAGCCGAGACCAACAAAAGTAACCTTTGAGAGAGGGGAAACATGTAGGGAAATATTGTTGAGAAAAAAAAGTCTAAAAGACCTTCAAGAATTCAAAGAAGTGTTCATTAGACTGATACAGAACACAGGAAGAGATGGGAATGATCAAAAACTTGTTGGAAGAGGCAAGAAGGTTAAATGAGGAAAGGAATGAAGAAGAGAAGAAAAAATTTCATTCAGAGTTCTTCCAGACAAAGGGGAGATAAAGAAGATGATGACAGAAGATCAGGGGATAGGGCCTCATTAAGATTGTTATGCACAAATGCTGATGGATTAGCTGGTAGGGCAGTAGAATTAAAAGATAGGATTCACAACAGTAAGGCAGATATAGTAGCAATTACAGAGACTAAGTTGAGTGAGGACATAAACAGTGTCACAGTTTTTCCTAATGGCTTCAGAATATTAAGGGTTGAAAGATCTGAGAGGACTGGTGGAGGGATAGCACTGCTCATAAGTGAAAGGATTCAAGTTGAAGAAATAAACTTGGCTATAGAAAGTGAGTTCAAAAAATTTCTTATTGCTCGCATTAATACTGGGTCAGAGAGCATAATAATAACTATTGTATATAACCCACCAAGGAACCAGAATAGGCTAGAAGTTTATGAGGAAAGTCATATAGGTACTATTGAAGTCATAACTCAGTTGTTAACATGGCACGGGAGAGAAAATGTAGGATTTTGATTATGGGAGATTTTAATCATAAAGAGATAGATTGGATAAATCTTGTACCCACACAGTGGTGAGGACTCATTCGGGGCAAGATTCCTAGATTGCGTACAAGGGAATTTCTTACACCAACATGTAATGGAACCAACGAGGGCCAGGGGTGCGGATGAGCCATCACTACTTGATCTAGTATTCACAGATAATGTGTTGGATATTGAAAAAATTGAGTATGAACCACCAATTGGAAAGAGTGACCACTGTGTGTTGTTGATGGAGTATACCATTGAAGATATTCTGCCTGAGAGTAGAGGCACTGAGGACATGAGGAGGAAATATCCGAAAGGAGATTACATCAAAATGAATGAGCTTTTTGCAGTTATTGACAGGAGAGCCTTATTTTACAACAAATCTATACAAGAAATGTATGACATCTTTTGTGAGAAATATGGGAAGATAGTAGATTGCTGCATACCTGTCACCAAAGTAGGTGTAATTCATGCCAGAGAGAAATGGTTCGACAATGAGTGTAAAAGAGCCAAGGAGTGGAGAGACAAATGCTGGAAAAGGTATAGGAGGAGAAAAAACATAAATGCCTGGCAAACCTACAAAAGAGCAAGAAATGACTACCTAAGTAAAAAAAGAGAGGCAGAGAGAGACTATGAGAGGGACATCACCAGGAAGGCTAAAGAAACTCTCAAGCTTTTCCACAGCTTTATCAGAGGAAAACTGAAGGTAAAAGAACAGGTTTTAAGGCTAAAGAGAGAGGATGGAAGCATCACTGAGATGGATGAAGAGATCTGCAAAGAAGTGAACAAGGAGTTTCAGTCAGTATTTACAGTAGAAAATACCCCCACCCCCTCAGATTGCAGAGATAGAAGCTCAAGGGACAGTATTAGAGAACATCAACCTTACAGCCACAGAGGTATGCAAAGCGCTGATGGATTTAGATGTTCATAAAGCTACAGGTCCTGATGACATATCCCCTCATGTGCTTAAAAAATGCGCAAACTCAATATCAGTGGCACTAAGTATCATATTTAAAAAGTCACTGGAGTTATGACACATTCCAAGATGCTGGAACAAGCAAATGTGATACCTATCTTCAAAAAGGGAAGGAGGGATACGGCTCTGAACTATAGACCAGTTTCCTTGACCAGCATAGTTTGCAAAGTTATGGAGAAACTACTAAGGAAACATATCTCTCTTCACTTGGAATCCTTCAACTTTTTGTCAGTGAGGCAACATGGCTTCAGAGATGGTAGATCAACAGTAACAAACTTATTAGAATTTTATGATGAGGTAAGCCGAATCTTACAGGAAAGAGAGGGCTGGGCA
>JAXCGZ010013232.1:67500-82500 GCA_037179515.1 Halocaridina rubra
TCTATCTGACTGCCACTTTATTCATATTACAGCTACCCCCAACCTCACTTGTGGCTTCGTTTTCGCATTTAACTCAAATATTAATCTTATTTAGGACCAACCATAATCAAATAAACACATTACCGTATGTGAAAACACGAATAATTTTTACCCCGACCGGGACTTGAACCTAGGACACATAATTACTGTGCCAATGTGATACCATCTACACCACAGAAGGTCTAATATGAAAGCAAACCTTACAGCTATATCTGCTATACTAGGAATGAACGTATTCTATCTGAATGCCAGTCTGTTCATATTGCAGTTTCCCCCAACCTCACTCGTGGCTTCGTTTTTGCATTTAATTCAAATCTCAATCTCATTTGGGCCCAATAATAATCAAATAACCACACTATCGTATGTGAAAATATACATAATTTTTACCCCGACCGGGACTTGAACCTAGGACGCATAATTACTGTGCCAAGGCACTACCAACTACACCATAGAAGGTCTAAAAGGGAAACAAGCCTTACAGCTATATCTGCAATACTAAGAATGATCGCATTCTATTTGACTGCCACCCTGTTCATATTACCTTTTCCCCAAACCTCACTAGTGGCTTCGTTTTTGCATTTAGTTCAAATTTCAATCTCATTTGAGACCAACAATAATCAAATAAGCACATGACCATATGTGAAAACATGAATAATTTTTACCCTGACCAGAATTTGAGCCTATGACACATAATTACTGTGCCAAGGCGCTACCAACTACACCATAGAAGGTCTAAAAGGGAAGCAAACCTTACAGCTTTATCTGCTATACTAGGAATGAACGCAGTCTCTCTGAATGCCACCCTATTCGTATTACTGTTTCCCCCAACCTCACTCTTGGCTTCGTGTTTGCATTTAATTCAAATCTCAGAGTGGCATTCAGATAGAATGCGTTCATGCCTAGTATAGCAGATATAGCTGTAAGGTTTATTTCCCTTTTAGACCTTCAATGGTGTAGTTTGTTGCTCCTTAGCTACAAATCTCCACACAGTACCAGTGAGACGAAACTACTTGGTGATTGTTACACAGCCTCGGTAGCAGGCGAGGGATGCAAATCGTAGCTCATCAGAGCAGCGATGGAACTGGTTGTGATAAAAAGGAGAATTGGATGATACATTGTGGTGGAGAGAAAGAGAATCCAGATTAAAAGTAAGAGAAGGGTTGCTTATTGTCTTAGATTCAATCCTATCTAGGAGATAAGTATATGAAGAAGCACCATAGATGTGCGAACAGATTTTAAGCAGAGAAGGATAAGTCCTTCATAGATATAAAGCAATTGTAAAAAGAAAAAGTGATAACAAAAACGAAACAAAGATCCCAATTTTTTGGATGCATATTAAGAAATTTGGATTATGTGATTCCTTCAATACAAGTTAGAGGCTATCTGGATTCCTAATATGTTAATAGAATTGAGAGGGTAAATTTCGTTAGTTTTGAAGTTGATAGGTCTATCAGGAGTAGAATAAAATAAAAGATAAAAAGAAAATATCTTGGGGGCATTAAATCTAACTAATATTTGGGAGCCCCATTCAGCCACTGCAACTCGGAACTCAGAGTAGAAAAAAGAGTGATACAAGGCTGCATAACGAGCAGCAGATAAAGGTTGTGAAGAGAAATTAGAGGAAAAATGAGGGGGTAGAATGGTCAACAAAGGCGTGGAGAAGAGAGGATGATGGGGACTGAAGTAGATAGTTGATGAAGAAAAGGAACATAGTATTTGAATGAACAGAGCCCTGTGGAACACCACAGGTAACATGGAATGGGCTAGATGTTACACCATCAAAAACCACAGATATAAAACAGTCAGAAAGAAAACTGGAGTCAGAGAACAGAGAGAAGAGGTAAAGTCATAAGCAGGGAGTTTAACCCACAGAGCCTTGTGCCAGACTTTCAAAAACCTTGGAGATATCAAAGGCGACGACAAAGGAGTCCCCATAGTTCCTAAGAGAGAATGTCCATACATGATTAAGACAGGACAAGGGGTCACTAGTGGATCTTGTGTTGCGGAAGCTGTATTTGCGATCAGAGATAAGTGTGTTAGATTCAAGATCTTTCAAGAAATGAGAATTGAGCAGAGTTTGGAATACATTAGCGATATCAGTGGTTAAAGGAATTGGTCGGTAGCTGAAAGCGGTCAAACTCTTCTAAGGAACAGGTTGAACAAGTGCATGCTTCCAAAATGAAGGATGCATATTAGTTGAGAGAATGAGGCAAGCTCGTTCACCACAAACTCCTCAAGGGACCTTTCAGGGATACCATCGGGTTCGGATGCCTTGTTCGTCTTTAGAGAGTGAAAAATCTTAAGGACTTTCCATGAAGATCGAATAAGGGAGGGCATAGGGTTAGAGTGGGGTAAAGTACGAGGAAGAGGTACACTGGAATCGCTTATGGAAGAGTTGACAGAGATATGAGAGCCAAAGAGAGTAGCTTTGTCAGTGGGAGAGGAAGCTATAGAACCATCAGGATGAGTGAGAAGGGGAAAGCTTGAGTTACAGAGTTTTTTGAGAGGTTTTTGGCTAAGCATTAGAAACATTTTTCAGTGAGAGAGGAGTTAAGGTCATCAACTTTTCTTTTTAAAACAAAAGCTTTCGACCTTCGAATCTAAGCAGGGTAGCAATTCCTAGTTGTAATAAAAGCAGAGCGAGTTAAATCAGAGGGGGAGGCTTGGTACAACAAATCTGTCCTATCTCTGCCCTGAGTAGCCATGGAATATGGAAGATGAAACTAAGGATTAGGGGGAGAAAAAAATTTAATTGAGGATGAGATGAACGCCTCCATTCCCGAGGTTATGATCTCAGCAACTTTTCGGGCTACCTTGTCAGGGTTGCGAGTCCAAAGCAGAAGTCATCCCATGGGATGTCATAGAGAAAGTTACACAAATCATTGCACTGGGCTCATTCAAACTGCAAAGGCAGAGCTTAGTAGGAGGAATTGATGGAGGGATGTGAAAATGGAAGAGAATGTGATCAAAAAGTGGTCAGATTTACCAGTTTAAAGGATTAGTATTAGGAAATAGGTTTAGAATGTTAGCTGCATGTTCGCTACGATGGGGAAAAGGAGCACGATGTTTAATAATCTGCTCCAGATCGTGAGTAATAGAGAAATCAAAGGAATCACTTCCTCCCACATCAATGTGAGAAGAATGAGACCACTCACTGTGGTATGCATTGAAGTCCCCAATATAGAGAACTTCAGCGTGTGGATAAGTAGATAGAATGGACTCATGAGAAGAGGACAGATATTTAACAGAAAGTCAGCGGAGTTAGACTAGCAGTATCAGAAGCAAAGAAGTATAGTGGTAGTGATGAGATTGATCTTCAGTCAGAGATTATCAAAATCAGACGATTCAAAGTCCATGATCCTTGAAATAGGAGAGTTATTGTTGCAGTGGGCACAGGCCCTACCTTTGGAATGGACATGAGAATAAAGGTTAAAGCGAGAGATTTGAAATGGGTCAGGGAAGCATGGGTAGACAGTTGGGATTCAGAGAGAAGGAGGAGATTAGGGAATGATGTAGCCAAGTGCTGTTCCACAGACGAAAGATCGGAGTCTGGATCACGAATGTTAGAAAAGTGAAGAGTGTAAGAAGCAGATCTATATGAGGAGGTGCAATAATCTATACACACGCACACACACACACACACACACACACACACCACACACACACACACACACACACAAAAGTAACCTTTGAGAGAGGGGAAACATGTAGGGAAATATTGTTGAGAAAAAAAAGTCTAAAAGACCTTCAAGAATTCAAAGAAGTGTTCATTAGACAATACAGAACACAGGAAGAGATGGGAAAGATCAAAAACTTGTTGCAAGAGGCAAGAAGGTTAAATGATGAAAGAAATGAAGAAGAGAAGAAAAATTTTCATTACAGAGTTCTTCCAGACAAAGGGGAGATAAAGAAGATAATGACAGAAGATCAGGGGATGGGGCCTCATTAAGATTGTTATACACAAATGCTGATGGATTAGCTAGTAAGGCAGTAGAATTAAAAGATAGGATTCACAACAGTAAGGCAGATATAGTAGCAATTACAGAGACTAAGTTGAGTGAGGACATAAACAGTGTCACAGTTTTTCCTAAGGGTTTCAGAATACTAAGGGTTGAAAGATCTGAGAGGACTGGTGGAGGGATAGCACTGCTCATAAGTGAAAGGATTCAAGTTGAAGAAATAAACTTGGCTATAGAAAGTGAGTTCAAGGAATTTCTTGTTGCTCGCATAAATACTGGGTCAGAGAGCATTATAATAACTGTTGTATACAACCCACCAAGGAACCAAAATAGGCTTGAAGTTTATGAGGAAAGTCATATAGGTACTATTGAAGTCATAAACTCAGTTGTTAACATGGCACGGGAAAAAAAATGTAGGATTTTGATTATGGGAGACTTTAATCATAAAGAGATAGATTGGATAAATCTTGACCCACACAGTGGTGAGGACTCATTCGGGGCAAGATTCCTAGATTGCGTACAAGGGAATTTCCTACACCAACATGTAATGGAACCAACAAGGGCCAGGGGTGGGGATGAGCCATCACTACTTGATCTAGTGTTTACAGATAATGTGTTGGATATTGAAAAAATTGAGTATGAACCACCAATTGGAAAGAGTGACCACTGTGTGTTGTTGATGGAGTATATCATTGAAGATATTCTTCCTGAGAGTAGAGGCACTGAGGACATGAGGAGGAACTATCGGAAAGGAGATTACATCAAAATGAATGAGCTTTTTGCAGTTATTGACTGGAGAACCTTATTTTACAACAAATCTGTACAAGAAATGTATGACATCTTTTGTGAGAAATATGGGAAGATAGTAGATTGCTGCATACCTGTCACCAAAGTAGGTGTAATTCATGCCAGAGAGAAATGGTTCGATAATGGGTGTAAAAGAGCTAAGGAGTGGAGAGACAAATGCTGCAAAAGGCATAGGAGGAGAAAAAACATAAATGCCTGTCAAACCTACAAAAGAGCAAGAAATGACTACCTAAGTAAAAGGAGAGAGGCAGAGAGAGACTATGAGAGGGACATCACCAGGAAGGCTAAAGAAAATCCCAAGCTTTTCCACAGCTTTATCAGAGGAAAACTGAAGGTAAAAGAACAGGTTTTAAGGCTAAAGAGAGCGGATGGAAGCATCACTGAGACGGATGAAGAGATCTGCAAAGAATTGAACAAGGAGTTTCAGTCAGTATTTACAGTAGAAAATACCCCACCCCCTCAGATTGCAGTGATAGAAGCTCAAGGGCCGGTATTAGAGAACATCAACCTTACAGCCACAGAGGTATGCAAAGCGCTGATGGATTTAGATGTTCATAAAGCTACAGGTCCTGATGACATATCCCCTCATGTGCTTAAAAAATGCGCAAACACAATATCAGTGGCACTAAGTATCATATTTAAGGAGTCACTGGAGTCGGGGGAGATTCCAAGATGCTGGAAACAAGCAAATGTGATACCTATCTTCAAAAAGGGAAGGAGGGATACGGCTCTGAACTATAGACCAGTTTCCTTGACCAGCATAGTTTGCAAAGTTATGGAGAAACTACTAAGGAAACATATCTCTCTTCACTTGGAATCCTTCAACTTTTTGTCAGTGAGGCATCATGGCTTCAGAGAAGGTAGATCAACAGTAACAAACTTATTAGAATTTTATGATGAGGTAAGCCAAATCTTACAGGAAAGAGAGGGCTGGGCAGATTGCATATTCCTAGACTTCCAGAAAGCGTTTGACACTGTTCCACATGGGAGACTTATTAAGAAGCTGCAATCAATGGCTAGAATAGGTGGAAATGTTTTGGAATGGATAAAAACTTACTTAGAAGGAAGGGAACAGAGGGTTAGAGTAAGACACTCAGTGTCTGAATGGAGAAGAGTTAGTAGTGGAGTTCCACAGGGTTCAGTTTTAGGGCCACTTTTGTTCCTTGTATATGTAAATGACCTACCAGAGTCTGTAAATTCATTCATGAATATGTTTGCAGATGATGCAAAGATTGTGAAGAAAGTAAAAAACGAGAACAATGGTAGAGAACTTCAGGAGGATCTAAATAATCTGCATGAGTGGTCAGAAAAGTGGCTAATGAAATTCAATACTTCAAAATGTAAGGTAATGAGAATGGGTACAAGTGCAAGAAGGCCCAAGCTTGACTACTCGGTGGCTGGAGTACAACTTGAAGAGACAGAAAATGAGAGAGATCTAGGAGTAAACATACTGGCAGATTTGTCTCCAGAAATACATATAAATGGCATAGTAAGGGTAGCATATACATTCTTTTCAAATGTAAGGGTAGCCTTCAGGCACATGGACAAGGAAATGTTCAGAAATATTTATGTAACCTATGTGAGGCCAAAACTCGAATATCCAGCCCCCTTTTGGAATCCGAACTTGAAAAAGCACATAGCTAAGCTTGAAAAAGTTCAAAGACATGCCACGAAACTGGTGCCAGAAATACGCAATCTCAGTTATGATGAGAGGCTAAGGGAATTAGACTTACCATCACTCGAAGCTAGAAGAGTGAGGGGGGATATGGTGACAGTCTTTAATTTCCTTCATGGTTATGACAGAGTGGATAGGGATCGATATTTTGATATGGCTGGCTCTAGAACTAGAGGAGATAGTTTGAAGCTTCGTAAGAAAACTTCTTCGCAGGATGTAAGGAAATACTTTTTCAGTGTAAGAGTAGTTGATAATTGGAATTGGCTAAGCGAGGAGGTAGTTAATGCTATCTCAATCCATAGTTTTAAGGACAGGTATGATAAGTATCACTAAGTATAAAATGGAACCGATCAGGAGACGGGAAGATACGAGCTTTGGGCTCTTTCCCGTAAACACAATTAGGTAATCACAATTAGGTAATCACACACGCTATTTCCACGCTTGCATCCACGCACACACATCACACACACACACACACACACACACACACACACACACACACACACAAGGGCCAGTATTAGAGAACATCAATGTTACAGCCACAGAGGTATGCAAAGCGCTGATGGATTTAGATGTTCATAAAGCTACAGGTCCTGATGACATATCCCCTCATGTGCTTAAAAAATGCGCAAACTCGATAGCAGTGGCACTAAGTATCATATTTAAAAAGTCACAGGAGTCAGGGGAGATTCCAAGATGCTGGAAACAAGCAAATGTGATACCTATCTTCAAAAAGGGAAGGAGGGATACGGCTCTGAACTATAGACCAGTTTCCTTGACCAGCTTAGTTTTCAAAGTTTTTGAGAAACTACTAAGGAAACATATCTCTCTTCACTTGGAATCCTTCAACTTTTTGTCAGTGAGGCAACATGGCTTCAGAGAAGGTAGATCAACAGTAACAAACTTATTAGAATTTTATGATGAGGTAAGCCGAATCTTACAGGAAAGAGAGGGCTGGGCAGATTGCATATTCCTAGACTTCCAGAAAGCGTTTGACTCTGTTCCACATGGGAGACTTATTAGGAAGCTGCAATCAATGGCTAGAATAGGTGGAAATGTTTTAGAATGGATAAAAACTTACTTAGAAGGAAGGGAACAGAGGGTTAGAGTAAGACACTCAGTGTCTGATTGGAGAAGAGTTAGTAGTGGAGTTCCACAGGGTTCAGTTTTAGGGCCACTTTTGTTCCTTGTATATGTAAATGACCTACCAGAGTCTGTAAATTCATTCATGAATATGTTTGCAGATGATGCAAAGATTGTGAAGAAAGTAAAAAACGAGAGCAATGGTAGAGAACTTCAGGAGGATCTAAATAATCTGCATGAGTGGTCGGAAAAGTGGCTAATGAAATTCAATACTTCAAAATGTAAGGTAATGAGAATGGGTACAAGTGCAAGAAGGCCCAAGCTTGACTACTCGGTGGCTGGAGTACAACTTGAAGAGACAGAAAATGAGAGAGATCTAGGAGTAAACATACTGGCAGATTTGTCTCCAGAAATACATATAAATGGCATAGTAAGGACAGCATATGCATTCTTATCAAATGTAAGGGTAGCCTTCAGATACATGTACAAGGAAATGTTCAGAAACTCGAATATGCAGCCCCTTTTGGAATCCGCACTTGAAAAAGCACATAGCTAAGCTTGAAAAGTTCAAAGACATGCCACGAAACTGGTGCCAGAAATACGCAATCTCAGTTATGATGAGAGGCTGAGGGAATTAGACTTACCATCACTCGAAGCTAGAAGAGTGAGGGGGGATATGGTGACAATTAGGTAATCACAATTAGGTAATCACACTGAGCGAGGACGTTGTTAAAGCTAACTCAATCCATAGTTTTAAGGATAAGTATGATAAGTATTACTAAGTACAAAATGGAACCGATCAGCAAACGGGATGTTACAAGCTTGGGGCTCTTTCCCGTAAGCAAAGTTAGATAATTACACACAGAGACACACAGACACACACGCGCACACACACACACACACACACACACACACACACACACACACACACACACACACACACACACATATATATATATATATATATATATATATATATATATATATATATATATATATATATATATATATATATATATAAATAAGTACAAACTGTTAGCATACAGCACTAAATAGTAAGGAAGCCCATCAGTGAAACAAAACTTATAATACAATGCTATATTTCGGATCCTTGAGAAGGGATCCAGTTAGGATCCGAAATATAGAATTGTTTTATAAGTTTTGTTTCACTGATGGGCTTCCTTAATAAATAAATATATATATATATATATATATATATATATATATATATATATATATATATATATATATATATATATATATATATATATAGTGTGTGGGGGGTAGACGAAATTTAATTGAATGCACTTTCCTGAACCTCTTTTCGAACATTCTGGAAATGGAACGTTTTAGTCTTCGTTTTTTTCTCAAGAGATTTGTTTTGGGCTACCATATCTAATTAACGGACGACGAAGGTTGACTTTCAGAAGCTCGGTAACCTAGAAAGAGGTGTATTATGATGAAGATAATTTCTGGCAAAGAGAACAGTTCCTTAAAGGAAAGGCTCTCTCTACACATACTCAAGATTTATATATATATATATATATATATATATATATATATATATATATATATATATATATATATATATATATATATATATATATATATATATATATATATATATATATATATATGTATATATATATATATATATATATATATATATATATATATATATATATATATATATAAAACCAAATAAGCACTTTACCATATGAATCATTTTTACCCCGACCGAGACTTGAACATAGGACCAATTTCTGTTCCAAGGAGCTACAATCTGCACCACGGAAAATCTTAAAAGGGATGCAGACTTACAGTTTTTATCTGCTATACTAGGAATGAACATATTCTATCTGAATGCCACTCTGTTCATATATATATATTATATATATATATATATATATATATATATATATATATATATATATATATATATATATATATATATATATATATATATATATAGTATATATATATATATATATATATATATATATATATATATATATATATATATATATATATATATATATATATATATATATATATATATATATATATATATATATATATATATATATATATATATATATATACACATATATATACATATATATATATATATATATATATATATATATATATATATATATATATACATATATATACATATATATATATATATATATATATATATATATATATATATATATATATATATATATATATATATATATATATATATGTATGTATATATATATATATATATATATATATATATATATATATATATATATATATATATATATATATATATATATATATATATTCTATTTATCTATTTACCTTGGCTGTTTCACCCTTTAATTGGGGGGTAGCCGACATCAAGGAAGGAAAACAAATAGGGGGATTACTTTGCTCTATGGGCAATGACGAGGGAGGTAGCGACCGTTCAGATGGCACTGCTGGAGTGCCACAGCCCATCCTCCCGGCTCTTCCACAACCTGTGTCGTTTCACAACTGCCAACTCCTCCTACTGCCCCTACCACAGGGCTACCTCCGTAAGATGCAGCCCAGTGATAACAGCAGATGCCCATCACAATCGCTCGCCACTCATTCCTATTCCTAGCACGCTAGCTTGCTTCCCTCACATCTTATCCTCCTATCATTCAGGGCTCTCCTTACTCCATCCATCCATCCAAACCTAGGCCTCCCTCTAGCATTTCTCCCATCAACTCTCGCATTCATTACCTTTTTCAGCAGCCTTTCATCATCCATCCTTTCCACATGGCCAAACCATCTCAGAACATTCATATCTACTCTGGATGCAATTTCTCTCCTCACACCCGTTCTTGCTCTCACCACTTCATTCCTAACCATATCCAATCGAGATACACCAATCATACTCCTCAGGCATTTCATCTCAAACACATTGAGTTTAGGTCTCTCACTTACTTTCATACCCCATAACTTTGATCCATACATCACAGTTGGCACAACCACTTTCTCATGCAAAACTTTCTTAACATTCATTACCAACCCTCTATTCTTCATCACTCCTTTCAATGCACCCAACACCTTACATCCTTCATTCACTCTGTGACACACATTTGCTTCCACTCCACCATTTGCAGCTATAAGCGAGCCTAAATACTTAAACTGATTAACCTCCTCAAGTGTCTCTCCATTCAACATAACATTCAATCCAGCGCCATCCTCATTTCTTGGACACCTCATAACCTTACTCTTTCCCACATTCATTCGCAACTTCCTTCTCTCACACACCATTCCAAATTCTGACACTAACTGACACAGCTTTTCCTCTGAATCTGCCACCACCACAGTATCATCTGCAAACAGCAACTGATTCAGCTCCCACTCGTTATCATCCCCATATACCATTCTCAAACCTCGACCACGCACTCGCTCATTCACCACTCTTACAACTCCATCAATATACAAATTGAACAGCCATGGTGACATCACACATCCCTGTCTAAGTCCCACACTCACTGGAAACCACTCACTCACTTCATTCCCTACCCTAACACAAGCTCTACTATCCTCATACAAACTCTTCACTGCATGCAACAAATTACCATTGATTCCATATAATCTCAAAACATTCCACATAGCCTCTCTATCAACTCTAGCATATGCTTTCTCCAGATCCAAAAATGCAAAATACACATCCTTACCCTTTGCTAAATATTTCTCACATAACTGCCTAACTATAAAAATCTGATCAATACAACCTCTACCTCTCCTAAAACCACTCTGCACTTCTGCGATCACATATTCTGTCTTATCCCTAATCCTATTAACCAGTATCCTACCATACACTTTTCCTACCACACTCAACAAACTTATACCCCTAAAATTACTGCATTCATACATATCTCCCTTACCTTTGTATAGGGGCACTATACAGGCAATCACCCATTCCACTGGCACCAATGACAACATAAAGCATATATTAAACACTCTCACTAACCATTCCAATGCAGTCACACCACCTTCTTTCAACATCTCTGCTCTCACACCGTCCATTCCAGGTGCTTTACCTGCTTTCGCTTCATACAATGCCCTTTTCACCTCCTCTCTTGTAATCTCTCTCTCATATTCATCTCCCATTACTGACCCTTGAACCCCTCCCACTGCCACTATAACTGCCTCTCTATATTCCTCAACATTCAGCAAGCACTCAAAATATTCTGCCCATCTTTTCCTTGCATCGTTCCCTCTTAACATCTATCCATTCACATCTTTCACTGTCTCTTCCATCCTCGATCCACCCTTCCTTACTCTCTTCACTTCTTTCCAATACTTCTTTTTTTCTCCTCATATGACCTACTAAAATCCTGTCCCCACCTAACATATTCCAACCTCTTCTCTTCCTCTACCTTCCACTTGGTTTTCACATTTTTCTCCCTATATTTTTCATACTTCTCCCTACTTTTACACAGCAGCCATTCCTCAAAAGCCCTCTTTTTCTCTTCCACCTTCATTTTCACCCCTTCATTCCACCACTCGCTGCCCCTCCTCATGCCACCTCCAACAAACCTCTTTCCACACACATCACTTGCATGTCCCACAAAACATTCTTTCATCAACCCCCATTCCTCCCCTAACTCCCCAACTTCTCTTTCTTTCACCCTGTCATATGCCACTCTCAACCTGTCCTGATATTCCTGCCTCTTTTCTAGCTTTTTCAACTCTTCCACCTTCACTATTTCCCTTCTACATCCCCCCACACTATTTCCCCACCCTTTTGCTACTATCACTTTTGCTTCACCCAAAGAATGATCAGACATCCCAGCAGCCACACCCCTGAATGCATGTACATCTTTCACTCTACCAATCATGCTCTTTGCTACCAACACATAATCCATCAATGCTTTTTCTTTCACTCTTCCATTTGCCACTCTCATCCATGTATACTTATTTATTAACTTCTTCTTAAATAAACTATTACCTATCACCAACTCTTGCTCCACACACATATCTAACAGTCTCTCGCCACTCTCATTCCCACCTGGTACCCCATACTTTCCTACAACACCTTTATCTCTCCATCACCCACTCTGGCATTCAAGTCACCCAACACAACTACATAGTTCCTTCTACTCAGACCATCCACACATCTAGTTAACTCATTCCAGAATTCATCCCGCTCTTCCTCACCTCTCTCACACCCTGGCCCATACGCACTAACAAAAGCCCAACATTCCCTTCCTATCCTAGCCCTCACCCACATCAGCCTAGATGACACTTCTTTCCATTCCACTACCTGATTTACCATCCATTCACTCAGCAATAATGCCACACCTTCACTCGCTCTCCCCCTTTCGACCCCAGACACCCTACCCGTCACATCACCAAATGCCACTTCTCCTTTTCCTTTCATCTTCGTCTCACACAATGCCAATACATCCATCCTCCTCCTACCAAACATATATTCAATCTCACATCTTTTGCTCTCTATCATACTACAACCACGCCCATTTAGACACCCCAAAACAAGAGTTTGGGGAGAAGTTATTCTCCCCTCTACTCCCCTTCTTCTTTGACGTCTCGCAGGAGGTTGATACAATGGGGGGATTCCTAGTCCCCCCGCCCCGTCCTCTTTTAGTCGCCTTTTACGACACGCAGGGAATACAGTGAGGCTATTCTTTGATGTTGTGCCCGCCCCACACGGCACTGCCCGCCCAACATATATATATATATATATATATATATATATATATATATATATATATATATATATATATATATATATATATATATATATATATATATATAAACAAGTGCAAACTGTTAGCATACAGCACTAAATAGTAAGGAAGCCCATCAGTGAAACTAAACTTATAAAACAATGCTATATTTCGGATCCTAACTTGATCCCTTCTCAAGCACAACTGAGAAAAAAATAACAAAGAAGTAGGAGACGTAAACAAAAGGACTTATGAAGACCTGAGGGATTAAAAATGTTTATGATAACAGGACAGGTCTAATCCAAACGAATTATCCTCAACAAAGAAGCCGCCAAGATCATTAAACCATTAACAAAGTAAAATGTTAATCCTTAAAATGATAAAGGATTTGAAAGAAGATAACCCCAAACATATTTTTATAATTAAAAGAATATTAATAAATATGCACATATAGACATATACATATAACAATATCTGTACACACATCCCCATATACAAGAGCATACATAATGAAATACATATATAATTCCTAATACAACCAAAATACACAATAACGACTACAATCTGGTTGGGGGTTTATCTTCAGGGATAACTTCGTTGAGGCAGCGCTTCAGGAGGGCTTTATCAATTATGCCAGGGGTCCATTGCCCCCTAGATAGATTGAAATTGTCCTTCATTTCAATGAGGGAAGATTCCACAATTTTCCGTTTGAATTGACAGGTACTTTTAAAATAGCATAGTGGCACCACTCCAATCAATCCGATGATTATGTTCATTGATATGGGTAAAAAGAGACGAATTTTCTTGATTATATCTTACTGCTCTCTTGTGTTCTAAGACTCTCTGGGATAGAGAGCGGCCTGTTTGTCCTATGTACACTCTATTGCAATCATTACAGCTTATTTGGTATACTCCTGCATTAACTTCTTTTTTGTTTTGGCTAACGTTAACTAATTCTTTTCTTAAAGTGGTGGGATAGTTAAAAGTGAATGGGGACTGTTTACCTAATGTATCATTTATGACGCCTAGCTTTTGGTGAAAAGGAAGGAGGATTTTGTTGAAATTATTCTCTTTAGGGGTCCTGTGAGGATTGTAAAAAACCTGTTTAGCTTTCTGCAGAGCTTTGTCTAAGAAAAAGGAAGGATAACAAAGTTGGTCAAGCTGAGAATAAACCGTTTGAATTTCAAGTTCTAAATATATTATAGCTGCAAACCCGGAGGGCTCTAAGGAATAAATTCGTAGCTATACCTAATTTCACTTTTTCTTCATGATAGCTATTAAAGTGCACATAAGACGCAGAGTGGGTGGATTTTCTATAGACTTTAAAGTTGTAACCCAAAGAATCTCTAATAATGAGGACATCAAGGAAAGGCATTTGGTTTTCGTTTTCCCATTCTACTTTAAATTTAATGGAAGGAACTAATCTACTTAATTGTGCTACAAATTCGTCAAAGGTGCCCCAGGCATCATCCCAATAACTAAAAATGTCATCAACATAGCGCAGCCAAATCATGTTGGGAGGTTTGATTTCTCTCAGAAGCTCAGTTTCAAAATATTCCATATACAAATTGGCTAAAATTGGACACAAAGGACTTCCCATACTACAACCGAACTTTTGCCTATAAAAATTGCCATTGAAAGAAAAGACATTAGTACTCACGCAGAGTCTGATTAATTTGATAATTTTTGCTATGGGTAAGGGGAAATCCTTTTTAAA
>JAXCGZ010013232.1:85000-120000 GCA_037179515.1 Halocaridina rubra
TAAACAATCAAGGAAGAAATTATAAGCATTGGAAATGAGACTATGGAGAAGAATGTTGAAGATCTCTTGGACGCAGAAAATAACAAATGAGGAGATACTAAGCAGACTGAACATCCAAAGGGAAATATTGACTAACATATACAAAAGACAGTTAAGATTCACAGGACATATAGAAAGGAAGGAAGGCCTCGAGATCACCTGCATGACTGGGAGAATCCCGGGAAAGAGAGGAAGAGGAAGACCCAGAAGGAAATTCTTAGATGGATTAAAAAAAGCGATTGGTGGGAACTGGACGGATGCTCAGATACGGAGAAAAATGAGAGATAAAAGCCTGGCGATCCATGGTGGCCCACGTCCGAGCGGATACGGCACTGCGGTACAGTACAGTGCTGTACATAGTGATGAATATATATCTCTGTTCAGCACAGTAACCGAATACCGGAGTAGCAAAATACAATAGAACGTCACTGCACGGCATGGGAAACATGACATTCAATGTTACGAAAGATATGTCGTTTTCCAATATGACTGTCTACACATATTATGCCCCAAAATTGTATTAACGTATTTGGAAATCATAACCTTCTTTTAGCAGAACTCGAGCAGGTGCTTCATTTTGATTGTGGTAACTAAAAGATTCTCCATTGCAAAAATTAAATCCTCTCTTTCTAAAGCCATATATATATATATATATATATATATATATATATATATATATATATATATATATATATATATATATATATATATATATATATATATATATATATATATATATATATATATATATATATATATATATATATATATATATTTTTTTTTTTTTTTTTTTTTTTTTTTTTTTTTTTCTAAACAGGTATAACATTCACACATTTACATCAAAAGTTTGTGTGTATTTTAGTTTGCATATATGTATGTATCTTTGCTACACATGCTATTCGTAATAAATGCGAAAAAATAATGAGAAATGACATTTGTATTTCAAAAATAATACAGAGTTATCCGCGTACAGTTCAAAGCAATTTTTTATTGTTTTCTTACGTACACGATAATCCCCTAAATCAATAAAATGCACACAAAATACCATTGCCAAAACTTATCGTAACTTTTCAAAATGTTCTGCTTGTCAAAGGAAAATTGGACAACTCGTGTGCGCCTATCATCTCATCATTTCCATTACAAAATAAATAAATAAATAAATAAATAAATAAATAAATAAATAAATAAATAAAATACGATAAGCTTGGGATAAATATTAAGAAGTTAGTTTTCTCTTGACGCTAATTCAAAGTTTGAGTATCAGTTAATGAACTTTTCTGACAATCGCTTTAAGTAAAAATGTCATCTTTTATGGGACATGAAAGACGAAAGGTATTCTCAAAGTCCATAAAAAAAGATTTTTATTCCGAAAAGCAAATAGGTATTTTTTATCTCTCTCTCTCTCTCTCTCTTAATCATATTTTAGAATTCTGTCATACATGATACAAACTTGCAAGAGAGAGAGAGAGAGAGAGAGAGAGAGAGAGAGAGAGAGAGAGAGAGAGAGAGAGAGAGAGAGAGAGAGAGAGAGAGAGAGAGAGAGAGATTAAAATTCAATAATTCATTTACAATGGTTAATGTTGCAAAACTAAGATTACACTTATAAGTAGACACGTAAACGAACAAATAAGTAGGAGAAGGACACATGTACAATTACAGTGAATAGAAATAAAGGTTACATATAAAATCAAAATTAACTGGATTTAACGGATGTATTATTTTTATTATTACCAATTAACAATGAATAAACGGATAACTGAGTAAAGTGTATACATATAAATAATAATAATAACAATAATAATAATAATAATAATAATAATAATAATAATAATAATAATAATAATAATAATAATAATAATAATAATAATAATAATAATCTATAGTAATGAATCAGTTCAGCATGATAGATCCATAGTCTTACATGTAAAATACAGCCTATGTAGTGAATTAACTTCAAATAGAAGTTACAACTATCAGATGTAGAATCTAAGCAGTCGTTAGATCAACATACTGTAAAAGTACCTTTTCCTTTGCGAATTTAACAAACCAACCTTTTCAAAAACTGCTAAACTCATGATTATAGCCATGAATACGTTACTATTATTTCATGAAACACCTAACAATATCATCCATCAACAGCAATATATGGTTTAGAGTGTATGCTTAAAACACTGAACTATTGGCAATTATACACCCTATCCTCGAAAAAAATAAAAATAAAGTGCGAGATGCAAGTAAGGCCTTTTTTCCTGCCTTAGCTCTTAGGAGGAAATGACTCAGCTAAGTTCTACACTTCAAAGAAAATCTACTAATTCCGAATGGACTAAAAAAAAAAAAAAAAAAAAAAAAAAGCCAAGGCCACATATACAACCTTTATATCTCTGCCATGACAAAACAGATATCAATATCTATTTCAGAGCAGAGTAATAAAGCTTTCGCCCCCTTACTTTAATTTCGTTGGAACAGAAGATTTAAGATAACTTCAGTCGATGTAAAAGAGGAATTTTTTAAATACCTGATGTCGTTGCAAAACTGAAACTAATGAATATCATTTGGGGCAACAAAGGAACTTCTGCATACTTGATACAGTTGCAAAAGAGGAACTTGATGAATGTCTTCTCCTTTTGTAGCTGAGGAGCTTTGGAATAGCTGATGTCATCAGAGGAACTCTAAATTATCCGATGTTATTGAAAGGGAACTGAATATTTTTTGTCTTGCAACAGTATGATCTTATAGAAAGGAAATCCTGACCATTTTTTCAGTTTCCGTATTCTTGCTCATCTCTGATCCTGGTTTTGTTAAACCAGTATTTCGAATTGAAAGAAAAAACTCAAGAATTTATTTTCCTTTCGACAAAGTCTACGATTGTCCTTCAACTTAATGGGAGCAGACAGGGAACCAATTTGTTAAGGCTGCAAAAGGTTAGGTCAACCACAGATAGAGCCAATAAAAGTCCCTCCACAGATTTACTTTTTCTTTCATTCTTTCTGGATATGAGAGAGAGAGAGAGAGAGAGAGAGAGAGAGAGAGAGAGAGAGAGAGAGAGAGAGAGAGAGAGAGAGAGAGAGACTATGCAATATCATAAACTAAGAACAAGGAATGTCTTCATGCAAATTTGTTAAATTGTATTAGTTAATGAATAAAAATATTCTGTTTTTTTCTTTCAAAACAACGGGTTCCTTTATACAGTAAATATGTGATATTAAATACGCAAGATTAAGTATTATATATTTAAAATTGGTGATAATGACCTGATTTCTTAAACAGTGTAAACCTAGGATACCGTATTGTTGGTTAGGTAGACACACACAAATGGATTTCATAAACGCATCTGACGCAGTTCTGTTTATGGCTAGGATCCCACATGGGATCCTAGCCATACACAGAACCTCCTCAGATGCTTTTATGAAATCCATTTGTGCGTGTCTAGCTAACTAACAATACGGTATCCTAGGTTTACACTGTTTAAGAAATCGGGCCAATGTCTCAGTTTTTTTTAGCTTTTCCTCGAATGCTTCATGAAAAGGCACACTAACGCCCCATCAACTTGTTCAATCATCAGTCTCCTCAACTAAGAAATCCGGCTATATAATTATGCTTAATGCATAATATCAATTTATTGTTTATTTGTTTATTATTATTATTATTATTATTATTATTATTATTATTATTATTATTATTATTATTATTATTATTATTATTATCATTATTATTATTATTATTATTATTATTATTATATTATTATTATTATTATTATTATTATTATTATTATTATTATTATTATTATTATTATTATTATTATTATTATTATTATTGTAGTCTCCGTGGTAAAATGGTAGCGTCTGCGACTCTGAGGAGGCAGGTCGAGGGTTCGCGCCCCATCACGGACTGAGGTTAGTAAGGGCATACACTCAGGGTAACGATTACATCTGCCAAAACAAGTCCTTCGTAAGAAGGCAACCGTCCTAGCCCTTAGTAGAAAAGGGAGTTCGTGACGTAAAATCGAATCCATTATTATTATTATTATTATTATTATTATTATTATTATTATTATTATTATTATTATTATTATTATTATTATTATTATTATTATTATTATTATTACTATTATTATTATTATTATTATTATTATTATTATTATTATTATTATTATTATTATTATTATTATTATTATTATTAAGGCAAGCAACGAATCTAGTTAAAATAAATTCAAAGATTATTAATCAGATGTTCCAGTAATGTTTTGAGGAAAAGTATCAGAAGATAAAAAAAAAACTAAAATCATATAAAATGACGCATATCAGTATTGAACGGAATGGTACGTTTGGCGCCGCCGTTTTGGTGTAGCCCTTTTGGCTCTGTGAATGACGCCTTTACTAAATAAAAATTAGGTTAATTAACAGTAACCTAAAGTAACCTAGGTTAGAATAGGTTTGGTTAATGTTAACCTCTTTTTTATTTAGTAAAGGCGCCATTAAAGGCGTCAAAAGGGCCTTGCCGAAACGGTGACACCAAATAGTAAGTTCTCTCGCCCCAGTATTGAAATTACTGACGTTTTTCCACTTGAATTTAGGCATTCAACATCAACTTCTGCTAAATAAAAAAAAAATATTTGCGGCTATATTAAAATTCTAAAATAATATTTCTTAAATCCTGATTGGTTTAAATCTAGCGATTAAAACTGCTCTACTATTGGCATTGGTTGCATTCCTGGTAATGAGTGTAGGACAGAATAAGTCAGGAAAAGCCCAATGCAGAGAGTGATTGACAATGTAGTACATTTAGTAAAGCAAGCTATCGGCGCCTCTGTACAACAAGTCGGCGCTTCATTCAGGAATAAAAAAAAATGTAACTCCACGCTGGTTCTTAATAAATAATCTCAGGTGAAAATCTACATACGATGACCAAGCTTGGAAGCAATAATCCAGACTAGAAAGTATAAAATAATGAAAACCAATTATCAGTTATCTGTCACCAAAACACTTAAGACTTCTTCAAGAAAGCAGTCTTTCTGAAACTGGGGAAGATATCTAGCGCATATGTTGTTCGGAAGTCAACTAACTATCAAAAGTTATTCCCAGAATATTGAACGAAATATGAAATGCTTAGGGGACATTTTCAATAAAGAGAGTGGCATATAGAATATCAAGAGATGTGTACCATCATATTTTGTGTTTTATTAACATATAACTTCATGCCCCACATATTGCAATGAGCGCTAATTCTAGCAGGATCTCTATCCAGAGACTCAACAGCAGTTACTCCCACGCTCGAAGAGGGAACAATAGCAAACAAAGTAGCATCATCAATATAGGACACTAGTTTGTTTTCCAAACCTATCCATATGTCATTAGTATACACAATGGAAAGCAAGAGACCAAGAACACTACCCTGGAGGACGTCTAAGTTCACATTACTGAATTCACTGTAATGTCCACCTATCACCACCCTTTGAGTCCCGTTCTTAAAAATGTACCGTAATACTAAGAAAAGATCCAATAACGCTCATTCTTATTAATTTACAAATGAGAAGCTTAAGAATAAATGATCATTAGTAGCATTGATCAAGTCTGCATGCCTTGCTACTTCAAGACAATTTTTTTTTTCAGATCTGCAGAGATTATTAGAAGCACATCACAAGTGGCCAGCTCTTTTCGAAAAGCAAATTATATATTCGGAAAATGTCCAGCACAGTCTTCATAATTATTGAGGCACATTACCAAAAGTCGTTCGAAATTTTTAGATCAAATATGAGTCAGAGATACCAGGCGATAATCAGCTGGTGAAGCACTTGCCATTCAACTTTTATGGAGAGCAGTCATATTACCAATCCTCTCACAAAAGGGGAAATAATACATACTTTGTCAGTTTTCGATATATATCTGACAGTTTTGGTAACAATAGTACAGCACATTAAAAAAAAAAACAGGAAAAATTCCATTAGGACCAGTGCCACCAAAAGCATCCAAGTCAGCCAAAGGACATTTAACCTCACGGGAGTGACATGCTAGACATGTCAATTTAGGCTCAGGATAACAAGCTTGAGGGATACAAAGTTTTTACATATTATAGCTAATACTGGCTTTAAGTCAAAAGCACCACTCTCGTTAATAAAAAAAAAATATATATATATATATATATATATATATATATATATATATATATATATATATATATATATATATATATATATATATATATATATTCTGAAAGGAAGATTCTTATGGTAATGTAGAGCTATACATCTCCCTTGGTTTTGCGCCGCTGATGATGAAATAAGCCTATGGTGGTAGTAGTAGTAGTAGTAGTAGTAGTAGTAGTAGTAGTAGTAGTAGTAGTAGTAGTAGTAGTTCCAGTTTTAGTTGTAGTGGCAGTTCTTGCAATATTAATGCTACGGGCGACAGTAGTATATATATATATATATATATATATATATATATATATATATATATATATATATATATATATATATATATATATATATATATATATATATATATAGTATATATATATATATATATATATATATATATATATATATATATATATATATATATATATATATATATATATATATATATATTTTTATGTATGTATGTATGCATTTATGCATGTATGTATGCATGTATGTATACATGTATGTATGTATGTATGTATGTATATATATATATATATATATATATATATATATATATATATATATATATATATATATATATATATATATATATTCGTGTTTAGACACTTGGCATACATCTTATATCTAAACTGAATATGCCATTAGGAAATATTGCACATTTACTGCTAATGAAAGTCCAGCCCATTTGAACAACATACACGTTCCATGCGATGTGCATTCAAAATCCTACTTATGCTGATTCCATAATCACGAAGTAAATATTAGTATCTAAATTTTCAGGCTACTAATATTCACACCTCCTACTCATATCTACACAATTACCAAGACAAATATGGATAATATACCCCAATATTCATTATTAGAGACAAAGCTCCCATAAGCTACCGATAAGGTGGGATTCAATTTTGATATAATCAAACAAATGGAAACTGATTTCCAATAAAATTATGATTAAAAGAAATATCAGTACGTATGACTACATTGCAGGTAGCAATTATAGATTATGATCAAACGTCAATGAATAATTTATTTGGTTTATGAACATATTTACATAAAATTCTTTTGGGGAAACAGCCTACAACTCACGTCATGTTATCATTCCTGTCTCTTGTCTTGTTATCACGCTTGTCTCTTGCCTTATTACCATAATTATTTAGTTTTTTTTTTTCAAAGAAAAAAGACTTCATGTTTTTTATGAATTCATCCGAGATGAGCAACTCGTGGTATAAAGGGACCATTGTGTGTTGTTGATGGAATATATCGGCGGGGATGTTCTGCCTTAGACTAGGGGGATAGAGGAGGCAATATAGTGAGATAGATATACTGCAATGAGTAGATGCAAACGATGGGGCCATAATATTCTTGCTATTTTATTATTCGTGCATCTCTATATAAGTTTATGCGAATTTTATTTATATAATAATTTTAATAATAATAATAATAATCCGGTTCTGGTTTTTACGCCACGGACTCCCTTTTCAACCAAGGGCTAGGACGGTTGCCTTCTTGCGAAGGACTTGTTTTGGCAGATGTAATCCTTACCCTGAGTGCATGCCCTTGCGAACCTCAGACCGTGACGGGGCGCGAACCCTCGACCTGACGCCTCAGAGTCGCGGACGCTACCGGTTGAGCCAAGGCGACTACAATAATAATAATAATAATAATAATAATAATAATAATAATAATAATAATAATAATAATAATAATAATAATAATAATAATAATAATAATAACAGTAATAATAATAATAATAATAATAATAATAATAATAATAATAATAATAATAATAATAATAATAATAATAATAATAATAATAATAATAATAATAATAATAATAATAACAATAAACCTTTATTTCCATTGTACAATGGGTATTCGTCAGCCGGGGCAAACTCCAACCCCCCCACTGTGGTGCCCAGCCACAGCAGTAACCAGCCAGTAAACAGCTTAAACTCTCAGTATTGGACGTGAACCGATCTCTCGACCTCGTGAATGCGAAGCCAGCACGTTATTCACAGATTCAAAAGTGGGTTAAAAACATTTTATACATATGTGTGTGTGTGTGTGTGTGTGTGTGTGTGTGTGTGTGTGTGTGTGTGTGTGTGTGTGTGTGTGTGTGTGTGTGTGTGTGTGTGTGTGTGTGTGTGTGTGTGTGTGAGTGTGTGTGCGCGCGCGCCCGCCGTGGCCGGGTAGTATATTGCGCCTTTGATTTATCAGGTCGTCGGTTCCAGACTCACCACTGTCTGAGGTTAGAAAGAGCATTCACTCGGAGTGACGGTCGTTCTCTGCCCAAATCGAAGAATCGAAGTCCTCTGATAAGGGGTACCGCCCTATCCCTTACTAGAAAAGGGAGTCCGCGACGTAAAACCAGACCTTATATATATATATATATATATATATATATATATATATATATATATATATATATATATATATATATATATGCTTCCAAAATATTGGGGGTTCTGTTTTGTTTTCGTCTTTACTTTAATTCTTTACAGTGACTTAAAATCTATAAAGGTCTTATCCGTACCTGCTTAGAATACTGTCCCCACATCTGGGGTGCTTCTTTTTATACTTATCCTCTTGATAGGGTTGAATCTAAGGCAGTCTGACTCATTAATGATCCTTCTCTTACTTCTAATATGGATTCTCTTTGTTTTCGCCGTAAAGTATCATCCCTTTCTCTTTTCTATCGCTACTACTTCCATTGCTGCTCCGATGAGTTGGCGAGTTGCATCCCTCCCCCACTTCCGAGGCCACGTAATACTCGCCAAGGGGCCTCCTCACGTAGGTACTGTGTGTTCGGCGCAGCGACTATGTCTTCCCATCTACCTCCAGACTCTGGAACTCTCGTCCTCCTTATGTCTTTCCAAGTTCTTATAACCTATCTTCCTTGAAAAAGCGGATATATCGTTATTTCAGGACATAATCTTCCATATCTCTAGGTCCTCAATACTTTGACAATTACTTAAGTTCGTCTTTTTTCTTTGTGTATCATTACCTCATCACTGTTTTGTCCATAACCTTTTTCTTTTCCTTCGTCTTAATGCAATCTTTGTGCCCTGGCCTTTATTGATGAGGGCAGTCCCGGTGTCACACTTATAAAAAAAAGTATATATATGAATATATATATATATATATATATATATATATATATATATATATATATATATATATATAATATATATATATATATATATATATATATCTTCTCCTTCTTCTTCGTCTACATCCCTTCCCACCTTTATGTGGGGTCGATGTTTCTGGCCAGTTTTCTCCATTTGTTTCTGTCCCATACCTCATCATCCAACAAACCTTTAGACCTCAGGTCGTCATTGATGCAATCCATCCACCTACGCTTTGGTCTCCCTCGCCTTCTCCTACCCTGTATATCCATTTCCTTCACCCTCCTCCCAACATACTGTTCATCCCTCCTAACGACATAACCTTACCATCTTAGTCTACTTTCTTGTATCTTATCTGATATTTCTCTATCTTTTGAGGTACCTCTAATTACCTCGTTTCTGATCTTATCGCTTCCTGTCACCCCACACATCCATCTCAACATCCTCATCTCTGCCACATCCATTTTTTTCTCTTGTGCCTTCTTTATTGCCCATGTCTCTGCTCCATACATCATCGCAGGTCTCACAACTGTCGTATGCACTTTACCCCTCAACTTAATCCCTATTCTCCTGTCGCACAGCACCCCAAACACTTTCTTCCAGTTCTTCCATCCCGCTTGTATTCTGTGGGTTTTTTCTGACTCTAGGTCACCATTCTCTGCTAGTGTTGATCCCAAATACTTGAACTATTCAACTCTTTTCAACACCTTCCCCTGCAAATTGACCTCCCCATCCTCATCATCTCTCAACCTCAAGTACTCTGTCTTCTTCCTGCTGATTTTCAGTCCTCTATTTTCAGTCCTTATATATATATATATATATATATATATATATATATATATATATATATATATATATATATATATATATATATATATATATATATATATATATATATGTATATATATATATATATATATATATATATATATATATATATATATATATATATATATATATATATATATATATATATATATATGTATATATATATATATATATATATATATATATATAT
Organism: Halocaridina rubra; assembly: GCA_037179515.1. Lineage (NCBI taxonomy): Eukaryota > Metazoa > Arthropoda > Malacostraca > Decapoda > Atyidae > Halocaridina > Halocaridina rubra. Next base: position 95,325 of record JAXCGZ010013232.1, read on the forward strand.
ATATATATATATATATATATATATATATATATATATGTATATATGTATATATATATATATATATATATATATATATATATATATATATATATATATATATATATATATATATATATATATATACAGTGTATATATATATATATATATATATATATATATATATATATATATATATATATATATATATATATATATATATATATATATATATATATACATATATGCAGTATTTATATATATATATATATATATATATATATATATATATATATATATATATATATATATATATATATATAATATATATATGCATATATGCAGTATTTATATATATATATATATATATATATATATATATATATATATATATATATATATATATATATATAATTGCTATATAAAAAAGGATACCAGACGTATCTATGCCAACATCAACACCGAATATAATCGGTTATTCGTAATGCATCTCTTATTATCCTTTCACATCTGCTGACAAGTCACAACACACCCCAGCTCTGTTCCTCTATACTTTGTATTTTCTCCGTGCCCAGGCACGATGAGGGTAGATCTATTTATCTATTTTGGCCTGTCCTGGTGTCATAATCATAAAAAAAAAAAAATAATAAAAAAAATATCACCAATAGCTAGCGAACACTTTCTTAAGACGAATTTCACTCCAAGAAATAATTAACAAACCCAAAACAAATGAAAGATGTTCAGTAAAAGTATTTACATGATGAGGAGAGAAGCAAAATCATTCTTCAATCACTTCCAAAAATGAAAAAAAAAATGCCATTAAAATGGTTCATCCATTTTTCTTTCCCTTACGGGATGCCCTGCTGGTGACATCTCCGATAAATATATATGCACCGCTTTATTTTTGTGTCACTGGTCCCCATTCGAATGGACACAGACATGCTGGGGCTAGAATGAATAGGGCAGGATGCCCTTCCTGACAGCCCACGGTATGATGGAAACCATGTTAGTCGTTTTCCTACTCGCGCGCTGTACCCTTTAGTTCCCAAAAATGAAAAATATCATAAATTCCATCTTTTTTCACACTTTGCTTGATGCCCTGCCAGTGACAAGCCCCAATAACTAGACGAGATCCAAATGCTGAAGTGTCAAACGAATGCTTGGCTAATTTTGAGCTTTCGGTTTTGACATGATTTTAATGTAATTTTCAAAGGTGTCACAGGAAAAAGACGGTTTTACCATGGATTGAAATCGACAATTTTTTCCTATCATTTCTGTAGATATATGCTATATTAGTTGCTTTGCTGACATGATCGGTTAACATTCAACATATTATATTGTCCCCTATTTAAAATAGGATCACATTTTTTAGCATTTTTAAAGTAAGCAATAAGTCGGCCCATGGCATTAACCGCCCGTTGCGATACTACAACTACAGTTCTTTTGGACTTTAATAGACCTGTCCAGGACGCTTTGATGTTAAATATACCTTCAGGTACGGATCCTTTTCTGTGCCTATATCAAAACCGAATAGTCTTGGATACTCGTTACACATCTCTCATCATCCCTTCCCATCTGATAAGTCACAACACTCCCCATAATTGTTTCTTTTTGCTTTATCTTTTCTTCGTGCCCAGACCCAATGATTTTTTTTGGGGGGGTGGCAGCCGTGGTGTCACACTCATACAAAAGAAATGTGGCTTACCTCATTATATGTAGTCTACTGTACTCTACCCGACTCTACCCTACTCTACCTAACCTAACATGCTTAGGTTATTTGTTTAGGTTAAGAACAACAGACTTCAGATAGTGAGGTAGGTAGCATATTATTGATAGTACTAAATTTCGTCCCATCTAACACTGCTGTTAATACTTTACATTTCTAAGTTGCACCTGAAGTAATAATAGGTAAATTGTCAACTAGGTAGAAGCTAACCTACTCATTCTTTTCATATACAATTCTCATCCCCAAATAAATGACTATAACTTAGCATATACAATATTCTAGGTCAAATAAGGCAAAAAAAATGAGTTAGCATCTTACTAAGCTTATTACCAACCATGCAAAAGAGCTTAAATTAAGTTAACAATTTACATTTCACATTTCAGAGAAGTGTCGCATGACCAGATAACATTTTACATATCAAACCATTTTACAGCCCACATTTTTTTCTTCCTTCCCTCATTGTAAATCAAGAGTCAATATATTATACCTATTTTATTTCGTCCCAGCGTAAACAGAGGCAAACCACAATCTACGTATAAACTTCAGTTAACAGGTCACATAATCCGTTTTTTTCCCGTTAAAGAACTGCATCATTTCATATTACATATCCAAATCTGGTATATTATATGGCATAACTCATTATATTACATATCCTATTTTTCCTTCGTGTAAAATAGATGGGTGTCATGCTGAATGCTTGTCAAAAGGTGGGGAGGCATTAGTAGAATGGATGGTTAGGCTGTTGACTAAGTGTTTCAGGAAAGGGAGGGTCCAAGATGATTGGAGGACAACAAACAAACAAACAAACAAACAAACATTTATTTCCATTTTGTACAATGGTTATTCAACATTAATAGAACCTTATAAGTAGACATGTAATTATACTAATAAATAAGAGGGTTAGACATATAGTTATATTAAATGTAGCTTTCATAGAAAATAATAATGCTGTAATAAAAATGTTAACAATAATGTTAATAATAAAGTAGTAAGTATGCCACTAGATACAGGATCGCTATTATCGGCATCATTTCCATATTTGTTTCCTTACAATGAGAATAATTAGTTCTTAATGAGCAGCAACTATTTGTCCAAAAGAAAACTATATAGTTTGCCTTTGAAAGCTGTGAAGGAGGATGCATTTTTAAGATGCTCTGGAATATTTTTCCAGAGTGTTGGCCCTTTGATAGTGATCATCTTTGAACCTGCTTCTGTGTTTGATCTGTGAATAAAGAGCTCACTGCTCTGTCTTGTGTTGGTTCCCCTTATATCCCTGACTGTTTTTAAATCAAATAGCCAGCTAGGATAATGATGGTCTAAAATTTTGAATACAAAAACATAAATAGCATAAGCGACCTTATTTTCTGCCCGCAGCCACCCAAGTTTATTGAGAGCTGGTGTGATGTGGTCATATTTTCTTATTCCTCCCAGGGCAACTCGAGCTGCAAAATTAATAAGCTTCTGTATTCTGTTTATCTGAGTCTTAGTGGTAGCTCCCCAAACAGTTGTGCAGTAATTAATGTGACTTAGGGCTAGAGATTCAACAACAGTTATTCGAGTGGTAGTCTCAAAATTGTCATTTATACGTGATAAGTGCATTAATGTTCCTGTTACCTTTCTGCATACTTTATCTATGTGGGAATCAAACAACATGTGGTTATCAAAGTGAATTCCTAGGTTTTTGACTGTTTTGCTAGGTGTGATAATATTGTCGCAAAAATTAATTGTTGTGCTTTCTGGAATTTGTGCTATGTGGAACCTTGAACCAATAAATATGCACTGTGTTTTACTTTCGTTAATTAACAGCCCAATTTCTTGGAAATAGGTTTTAATTTTTGACAGAGTGTTTTCTGCTCTTAGAGTTAGCTCTGGGAGATTATTAATATCACCACTAAGGAGTAGTTGAGTGTAATCTGCATATTGTACGACTAGACAGTCAGAAATGAAAGAAGATAGATCATTTACGTAAATGGAGAAGAGGATAGGACCAAGTCCTGATCCCTGTGAAACACCAAATGATGCATTTTTTGGCACAGAGATAATGTTGTTAAGACGTATAGACTGTTTACGATTAGATAGATACTCGCTAAACCAGCTTGGATCAATATTTAAGTTAATACATTTACTTAAAAGAATTTCATGGTTTACACTGTCGAAGGTTTTTGATAAGTCTAATAATACAAGCAAAAATATTTTTTTCATATCTATATTATTATATATACTATTCGTAACTTTAAGCAGTGCAGTTTCCGTCGAGAGTTTTGGTCTGAAACCATGTTGGTTAATCGTTAATAGTCTATTTGATTCTAAATATGACATAAGTTGGCATGCAACAATTTTTTCTAATATATTAGAGAAAATGGGTAGCAGGGAAATGGGACGATAGTTTGTCACATCTTCTCTGTCCCCCTTTTTATGCAGAGGTATTACATGTGATATTTTCCAAGAGTCAGGAAACTTTTTAGTAACAATGGAAGTGTTCATAATAGTTAGAATATAGGATGCAATCATGGGTAGAGCATCTTTGATGAACTGAAATGGTATACCATCTGAACCATAAGAGCCAGAGTTTCTTAGGCTCTTTATGGTAAGAATTAGGGTAGCACAATCGATAGGATTTATCTTGATGTACTCTCTTGTGTTTTCATTGGAAGAATTGTTATTTAAGCACTTACTCATATTCACTGAGTTGATGTTTTCTTGAGTTTTTTCATATGTATTTTTGCCAACGTTAGCAAAATAGTTATTAAACTTATCTGCTTTGTCTTTCAACTCCGTAATATTTTCATAACTTTCTGAGGTACTCTTTTCATTTGGTATCATGCTTCTTATCACTTTCCATGTTGCTGCTGTATCATGTCTAGAGTCATTAAATTGTTTTTTGTAAAAGTCTTTTTTACTTACACTGATGAGAGATCTGACACGTTTCTTTTCTGTTTTATAACGTTCTCGGAGAGTCATATCATATCTATTCATTTTTAGCTCTTTTTGTATTTGATTTCTGATTTGCATTGCCTCTCTGATGTCATTAGTTAGCCAGGGGGCTGAGGGGCGGGTTATTTTTCTTGTTACAATGGGTGCACAACTATCTAAGCATTCAAGGAAGACTTTTGTTAAAATCTCAACCTGCAAATCGACGTTATCTATGTATTTAATTCTATTAAGTGCATTTGTGTTGTTGATTAATGTTGCACAAAAGATATCAGGGGAGTAATTTTTTAGACACAGGAATGTCTTGAGGAGAGGCTTCCTTTTGGGCTTGTTTATGTTTAGCATAGCAATGTTCAGCTCATGGTCTGCAATTGGGCAGGGAACTACGTCCCAATAGGGTATACTTTCCACTTTATTTGTTATTATCAGATCTATAAGAGTCCTAGAATTAGGGGTTATGCGGGTCGGTTTTGTCACTATTTGTGTTAACTTCACAGTGTTGATCACCCTTTTCATTTTGTTATCTGCTGAGAGCAAGTCATCATTAAAATCACCAAGTATGTATATGGGTTTATGACGCACACAGATATTTCTGAATGTTTCTAGCAGATGATTGAATGAACTGGTAGGTGCTCTAGGGTGATGGTAAACACACCCTACAATGAAAGATGGAAGTTTCTGATACTGCACAGTGATCCATAAATCTTTGAGCTCCTCAGTTTTTTCTAAACCTGTGGTTATTTCTGATGCACTAAGATAATTTCTAACATAAATACAAACCCCACCCCCTCAGCCATGGTCATTGCGAAATATTTTAAACTCAGGGAAGGGAGATAAGTATGAGTGTAGTAGTTTTAGGGGAATTTGTTTGTTGAGTGTAGTTGGTAAGGTACATGGAAGAGTGTTAAACAAGAGAATTAGGATAAATAATGAGAGATTGATTGGGGAGGAATAGTGTGGGTTCAGGAGAGGAAGAGGACGTGTGGATCAGGTGTTTGTGGTAAGACAGGAGTATGAGAAGTTTTTGGAGAAAGGTAGGGACACTTTTTGGACCATTAGGGATTTAGAGAAAACATATGATAGGGTAGATAGAGAGGGGTTGTGGAGGGTGTTGTGACTGTATGGAATAAGTGGAAGTTTGTTGAATGTGGTGAAGAGTTTTTACATGAATAATAGAGCATGCATGACAGTTGGGAATGGTATGAGTGATTGGTTTGAGGTGAATGTTGGGTTACGTTAAGGTTGTGCAATGACGCCTTGGTTGTTTAAGGTGTATATGGATGGAGTGGTAAGGGAAGTAAATGAAAGAGTATTAGCCAGAGGCTTGGAACTAGTGGATGAGGATGGAGGGTTGTGGAAATTGAGTCAGTTTGCTATTTGCAGATGATACTGTACTAGTGGTTGATACTGAAAATGAGTTGAATGATTTGGTGACTGAGTTTATTAGTGTGTGTGAAAGAAGGAATTTGCGTTTGAATATTGGTAAAAGTAAAGTCATGAGATGCACGAGGAGTGTTAATGTTGGCAGGTTGAATGTAGGAGTGAATGGAGAGTTGCTTGAAGAAGTTGAGAGCTTTATGTATCTGGGGTCACATGTATCAAGGAGTGGACGAGTGGATGTAGAGGTAAATCACAGAGTGAAAGAACCGAGAAAATGTCTATGTGGGTTGAAAAGTGTTATGAGAAATAGATATATGGGAATGAATACAAAGAGAAGGATATATGACGGTGTGATTGTGCCGACAGCATTGTATGGAGCAGAGACTCAGAATGCTAGAGAGGAGGAAAGGAAGAAGTTGAATGTAATGGAGATGAGTTGTTTGAGAGGTATGATTGGTGTATCTAGAATAGATAGAGTAAGAAATGAGGATGTCAGGCATAGTACAGGTGTTGGAAGGAAGCTGTCGGATAGGTTAGATTAGATAGTGTTGAGGTAGTTTGGATACATGGAAAGGATGAGTGATGAAAGAAGAGTGAAGAGAGTGTGGAGTGCAGAATTGATTGGAGTAAAGTCAAGAGGGAGACCTAGAATGAGATGGATCGATGAAGTGAAAAGAGCACTGAATGCAAGTGGAATGTCAGTGGAGCAGAGAAGCGTGCGTGCAAGAGATAGAAATGAGTGGAGGAAGATTGAGCCTATATGACGCTGCCCAAAGGGATATCTCGTACATGCTAACTCAGTCAACTGTGGTGGACAGGTATGAGGGGAGTTGCCATGTGATGAAACGTTGGGGGTTAACCAGCTGCGGCTGTCGGCTCTCATTGTGGAATATCCTTGCCCGCCTACTCTGTGGCCGACCCAAGTAGGGTGGAAGGGGGGGAGACGAGGCAACCCTTTAGCCGTAAGAAGCTGAGAGAAGTGGTTGAGGTGTGAATGGATCGTGGTGAATGCGTGTTTCTTTGTTCGGCAACCCCCCTTGAAAGGGGGAAAAGGCATTTGTATATATATATATATATATGTGTGTGTGTGTGTGTGTGTGTGTGTGTGTGTGTGTGTGTGTGTGTTGTTTGTTTGTTACGGTTTTACGTCCCGGACTCCCTTTTCTACCAAGGGCTAGGACGGTTGCCTTCTTGCGAAGGACTTGTTTTGGCAGATGTAATCGTTACCCTGAGTGCATGCCCTTGCTAACCTCAGCCCGTGACGGGGCGCGAACCCTCGACCTGACTCCTCAGAGTCGGGGACGGTATCGCTTGAGCCACGGTAACTATCTATCTATCTATCTATCTATCTATATATATATATATATATATATATATATATATATATATATATATATATATATATATATATATATATATGTACATATATATATATATATATATATATATATATATATATATATATATATATATATATATATATATATATATATATATATATATATATATATATATATATATAATAGGATCAGTGAATATTATAGGTATCTTTTCACTTCATATTTCATAAATCCATTTTCAATCTCTCATTCATGTTAAGTAGTTGGTATCTTACATGCTGTAGCTTTACTGGATAGAACAGAATTAATTAACACGTTAACATATCCGATGATGTTTCAAGTAAAATTCGAATATTAAATATTTGATCTACTTTATTGTATTCCAAATAAATTTTTTCCGTAACTTTTGTCAACAACCCTAACTTCCGTTAAGAGGACTATAGGCCTAGTAAGTCTTTTACACAACACATTTTCCTATCTACTTGAATAAAAAATCAGGAAAGCTTAAGCTAAATAAAAAATTAATTTAAGAAAATAAAAAAAAAAAAACATTCATCAGCCGTAGTTTGAATTCTTAATCACAACGCATATTTGCAGCAGTGAAAACGCCTATACAGCCTATACTCTTAATTTGTCATTTTTGTGTAATAGTTTAACATTCTCTCTCTCTCTCTCTCTCTCTCTCTCTCTCTCTCTATATATATATATATATATATATATATATATATATATATATATATATATATATATATATATATATATATATATATATATATATATATATATATATATATATATATATATATATATATATATATATATATATATATATATAAATATATATATATATATATATATATATATATATATATATATGTATATATATATATATATATATATATATATATATATATATATATATATATATATATATATATATATATATATATATATATATATATATATATATATATATATATATATATATATATATATATATATATATATATATATATATATATATATATATATATATATATATATATATATATATATATATATATATATATATATATATATATATATATAGATATATATATATAGATATATATATATAGATATATATATATATATATATATATATATATATATATATATATATATATATATATATATATATATATATATATATATATATATATATATATATATATATATATATATATATATATATATATAACATCATTATTTACACAGGTGTATTCACGAGATTTAAAAAAAAAAGCATCGATGATAATACAGCTCAATATAATGTTAATATTTTATGCACAGGACAAGAATAAATTGTGTACAGAAAACAATAATAGAAACTTACCTTATCTCTCAATGAAGCCTTCTTGCTTGCTGCAGAGTTCGGAAACAATACCATAATATTCTAGATCAACTGTGTTCACACCCGACTAAACATCACAGTTTACGACTACTTAGCAAAAATATCGCTTGTTGAAACACTATAGTCTTGTGAACAAACGCACTAAAGAGGAAATATAAAACATAGTTGAGTGAAGACGACGACCAACTCCAACTCAAATCAACGTCACTGGAGAAAACTATTTCCTAGCACGAGGAGGTCGCCGGCATGGCTTTGATTTAGAAATAAAGCGGACAATTTCAGAAGCGCCCACTCTTCTATTATTATTATTATTATTATTATTATTATTATTATTACCACTACATTCACCATAAAAAAATGAGATCCTAGTTTGCATATATGGCTAATCATTATTCAAGATTCTTCCAACAGTGAAGCAAAGCGAACAAACTCTCGAGCACCCACTTTCAATCATTTACTTTTTTTAATAATCTTTAATTTCTAAAAATAATTTCAATAATTACATTCTCAAAGTCTATATAATTTACATTTTCAACCCAACTTTTTTTTTTTCCTTAGAATGGAAACTTTACTATCACAAAAACAATAACATGTAAATTTTTACATTTAATAATTATTTCATAATCTACTTTCAAACAGGGATTCACTCAGGGTAACGATCACACCTGCCAACACCAGAGTCCTTCGCTAGAAGACACTGTCCTTGCCCTTAGTAAAAAAAAGGAGTCTGTAACGCAAAAACCGATGAATATACTTTCAGAACATTGATGATCGCTCTCTATAATACTTTACTGTGGTGCTTATTCACACTACTGCTGCTACTACTACTACTACTACTACTACTACTACTACTACTACTACTACTACTACTACTACTACTACTACTACTACTACCACTACCAATACTATTACTACTACTACTACTACTACTACTACTACTACTCCGTGTTATTGAGTTATTACAGCCACAAGTCATCTAGTAAATTATAGAATACTTTCATTCCTAAGTATAGCAGATATAAGCTTTAAGGTTGGATTCCTTTTAACCTTCTGTGGTGTGTAGTTGGTAGCGCCTTGACTTAGTAATTATAAGTCCTAGGTTCAAGTCCCGGTTGGGGCAAAAAAATTATTCATGTTTTCACATATGCAATGTGCTTATTTGGTTATTGTATGGCCCGAATGATATTGGGAATTGAATTATCTGCTAAAATGAAGCCACGAGAGAGGTTGGGGAATCTGTAATATGAACATAGTGGCATTCAGATAGAATGCGTTCATTCCTAAGTATAGCAGATATAAGCTATAAGGTTGGATTCCTTTTAGCCTTCTGTGGTGTGTAGTTGGTAGCGCCTTGACTTAGTAATTATAAGTCCTAGGTTCAAGTCCTGGTCGGGGCAAAAAAATTATTCATGTTTTCACATATGTAATGTACTTATTTGGTTATTGTATGGCCCGAATGAAATTGGGAATTGAATTAAATGCTAAAATGAAGTCACGAGTAAGGTTGGGGAATCTATAATATGAACATAGTGGCATTCAGATAGAATGCGTTCATTCCTAAGTATAGCAGATATAAGCTATAAGGTTGGATTCCTTTTAACCTTCTGTGGTGTGTAGTTGGTAGCGCCTTGACTTAGTAATTATAAGTCCTAGGTTCAAGTCCCGGTCGGGGCAAAAAAATTATTCATGTTTTCACATATGTAATGTACTTATTTGGTTATTGTATGGCCCGAATGAAATTGGGAATTGAATTAAATGCTAAAATGAAGCCACGAGAGAGGTTGGGGAATCTGTAATATGAACATAGTGGCATTCAGATAGAATGCGTTCATTCCTAAGTATAGCAGATATAAGCTTTAAGGTTGGATTCCTTTTAACCTTCTGTGGTGTGTAGTTGGTAGCGCCTTGACTTAGTAATTATAAGTCCTAGGTTCAAGTCCTGGTCGGGGCAAAAAAATTATTCATGTTTTCACATATGTAATGTACTTATTTGGTTATTGTATGGCCCGAATGATATTGGGAATTGAATTATCTGCTAAAATGAAGCCACGAGAGAGGTTGGGGAATCTGTAATATGAACATAGTGGCATTCAGATAGAATGCGTTCATTCCTAAGTATAGCAGATATAAGCTTTAAGGTTGGATTCCTTTTAACCTTCTGTGGTGTGTAGTTGGTAGCGCCTTGACTTAGTAATTATAAGTCCTAGGTTCAAGTCCTGGTCGGGGCAAAAAAATTATTCATGTTTTCACATATGTAATGTACTTATTTGGTTATTGTATGGCCCGAATGAAATTGGGAATTGAATTAAATGCTAAAATGAAGTCACGAGTAAGGTTGGGGAATCTATAATATGAACATAGTGGCATTCAGATAGAATGCGTTCATTCCTAAGTATAGCAGATATAAGCTATAAGGTTGGATTCCTTTTAACCTTCTGTGGTGTGTAGTTGGTAGCGCCTTGACTTAGTAATTATAAGTCCTAGGTTCAAGTCCCGGTCGGGGCAAAATAAATGATTCATGTTCTTACATATGCAATGTGCTTATTTGGTTATTGTATGGCCCGAATGAGATTGGGAATTGAATTAAATGCTAAAATGAAGCCACGAGTGAGGTTGGGGAATCTGTAATATGAACATAGTGGCATTCAGATAGAATGCGTTCATTCCTAAGTATAGCAGATATAAGCTATAAGGTTGGATTCCTTTTAACCTTCTGTGGTGTGTAGTTGGTAGCGCCTTGACTTAGTAATTATAAGTCCTAGGTTCAAGTCCCGGTCGGGGCAAAAAAAAATATTCATGTTTTCACGTATGCAATGTGCTTATTTGGTTATTGTATGGCCCGAATGAGATTGGGAATTGAATTAAATGCTAAAATGAAGCCACGAGTAAGGTTGGGGAATCTGTAATATAAGCAGAGTGGCATACAGATAGAAATCGCTCATTCCTAAGTATAGCAGATATTAACTATAAGGTTGGATTCCTTTTAACCTTCTGTGGTGTGTAGTTGGTAGCGCCTTGACTTAGTAATTATAAGTCCTAGGTTCAAGTCCCGGTCGGGGCAAAATAAATTATTCATGTTCTTACATATGCAATGTGCTTACTTGGTTATTGTATGGCCCGAATGAGATTGGGAATTGAATTAAATGCTAAAATGAAGCCACGAGTGAGGTTGGGGAATCTGTAATATGAACATAGTGGCATTCAGATAGAATGCGTTCATTCCTAAGTATAGCAGATATAAGCTATAAGGTTGGATTCCTTTTAACCTTCTGTGGTGTGTAGTTGGTAGAGCCTTGACTTAGTAATTATAAGTCCTAGGTTCAAGTCCCGGTCGGGGCAAAAAAATTATTCATGTTTTCACATATGCAATGTGCTTATTTGGTTATTGTATGGCCCAAATGAGATTGGGAATTGAATTAAATGCTAAAATGAAGCCACGAGTGAATTGGGGAATCTGTAATATAAACATAGTGGCATTCAGATAGAATGCGTTCATTCCTAAGTATAGCAGATATAAGCTATAAGGTTGGATTCCTTTTAACCTTCTGTGGTGTGTAGTTGGTAGCGCCTTGACTTAGTAATTATAAGTCCTAGGTTCAAGTCCCGGTCGGGGCAAAAAATAATATTCATGTTTTCACGTATGCAATGTGCTTAGTTGGTTATTGTATGGCCCGAATGAGATTGGGAATTGAATTAAATGCTAAAATGAAGCCACGAGTAAGGTTGGGGAATCTGTAATATAAGCAGAGTGGCATACAGATAGAAATCGTTCATTCCTAAGTATAGCAGATATAAACTATAAGGTTGGATTCCTTTTAACCTTCTGTGGTGTGTAGTTGGTAGCGCCTTGGCTTAGTAATTATAAGTCCTAGGTTCAAGTCCCAGTCGGGGCAAAAAAATTATTCATGTTTTCACATATGTAATGTGCTTATTTGGTTATTGTATGGCCCGATTGAGATTGGGAATTGAATTAAATGCTAAAATGAAGCCAAGAGTTAGGTTGGGGAATCTTTAATATGAACATAGCGGCATTCAGATAGAATCTGTTCATTCCTAAGTATAGCAGATATAAACTATAAGGTTGGATTCCTTTTAGCCTTCTGTGGTGTGTAGTTGGTAGCGCCTTGACTTAGTAATTATAAGTCCTAGGTTCAAGTCCTGGTCGGGGCAAAAAAATTATTCATGTTTTCACATATGTAATGTACTTATTTGGTTATTGTATGGCCCGAATGAAATTGGGAATTGAATTAAATGCTAAAATGAAGCCACGAGTAAGGTTGGGGAATCTATAATATGAACATAGTGGCATTCAGATAGAATGCGTTCATTCCTAAGTATAGCAGATATAAGCTATAAGGTTGGATTCCTTTTAACCTTCTGTGGTGTGTAGTTGGTAGCGCCTTGACTTAGTAATTATAAGTCCTAGGTTCAAGTCCCGGTCGAGGCAAAATAAATGATTCATGTTCTTACATATGCAATGTGCTTATTTGGTTATTGTATGGCCCGAATGAGATTGGGAATTGAATTAAATGCTAAAATGAAGCCACGAGTGAGGTTGGGGAATCTGTAATATGAACATAGTGGCATTCAGATAGAATGCGTTCATTCCTAAGTATAGCAGATATAAGTTATAAGGTTGGATTCCTTTTAACCTTCTGTGGTGTGTAGTTGGTAGCGCCTTGACTTAGTAATTATAAGTCCTAGGTTCAAGTCCCGGTCGGGGCAAAAAAAAATATTCATGTTTTCACGTATGCAATGTGCTTATTTGGATATTGTATGGCCCGAATGAGATTGGGAATTGAATTAAATGCTAAAATGAAGCCACGAGTAAGGTTGGGGAATCTGTAATATAAGCTGAGTGGCATACAGATAGAAATCGTTCATTCCTAAGTATAGCAGATATAAACTATAAGGTTGGATTCCTTTTAACCTTCTGTGGTGTGTAGTTGGTAGCGCCTTGACTTAGTAATTATAAGTCCTAGGTTCAAGTCCCGGTCGGGGAGAAATAAATGATTCATGTTCTTACATATGCAATGTGCTTATTTGGTTATTGTATGGCCCGAATGAGATTGGGAATTGAATTAAATGCTAAAATGAAGCCACGAGTGAGGTTGGGGAATCTGTAATATGAACATAGTGGCATTCAGATAGAATGCGTTCATTCCTAAGTATAGCAGATATAAGCTATAAGGTTGGATTCCTTTTAACCTTCTGTGGTGTGTAGTTGGTAGCGCCTTGACTTAGTAATTATAAGTCCTAGGTTCAAGTCCCGGTCGGGGCAAAAAAAATATTCATGTTTTCACGTATGCAATGTGCTTATTTGGTTATTGTATGGCCCAAATGAGATTGGGAATTGAATTAAATGCTAAAATGAAGCCACGAGTGAATTGGGGAATCTGTAATATAAACATAGTGGCATTCAGATAGAATGCGTTCATTCCTAAGTATAGCAGATATAAGCTATAAGGTTGGATTCCTTTTAACCTTCTGTGGTGTGTAGTTGGTAGCGCCTTGACTTAGTAATTATAAGTCCTAGGTTCAAGTCCCGGTCGGGGCAAAAAAAAATATTCATGTTTTCACGTATGCAATGTGCTTATTTGGTTATTGTATGGCCCGAATGAGATTGGGAATTGAATTAAATGCTAAAATGAAGCCACGAGTAAGGTTGGGGAATCTGTAATATAAGCAGAGTGGCATACAGATAGAAATCGTTCATTCCTAAGTATAGCAGATATAAACTATAAGGTTGGATTCCTTTTAACCTTCTGTGGTGTGTAGTTGGTAGCGCCTTGACTTAGTAATTATAAGTCCTAGGTTCAAGTCCCGGTCGGGGCAAAAAATTATTCATGTTTTCACATATGTAATGTGCTTACTTGGTTATTGTATGGCCCGATTGAGATTGGGAATTGAATTAAATGCTAAAATGAAGCCAAGAGTGAGGTTGGGGAATCTTTAATATGAACATAGCGGCATTCAGATAGAATGCGTTCATTCCTAAGTATAGCAGATATAAGCTATAAGGTTGGATTCATTTTAACCTTCTGTGATGTGTAGTCGGTAGTGCCTTGACTTAGTTATTATAAGTCCTAGGTTCAAGTCCCTGTCAGGGCAAAAAAATTATTCATGTTATCACAGATGTAATGTGCTTATTTGGTAATTGTATGGCCCGAGTGAGATTGGGAATTGAATTAAATGCTAAAATGAAGCCACGATTGAGGTTGGGGAATCTGTAATATGTACATAGTGGCATTCAGATAGAATGCGTTCATTCCTAAGTATAGCAGATATAAGCTATAAGGTTGGATTCCTTTTAACCTTTTGTGGTGTGTAGTTGGTAGAGCCTTGACTAAGTAATTATAAGTCCTAGGTTCAAGTCCCGGTTGGGGCAAAAAAATTATTCATGTTTTTACATATGTAATGTGCTTATTTGGCTATTGTATGGCCCGAATGAGATTGGGAATTGAATTAAATTCTAAAATGAAGCCACGAGTGAGGTTGGAGAATCTGTAATATGAACATAGTGGCATTCAGATAGAATGCGTTCATTCCTAAGTATAGCAGATATAAGCTATAAGGTTGGATTCCTTTTAACCTTCTGTGGTGTGTAGTTAGTAGAGCCTTGACTTAGTAATTATAAGTCCTAGGTTCAAGTCCCGGTCGGGGCAAAAAAAAATATTCATGTTTTCACGTATGCAATGTGCTTATTTGGTTATTGTATGGCCCGAATGAGATTGGGAATTGAATTAAATGCTAAAATGAAGCCACGAGTAAGGTTGGGGAATCTGTAATATAAGCTGAGTGGCATACAGATAGAAATCGTTCATTCCTAAGTATAGCAGATATAAACTATAAGGTTGGATTCCTTTTAACCTTCTGTGGTGTGTAGTTGGTAGCGCCTTGACTTAGTAATTATAAGTCCTAGGTTCAAGTCCCGGTCGGGGCAAAATAAATGATTCATGTTCTTACATATGCAATGTGCTTATTTGGTTATTGTATGGCCCAAATGAGATTGGGAATTGAATTAAATGCTAAAATGAAGCCACGAGTGAGGTTGAGGAATCTGTAATATGAACATAGTGGCATTCAGATAGAATGCGTTCATTCCTAAGTATAGCAGATATAAGCTATAACGTTGGATTTCTTTTAACCTTCTGTGGGGTGTAGTTGGTAGTGCCTTAACTTAGTAATAATAAGTCCTAGGTTCAAGTCCCTGTTGGGGCAAAAAAATTATTCATGTTTTCACATATGTAATGTGCTTATTTGGTAATTGTATGGCCCGAATGAGATTGGGAATTGAATTAAATGTTAAATGAAGCCACGAGTGCGGTTGGGGAATCCGTAATATGAACATGGTGGCAGTCAGATAGAATGCGTTCATTCCTAAGTATAGCCGATATAAGCTATAAGGTTGGATGCCTTTTAACCTTCTGTGGTGTGTAGTTGGTAGCGCCTTGGCTTAGAAATTATAAGTCCTAGGTTCAAGTCCTGGTCGGGGCAAAAAATTATTCATGTTTTCACATATGTAATGTGCTTATTTGGTTATTGTATGGCCCGATTGAGATTGGGAATTGAATTAAATGCTAAAATGAAGCCAAGAGTGAGGTTGGGGAATCTTTAATATAAACATAGCGGCATTCAGATAGAATCTGTTCATTCCTAAGTATAGCAGATATAAGCTATAAGGTTGGATTCCTTTTAACCTTCTGTGATGTGTAGTCGGTAGCGCCTTGACTTAGTTATTATAAGTCCTAGGTTCAAGTCCCTGTCAGGGCAAAAAAATTATTCATGTTATCACAGATGTAATGTGCTTATTTGGTAATTGTATTGCCTGAATGAGATTGGGAATTGAATTAAATGCTAAAATGAAGCCACGATTGAGGTTGAAGAATCTGTAATATGAACATAGTGGCATTCAGATAGAATGCGTTCATTCCTAAGTATATCAGATATAAGCTATAAGGTTGGATTCCTTTTAACCTTCTGTGGTGTGTAGTTGGTAGAGCCTTGACTAAGTAATTAAAAGTCCTAGGTTCAAGTCCCGGTTGGGGCAAAAAAAATATTCATGTTTTTACATATGTAATGTGCTTATTTGGTTATTGTATGGCCCGAATGAGATTGGGAATTGAATTAAATTCTAAAATGAAGTCACGAGTGAGGTTGGAGAATCTGTAATATGAACATAGTGGCATTCAGATAGAATGCGTTCATTCCTAAGTATAGCAAATATAAGCTATAAGGTTGGATTCCTTTTAACCTTCTGTGGGGTGTAGTTGGTAGAGCCTTGACTTAGTAATTATAAGTCCTAGGTTCAAGTCCCGGTCGGGGCAAAAAAATGATTCATGTTTTCACATATGCAATGTGCTTATTTGGTTATTGTATGGCCCGAATGAGATTGGGAATTGAATTATATGCTAAAATGAAGCCACGAGTGAGGTTGGGAAATCTGTAATATGAACATAGTGGCATTCAGATAGAATGCGGTAATTCCTACATATATATATATATATATATATATATATATATATATATATATATATATATATATATATATATATATATATATATATATATATATATATATATATATATAAATATATATATATATATATATATATATATATATATATATATATATATATATCATATATATATATATATATATATATATATATATATATATATATATATATATATATATATATATATATATATATATATATATATATATATATATATATAAAATATATATATATATATATATATATATATATATATATATATATATATATATATATATATATATATATATATATATATATATATATATATATATATATATATATAGATATATAAATATATATATATATATATATATATATATATATATATATATATATATATATGTATGTATGCATGTGTATATATACTGAATATATACATATATACATACATATACACAAGCTTCATTCCCCCTTGTATGGGAAGTGGCTGAGTCAAGAAAAGCATATTCACCATGATCCACTCTCACCTCAACCACTTCTCTCAGCTCCATGGGGATAAAGGGTTGCCACGTCTCCCCCCCCCCTTCCACCTTGTTTGGGTCATCCACAAGGTAGGCGGGCAAGCATATTCTACAATGAGGCCCGACAGCTGCAACTTGTTTACCCCCACCACCTCATCACACGGCAACTCCCACTAAGCCAGCAGGTGTGAGAAATCCTTTGGGGCGAGTCATATATGCACAATCTTCCTCCACTTATTCCTGTCTCTTGTACTCACTCTTCCCTGTTCCACTGACATTCCATGTGCATTCAGTGCTCTTTTCATGCCATCCATCCATCTCATTCTAGGTCTCCCTCTTGGCTTAACTCAAATCACTGCTGCACTCCACACCCTCTTCACTATTCGTTCATCACTCATCCTTTCCTTGCCCAAACCACCTCAGCACTTTCTGATCTAACCTATCTGACAGCTTCATTCCAACATCCGTTCTCTGCCTGACATCCTCATTTCTTACTCTATCTATTCTAGGTATACATATAATACCTCTCAAACACTTCATCTCCATTACATTTAACTTCTTCCTTTCGTTCTCTCTTCCTTCCAAGTCTCTTCTCCATACAATGCTGTCGGCACAATCACACTGTCATATATCCTTCTCTTTGCATCATTCCCAAATATCTATTTCTAATTGCACTTTTCAACGCACCTAGACATTTACTAGCTTTTTTCACTCTGTGATTTACCTCTACATCCACTCTTTCACTCCTTGATGCATGTGACCCCAGATACTTAAAACTCTCAACCTCTTCAAGCAAATATCCATTCACTATTACATTCAATCTGCCAATGTTAAGGCTCCTTGTGCATCTCATGACTTTACTTTTACCAATATTCAACCACAACTTCCTAATTTCACACACACTAATAAACTCAGTCACCAAATCATTCAATTCACTTTCAGTATCAGTCACCAGTACAGTATCATCTGCAAATTGCAACTGACTAAATTTCCACAACCTTCCCTCCTCGCCCCCTAGTTCCAAGCCTCTGTCTAATACGCTTTCATTTACTTCCCATACCACTCCATCCTTATACACATTAAACAACCATGGCGACATTACACAACCTTGACGTAAACCAACATTCATCTCAAACCAATCACTCATACCATTCCCAACTCTCATGCATGCTACACTATTCATGTAAAAACTATTTACAGCATTCACCAAGCTTCAACTTATTCCATACAGTCGCAACACCCTCCACAACTCCTCTCTATCTACCCTATCATACGTTTTCTCTAAATCCATAAAGGCCCAAAAAGAGCCCCTATCTTTCTCCAAAAACTTCGCACACTCCTGTCTTACCGCAAACACTTGTTCCCTACATTCTTTTCCTCTCCTGAACCCACACTATTCTTCCCCAATCAATCTCTCAGTACCTTTCTCAATTCTCTAGATTAACACTCTTCCATATACCTTACCAACTACTCTCAATAAACTAATTCCCCTAAAACTACTACACTCATGCTTTTATATATATATATATATATATATATATATATATATATATATATATATATATATATATATATATATATATATATATATATATATATATATATATATATATATATATATATATATATATATATATATATATATATATATATATATATATATATATATACATATATATATATATATATATATATATATATATATATATATATATATATATATATATATATATATATATATATATATATATATATAGGAATGAACGCATTCTATCTGAATGCCACTCTGTTCATATTACAGCTTCCCCAAGCCTCAATCATGGCTTCGTTTTCGCATTTAATTCAAATATCTATCTCATATGGGACCTACAATAATCAAATAAGCACATTGCCATATGTGAAAATATGAATAATTTTTACCCTGACCGGGACTTAAACCTAGGACACATGTGTACTGTGCCAAGATGCTACCAACTACACCACAAAAGGTCTTAAAAAAGGAAACAAACCCTACAGCTATATATGCTATACTATGAATAAATGCATTCTATGTGAATGCCACTCTGTTCATATTGCAGTTTCAGCAAACCTCACTGGTGGTTTCATTTTCGCATTTAAATCTAATTTCAATCTCATTTGGGACCAACAAAAATCTAATAAGCACATTACCATATGTGAATATATGAATAATTTTTACCCCGACCGGGACTTGAACCTAGGACACAAAATTACTGTGCCAAGGCGCTACCAACAATGCCACAGGAGGTCTTAAGAGGGAAACAAACCTTAAAGCTATATCTGCTATACTAGTAATGAACGCATTCTATCTGAATGCCACTCTGTTCATATTACAGTTCCCCCAACCTCACTCATGGTTTCGTTTTTGCATTTAATTCAAATCACAATCTCATTTGGGACCAACAATAATCATATAAGCACATTACCATGTAAAAACACGAATAATATTTACCACAAGCGGGACTTAAGCCTAGGACATCATAATTACTGTGTCAAGCCGCTACCAACTACACCACAGAAGGTCTTACGAGGGAAAGAAACCTAACAGCTATATCTGCTATACTAGGAATGAGCGCATTCTATCTGAATGCCACTCTATTCATATTACAGTTTACCCCAACCTCACTCGTGGTTTCGTTTTCGCATTTAATTCAAATCTCAATCTCATTTGGGACCAATTGAGCCAAAGAACACTGCAAGCTGGCTTATCCCCGTCATATCATCTCGGGACCACCCTCACCCCATACTTACATTTCCCGTATTACATCACTGGGCAGGTGCGGGAAAGCCCCTTTGGCACAAGTTATCTATTCATAATTTCCTTCAAACTCCCCCCACCTCTTTCACTATCTCTTCCCTGCATAGCTGCTCAACTCCATTCATCCACATCATTCTGGGTCAACCTCTCGATATTTCTCCTCTTACTTCTGCCCTCCATTCATTAAGAATAAGCATTGTACAAAAATGGAAATAAATGTTTGTTTGTTTGTTTGTTCTCTAGCTCATCTTATCCAAGAGCTTTCTATCCAACACCTGTTCTGTGTTTCACCTCTTCATTTTTCACTCCATCCGTTCTTGAAACACCTATCATACTTCACAAACACCTCATCTCCATTAAATTAGTTTTAAGGACAAGTATGATAAGTATCACTAAGTACGAAATGGAACCAATCAGAAAAAGGGAAGTTACGAGCTTGGGCCTCTTTCCCGTAAGCACAATTAGGTAATTACAATCAGTTTGTCCTATTCCTCCACTTTTGCATTTAAATCATTGCTCCATATAATATCTTAGGCAACTATCACTCCTTCATACAAGTTTCTTTCCCATCCATTTCTAAATATCTACTTCTCATCACATTTTTTATCCTTCCTAGTCATTTATCTGCTTCCTTCGCTCAGTAATTCACTTCCTCATCCACTCATCTCTTCACTGCTACATGTGACCCCAGATACTTAAATCTATCATTTTACTCAAGCATCTCACTATCCAAATTCACATTCAGCCTCCCATCATCAACACTTTTTGTACATTTCATAATTTACCGGCGCTAACCCGCATGTTCCTTCTCTCACCCACCCACCCCCTACAAACTCGGTCACCAACTGCTTCAATTCTACTCGAGATAAACCACCAAACCAGTAGTGGTATCTGCAAACAGCAAATAATTCATATTCCATAACTTTGCATTATCACCTACTGATTCCAATCTTGAGCCAATTAGTCCTTACTTATCAACCTGACCATACCATCCAGGTTTCAGTGTTGTAGGTATGTTCAAAAAATATCCATATTGTAATGAAACTATTGCTCAATATTTGAGCTAAAGTTGTAGAAATATGTGACGCTATTATGCTATATTCTGATAGCGTGTGTGTGTGTAAGACAGACAGACAGAGAGAGAGAGAGAGAGAGAGAGAGAGAGAGAGAGAGAGAGAGAGAGAGAGAGAGAGAGAGAGATTATTTTATTTTATTTTATTAATTTATTGCGCCAAGGCGTCAGACATTACATGAGTTCATACAAATAATGCTTCAAATGGATATAAAATCAAGAATTGAACATGGTTTACAGGGAGGTGTACATATTGATAAAACATTGCTGCATACTAACACACAACTCACAGAATGGCAGCACAGAGTACATTATATGCAAAAGTAAAGCTCAGAGAAACGCAGAATGCACAAACAGAATTATATAGCAACATACAGAAAATATATGTATAATTCAATATAATTAATGGCCACCAAAGTGAGGAAAACGAGCAAGAATAACATCAAGGTTGTCATCATTAAGTAAAAATGAGCAGATCTGTATTAAGTTCTGACCTCGTGGTAAAACATCTCTCACTGCGGGGCACTGAAGACAATAGTGGTCAAGAGTGTTAGCATTAGTTCGGTCGCATAATTTACAGGAGGTGTACTGTGGCATATCTAGAGTCTGGGAGACCTGCCATAAAGGCCGATACCCCATTCTGAGCCGAGCACTAACTACATTGTTTTTCCGCACCATTAACCCGCGTCTGCGATACTTGTAGCGACTGTGAAGGAAGTGATCATGGTGCTGTATGGACACACTGTTGGCCCTCTCCGTGTCCCTGCGCTGGACCGTCATGGCAAACCCAGCTGAGTAGATGATGTTACGTAGGCATCGGAGGGAGGGCTCAGCGTCCACAGCATGCCCATCCAGCATACAGGCCGCCTTGGCAAGACGATCCGCTGTCGAGAGAGAGAGAGAGAGAGAGAGAGAGAGGAGAGAGAGAGAGAGAGAGAGAGAGATTTTATTATTCTTCTCTTTGCAAACAATATGTATTCATACTTTTTATATTTATGAGTGTGACACCGGGACAGGCAAAAACTGCCCTCATCAAAAAGGCCCAGGTATAAAAAAAAACACCAAGATGAAGGAAAAGAAAAAGGTTAAGGCCAAGGCAGAGATGAGGTAATATCACACAAATAAAAATGAAAGACAGAAAAAACAGTCAAAGTACAGAGAACCTAGAGATATGGAGGACTAGGCCCTGAGATAATGATAGATCCGCTTTTTGAAGGATGATAGGTCATAAGAATTAGAAAAGACAGAAGGAGGAGGAGAGTTCCAGAGTCTGGAGGTAGATGGGAAGAAGCAGTCACTGCACCGACCAATCTGCGAGCTACAAATCTCCACACAGTACCTGTGATATGAGGCCACTTGGAGAGTGTTACGGGGCCTTGGCAGTGGGGGCCGGCTGCAACTCGCCAACTAATCAGAGCAATGACGGAAATAGTAGCAATAGAAAAGAGAAAGGGAAGATACCTTACGGCGAAGAGAGAGAGAATCCAGATTACAAGTAATAGAAAGATTATTAATGAATCTGACTGCCTTAGATTCAACCCTATTAAGGAGATAAGGATAAGAAGAAGCACCCCAGATGTAAAGAGGAAAAGTAATGATGGAACCGAAACGAAACCCCTAATTTTTTGGATGATGATTTAGAAACTTGGATTATGTGACTCCTCCAAGACAAGTTAGAGGCTGTATGGATTTCTAATATGTTGATAAAGTTAATAGGGTAAATTTCGCTAGTTTCGAAGACAATAGGGTTATTAGTTAACTAAATTTTGAGTGCCCCACTCAGAAACTCTCTACAAATCGGAGTTGAGAGTAGAAGATAGAGTGATTCGAGACTGATTACGAGTAGCAGATGAAGGTTGTGAAGAAAAGGCAGAGGAAAAGTAAAAGGTAAAATCATCAGCAAAGGCGTGAAAAAGAGAAGAAGATGGGGACTGCAGATCATTGATGAAGAGAAGGAACAGAGTAGGTAAAAGATTAGAGCCATGTGGAACACCAGTGGTAACAGAGAAAAGGCTAGATGTCGCACCATCAACAACTACAGATATAAAATGGTCAGAAAGGAAACTGGAAATCAGAGAACAGAAAGAAGGGGTAAAGCCATAGGCAGGGAGCCTTTTGCCAGACTCTGTCAAAAGCCTTAAGGAAATCAAGGGCGACGACAAAGGAATCGCCATAGTTCCCCAGAGAAGATGACCATACATGAGTAAGATAAGACAGGTCACCAGTGGATCTTGCCTTGCAGAAGCCGTACTGGTGACTGGAGATAAGTGAGTTAGATTTAAGGCGTTTCAGGAAGTGAGCATTGAGCAAAGTTTCGAAAACCTTAGCAATATAAGAGGTTAGCCAATAGGTCAGTAGTTTGAAGGAATAGAGCGGTCACCCTCCTTAGGAACAGGTTGAACTAGAGCATGCTTCCAAGATGAAGGATAGATACTGGTTGACAGAATGAGGTGAAAGAGACGGCAACGCACGGGAGCCAGTTCATCTGCAAACTCCTTAAGGAACCTTGCAGGGATACCATTGGGACCAGATGCCTTTCTCGTCTTTAGTGAGTGAAGAACCTTGTGAACTTTGCGTGAAGAAAGGATAAGGGAGGGCATGTGGTTAGAGAGGGGTAAAGATTGAGGAACAGGTGCACTGGAATCGCTTATTGAAGAGTTGGCAAAAAAATGAGAGCCAAAGAGAATGGTTTTGTCAGTGGGAGAGCAAGCTATAGAACCATGAGAACAAATGAGAGGGGGAAAGCTTGAGGTACAGAAGTTTTTGGAGAGTTTTTTAGCTAAGGACCAGAAGCATTTGTCAGTGGGAGAGGATTTAAGGTCATCAACTTTCCTTCTTATAAAGGAGGCCTTAGACCTTCGAAGCTGAGCAGTACAGCGATTCCTAGCTACAATAAAAGCAGAGTGAGTTAAATCGGAAGGAGAGGCTTGGTAACATCGGTGTGCCCGAGTCCTAGCCTGGATAGCCATGGAGCAGGCACAGTCAAACCAAGGTTTAGGGGGAGAGAAAGTTTTTGTAGAAAAGGGGATGTACGCCTCCATTCCCGAGGTCATGATCTCG
>JAXCGZ010013232.1:132500-205000 GCA_037179515.1 Halocaridina rubra
GTTTTCTTTATTGGGCTTTTCCTGCCATTTTATACTGTATGTCAACAGCTCATTGTTTTATATATATATATATATATATATATATATATATATATATATATATATATATATATATATATATATATATATATATATATATATATATATATATATATATATATATATATATATGCTGTTCCGGTTTTACGTCACGGACTCCCTTTTCTACCAAGGGCTTGGACGGTTGCCTTCTTGCGGAAGACTTGTTTTGGCAGATGTAGTCGTTTCCCTGAGTGCATGCCCTTGTCAACCTCAGACCGTGACGGGGCGCGAACCCTCGACCTGACGCCTCAAAGGCGCAGACGCTACCACTTGAGCCACGGGGACTACACATATATATATATATATATATATATATATATATATATATATATATATATATATATATATATATATATATATATATATATATATATATATATATATTGTAAGGACGCCCATCACTGAAACAACACATAGAAAATAAAGCTATATTTTGAGTCCTATCTGGATCCCTTCTCAGGTGCAAGTACTTGTGCTGAAGAAGATGTTAAATTAGAATCCAAAATATAGCATTATTTTCTGAGTGTTGCTGCACTGATGGGTTTCCTTACTATTTCATGCTGTATGTTAAAACTGTGCTTACACACACACACACACACACACACACACACACACACACACACATGTGAGGCCAAAACTCGAATATGCAGCCCCCTTTTGGAATTCGCACATGAAAAAGCACATAGCCTGCTTGAAAAAGTTCAAAGACTTGCCACGAAACTGGTGCCAGAAATACGCAATCTCAGTTATGATGAGAGGCTAAGGGAATCGGACTTACCATCACTCGAAGCTAGAAGATTGAGGGGGGATATGGTGACAGTCTTTAAATTCCCTCATTGTTATGATAGAGTGGATAGGGATCGATATTTTGATATGGCTGGCTCTAGAACTAGAGGTCATAGTTTGAAGCTTCGTAAGAAAACTTCTTTGCAGGATGTAAGGAAATACTTTTTCAGTGTAAGAGTAGTTGATAATTGGAATTCGCTAAGCGAGGAGGTAGTTAATGCTATCTCAATCAATAGTTTTAAGGACAGGTATGATAAGTAACACTAAGTACAAAATGGAACCGATCAGGAGATGGAAAGATACGAGCTTTGGGCTTTTTCCTGTAAACACAATTAGGTAATTACAATTAGGTAATTACACACACACGTATTCAGTACACAAGTATTCAGTATCTCTTAAACTTTTCCTTGTGTTTTTGAGTGACTAAGAATATAGTGCGTAAAGCAAACATAATTTCCCTAAATAAGAAATCCTGCAGAGTATTGTGAGTAAAAAACTTATATTTGTTGTATGACGAGACTGTCCAAAATATTAAAAGAAAATTTTGAGAACATTTTCGTGAGGGGAAAGAGAAGAAGCTGTCCTGTTCTGCCTTGAAGGAAACTTAGAAGAGTTGCCAGAGGTGAAGCCATTACATCACATTACCTAATATTTTGTGTAAATTGGGGAGAGCTATTAAGCCTTTCACCTGATCCTGTGGTTCCATATATTGTTAAAATCAGTATCCTTCCCATTTATATTAATTTGATAGCTAGTTTTGATACACGAAATAATTGAATAATTAAATAAATAACAAAAATACACCTGTCAACAGTACTAAGTTAAGTTGCCAAGTAGTACAGCTGTCTTAATTTCTTCATTTTTTTTTCTTTTCTTTTAGCTTTCTCTTTTACTATTATTTTTATTTTGTATATATATTGAGTTAAATGTAAAGTCTGATCCTGTGATAACATATCTTGGTTAGCAAGTGAGTTTATCAGTTAAGAAGAATATATAGCAGAAACAGGTGGGTGCCTCCTCAGACACAAATTCGAATTTTCCTTCAGGTTTGACTTTGTATTTGTTGCATTTTTTCCTTTTTCTTTTTATCCTCAAATTACCATAGTCAAATTTTTAAGTTAAGATGTGTGTTACCATATGGATAGAGAAATGAAAGAGAATGAAACACTCAGAGAGGAAATAAGATGTTTGGAGGAAGCAAATAAAGCACAAGGGCAGGAGAGAAAGGAACCAGAAAAAAAAAGAATAAAGAAGCTGGAAGGGGAAAAGAATGAACTAGAAACTAAAATTTCTAAACAAGAAGATAAAAACAAACAGCTAAATAGCAACCTAAATGAATTAGATGTTAGTTCACTGCTCTCTTCTGAGAGAGACGAGATTGTAGCTTGGAATGTCCAGATTAAGGAAAACATTGAACAGTCTAGAAAAGAGTTCCAGGAGCTGCATATGGAAAATGATGCCATGAAAACTTCCTTTGCTGGGAATGTGGCAGTAAAAGAGGCTGTAAAGGTGGTGGCACTGGAAAACATACAAACAGTTGACTATAAAGAGACAGTAATAAAAAAAATGAAAGACGTTGTGATGGAAAGGTCAAACCCACTCATCAAACAGGCACTTGATAAAGAGAAGACAGTGGTAATCTCAGGCATAAGCGAATCCCAGGAGCCAACATGGCAGGGGAGACTTGAAGAAAATAAAGCTAGGATTGTAGACCTGATAAGAAAGCTTGGAGTAGTTTGTGATCCTGAGGATATTGTAAACATACACCAACTAGGCAAATATTCGAGGGAAGGAAAGCCGAGACCAACAAAAGTAACCTTTGAGAGAGGGGAAACATGTAGGGAAATATTGTTGAGAAAAAAAAGTCTAAAAGACCTTCAAGAATTCAAAGAAGTGTTCATTAGACGATACAGAACACAGGAAGAGATGGGAAAGATCAAAAATTGTTGAAAGAGGCAAGAAGGTTTATTTGAGGAAAAGAATGAAGAAGAGAAGAAAAATTTTCATTTCAGAGTTCTTCCAGACAAAGGGGAGATAAAGAAGATAATGACAGAAGATCAGGGGATGGGGCCTCATTAAGATTGTTATACACAAATGCTGATGGATTAGCTGGTAAGGCAGTAGAATTAAAAGATAGGATTTACAACTGTAAGGCAGATATAGTAGCAATTACAGAGTCTAAGTTGAGTGAGGACATAAACAGTGTCACAGTTTTTCCTAAGGGCTTCAGAATATTAAGGGTTGAAAGATCTGAGAGGACTGGTGGAGGGATAGCAATGTTCATAAGTGAAAGGATTCAAGTTGAAGAAATAAACTTGGCTATAGAAAGTGAGTTCAAGGAATTTCTTGTTGCTCGCATAAATACTGGGTCAGAGAGCATTATAATAACTGTTGTATATAACCCACCAAGGAACCAGAATAGGGTAGAAGTTTATGAGGAAAGTCATATAGGTACTATTGAAGTCATAAACTCAGTTGTTAACATGGCACTGGAGAGAAAATGTAGGATTTTGATTATGGGAGATTTTAATCATAGATAGATAGATTGGATAAATCTTGACCCACACAGTGGTGAGGACTCATTCGGGGCAAGATTCCTAGATTGCGTACAAGGGAATTTCCTACACCAACATGTAATGGAACCAACGAGGGCCAGGGGTGGGGATGAGCCATCACTACTTGATCTAGTATTCACAGATAATGTGTTGGATATTGAAAAAATTGAGTATGAACCACCAATTGGAATGAGTGACCACTGTATGTTGTTGATGGAGTATATCATTGAAGATATTCTGCCTGAAAGTAGAGGCACTGGGGACATGAGTAGGAAATATCCGAAAGGAGATTACATCAAAATGAATGAGCTTTTTGCAGTTATTGATTGGAGAACCTTATTTTACAACAAATCTGTACAAGAAATGTATGATATCTTTTGTGAGAAATATGGGAAGATAGTAGATTGCTGCACACCTGTCACCAAAGTAGGTGTAATTCATGCCAGAGAGAAATGGTTTGATAATGAGTGTAAAAGAGCTAAGGAGTGGAGAGACAAATGCTGGAAAAGGTATAGGAGGAGAAAAAACATAAATGCCTCGCATACCTACAAAAGAGCAAGAAATGAATACCTAAGTAAAATGAGAGAGGCAAAAAGAGACTATGAGAGGGACATCACCAGGAAGGCTAAAGAAAATCCCAAGCTTTTCCAAAGCTGTATCAGAGGAATACTGAAGGTAAAAGAACAGGTTTTAAGGCTTAAGAGAGAAGATGGAAGCATCACTGAGATGGATGAAGAGATCTGCAAAGAATAGAACAAGGAGTTTCAGTCAGTATTTACAGTAGAAAATACCCCACCCCCTCAGATTGCAGATATAGAAGCTCAAGGGCCGGTATTAGAGAACATCAACCTTACAGCCACAGAGGTATGCAAAGCGCTGATGGATTTAGATGTTCATAAAGCTACAGGTCCTGATGACATATCCCCTCATGTACTTAAAAAATGCGCAAACTCAATATCAGTGGCACTAAGTATCGTATTTAAAAAGTCACTGGAGTCAGGGGAGATTCCAAGATGCTGGAAACAAGCTTATGTGATACCTATCTTCAAAAAGGGAAGGAGGGATACGGCTCTGAACTATAGACCAGTTTCCTTGACCAGCATAGTTTGCAAAGTTATGGAGAAACTACTAAGGAAATATATCTCTTTTCACTTGGAATCCTTCAACTTTTTGTCAGTGAGACAACATGACTTAAGAGAAGGTAGATCAACAGTAACAAACTTATTAGAATTTTATGATGAGGTAAGCCGAATCTTACAGGAAAGAGAGGGCTGGGCAGATTGCATATTCCTAGACTTCCAGAAAGCGTTTAACACTGTTCCACATGGGAGACTTATTAGGAAGCTGCAAGCAATGGCTAGAATAGGTGGAAATGTCTTGGAATGGATAAAAACTTACTTAGAAGGAAGGGAACAGAGGGTTAGAGTAAGACACTCAGTGTCTGAATGGAGAAGAGTTAGTAGTGGAGTTCCACAGGGTTCAGTTTTAGGGCCACTTTTGTTCCTTGTATATGTAAATGACCTGCCAGAGTCTATAAATTCATTCATGAATATGTTTGCAGATGATGCAAAGTTTGTGAAGAAAATAAAAAACGAGAACAATGGTAGAGAACTTCAGGAGGATCTGAATAGTCTGCATGAGTGGTCAGAAAAGTGGCTAATGAAATTCAATATTTCAAAATGTAAGGTAATGAGAATAGGTACAAGTGCAAGAAGGCCCAAGCTTGACTACTCAGTGTCTGTTGTACAACTTCAAGAGACAGAAAATGAGAGAGGTCTAGGAGTAAACATACTGGCAGATTTGTCTCCAGGAATACATATAAATGGCATAGTAAGGGCAGCATATGCACTCTTATCAAATGTAAGGGTAGCCTTCAGGCACATGGACAAGGAAATGTCCAGAAATATTTATGTAACCTATGTGAGGCCAAAACTCGAATATGCAGCCCCCTTTGGGAATCCACACTTGAAATAGCACATAGCTAAGCTTGAAAAAGTTCAAAGACATGCCACAAAATGGTGCCAGAAATACGCAATCTCAGTTATGATGAGAGGCTGAAGGAATTAGACTTACCATCACTCGAAGCTAGAAGATTGAGGGGGTATATGGTGACAGTCTTTAAATTCCTTCATGGTTATGATAGAGTGAATAGGGATCGATATTTTGATATGGCTGGCTCTAGAACTAGAGGTCATAGTTTGAAGCTTCGTTAGAAAACTTCTTTGCAGGATGTAAGGAAATACTTTTTCAGTGTAAGAGTAGTTGATAATTGGAATTCGGTAAGCGAGGAGGTAGTTAATGCTATCTCAATCCATAGTTTTAAGGACAGGTATGATAAGTATCACTAAGTATAAAATGGAACCAATCAGGAGACGGGAAGATACGAGCTTTGGGCCCTTTCCCGTAAACACAATTAGGTAAATACAATTAGGTAAATACACCATCGAAATGAAACTATCTCCGTCCCTAACCCCTTATTCAATGATCACAGGAGGGGTGATAGAGGATCTTCAGTTGTTGTAGGAGGAGGAGTAGCTCTTAGAAGCCTGAAATAAAGGTCAAATAACTTGAGACCCTTGTAATAAATCTGGATGACAAAATTTGGAATATGGATAAAGAACTGAAAGAGAATGAAACACTTCGAGAGATAATAAGATCTTTAGAGGAGGCAAAAGAGAAGAGAACTAGAAAAACAAACAAAGAGGCTGGAAGGAGAAAAGAGTGAAGTAGAAACCAAAATTTCTAAACAAGACGATAACAACAAACAGTTAATTGACAACCTAAATGAATTAAATCTTATTCCAGTGCTCTCTTTTGAGAGAGACGAGATTAAAGCTTGGAATGTTCAGATATAGGAAAACATTAAACAGTGTGGAAAAGAGTTTCAGGAGCTGAATACAGAACATAATGCCTTGAACACTTCCTTTGCAGATGCAGTAAAGGGGAATGTGAAAGTAAAAGAGGCTGTGAGGGTGTTCACACTGGAAAACGTACAAACAGTTGACTATACAAAAAAAGAAAGAAAATGAAATATTTTGTGATGGAAAGGGCTAATCCACTGATTAAACAGTGGTAATATCAGGCATAAGTGAATCAAAGAAGTCAACATGGCAGGGGAGACTTGAACAAAATAAAGCTAGGGTTTTAGAACTGATTAGGAAGCTGAGTGTATTATGTGGTCCAGAGAATATTGTAAAAAGAATATTGTAAACATTCTCAAACTTGGTAAATATTCTAGAGAGGGAAAGGCAAGACAAATGAAAGTAATCTTTGAGAAAGGAGACATATGTAGAGAAATATTTATGAGAAAAAACTAAAAGACCTTCAAGAATTCAAAAAAGTATTCATGAGACCATACAGAACAAAGGAAGAGATGGAAAGGACCAAAAACTTTTGCAAGTGGCTAGAAAGTTAAATGAGAGAAGATATAAAGAAAAGAAAAAAATATTTGTTCCAGAGTTCTTCCAGACAAAGGGGAGATAAAAAGAAATAGTGATAGAATATCAGGGGATGCGGCCTCTTTACAACTACTGTACACAAATGCTAATGGGGCAGCTTTTAAGGAAGTAAAATCAAAGGATATGATCTGCAACAATAAGGCAGATATAGTAGCAGTTAAAGAGACTAACTTAAGTGAGGATATAAACAGTGTCACAGTTTTTTCCTAAGAGCTTCAGAATATTAAGGGTTGAAAGATATGAAAATATGGGTGGAGGGATAGCACTGTTCATAAGCGAAAGATTTCAGGGTGAAGAAATACACTTTGCTATGGAAAGTGAGTTCAAGAGAGTTCTTGTTGCTCACATAAATACTGGGTCAGAGAACATTACAATAACCATTCTATATAGCCCACCAAGGAACTGACATAGGCAAGAAATTTATGAGGAACTCTTATAGGTACTATTGAAGTCATAAACTCTGTTGTTAACATTGCATGGGAGTGAAAATGTAGGATTTTGATTATGGGAGATTTTAATCATAGAGAGATAGATTGCATAAATCTTGACCCACACATTGGGAGGGACTCATTCGGGGCAATTTCCTAGAATGTGTAAAAGGGAATTTCCGACACCAACATGCACTGGAACCAACGAGGGTTAGGGGTGGCAATGAGCCATCACTGCTTGATGTAGTATTCACAGATAATGCGTTGGATATTGAGAAAAATTGAGTATGACTAACCAATTGGAAAGAGCAACAAATGTGTGTTGTTGATGGAGTAGATTGTCAAAGATGTTCTACCTGAGGGTAGAGGCACTGAGGACTTTTGGAGGAACTATCTGAAAGGAGATTACATCAAAATAAATTAGCTTTTTGCAGTTATTGACTGGAGGACCTTATTTAACAACAAATCTGTGCAAGAAATGTACGACATAACTTCTGAGGAATATGGAAAAATAGTATATTGTTCCATACCTTCCACCAAAATAGGAATTATTCATGCCAGAGAGAAATGGTTCAAGAATGAATGTAAGAGAGCTAAGAAGTGGAGAGACAAATGCTGGAAAAGGAATAGGAGTAAAACTATAAATACCTGGCAGACATATAAAAGAACAAGAAATGATTACCTAAGTAAAAGAAGAGAGGCAAAAAGAGACTATAAAAGGGATATCACCAGGAAGGCTAAAGAAAATCTCAAACTTTTCCACAGCTTTATCAGAGGAAAACTGAAGGTAAAAAAAAAAAGAAAACAGGTTTTAAAGCTAAAGAGATTGAATGGAAGCATCACTGAGACAGATCACACACACACACACACACACACACACACACACACACACACACACACACACCTACGTGAGGCCAAAACTCGAATATGCAGCCCCCTTTGGGAATCTACACTTGAAAAAGCACATCGCTAAGCTTGAAAAAGTTCAAAGACATGCCACGAAACTGGTGCCAGAAATACGCAATCTCAGTTATGATGAGAGGCTGAGGGAATTAGACTTACCATCACTCCAAGCTAGAAGAGTGAGGGGGGGATATGGTGACAGTCTTTAAATTCCTTCATGGTTATGATAGAGTGGATAGGGATCGATATTTTGATATGGCTGGCTCTAGAACTAGAGGTCATAGTTTGAAGCTTCGTAAGAAAACTTCTTTGCAGGATGTAAGGAAACACTTTTTCAGTGTAAGAGTAGTTGATAATTGGAATTCGCTAAGCAAGGAGGTAGTTAATGCTATCTCAATCCATAGGTTTAAGGACAGGTATGATAAGTATCACTAAGTATAAAATGGAAGCGATCAGGAGACGGGAAGATACGAGCTTTGGGCTCTTTCCCGTGAACACAATTAGGTAATCACAATTAGGTAATCTCACACACACACACACACACACACACAACATAACAACTAATAGAAGAGGCGCTTCATTGTCCAAGTATCTAGGACAGACATGAGGATTTTATCCATAATATTTACGAGTTTTTTTCTAAATTTTCTGTATTCAGAGTTCCATTATATTTCGGAATAATGTCTAATAAACTATTGCGGAAATTATTCGGACAGCAGTTTATCAAACTGATTAAAGCTTTTTTTTTTTTTTTTTGAAACTATATAATTTTCTTCTTTAAATCTAACTCGACTGATAGTTCATGATTAATATGGCAGAGAGAGAGAGAGAGAGAGAGAGAGAGAGAGAGAGAGAGAGAGAGAGAGAGAGAGAGAGAGAGAGAGAGAGAGATATATATATATATATATATATATATATATATATATATATATATATATATATATATATATATATATATATATATATATATATATATATATATATAAATATATATATATATATATATATATATATATATATATATATATATATATATATATATATATATATATATATATAGAGAGAGAGAGAGAGAGAGAGAGAGAGAGAGAGAGAGAGAGAGAGAGAGAGAGAGAGAGAGAGAGAGAGAGAGAGAGAAGAGAGAGAGAGAGAGAGAGAGAGAGAGGAGAGAGAGAGAGAGAGAGAGAGAGAGAGAGAGGAGAGAGAGAGAGAGAATCACCATTACTACTACACTAATGCTTTAGAAGCACAATTAAAATAATACCAAACAACTCCCAAGAACCATTATTAGAACTGCATTATCATTAACATCCACATACTGAGACAAGCATACAGCACCAGGCCAATATCAATAATGTCCCGGTGATTGCAACCCAAATTCTGATCTTGATGATCTGATGTTGATATATAAAAGAGCTAAGAAATTATTACCCAAGTAAAAGAAGAGAGGCAGAAAGAGACTATAAAAGGGATATCACCAGGAAGGCTAAAGAAAATCTCAAACTTTTCCACAGCTTTATCAGAGGAAACCTGAAAGTAAAAAAACAGATTTTAAAGCTAAAGAGATTGAATGGAAGCATCACTGAGACAGATAAAGAGATCTGCGAAGAATTGAACAAGGAGTTTCAGTCAGTATTTACAGCAGAATATACCCCGCCCCCTCAAATTGCAGAGATAGGAGATCATGGGCCGGTATTTGAGAACATAATCTTTTCAGACACAGAGGTATGCAAAGGGCTGATGGAGTTAGATGTCTATAAAGCTATAGGTCCTGATAATATATCATCATGTACTTAAGAAATGCGCTAAATCAAAATCGACTGCACTATATATTATATTTGAAAAGTCACTGGAATCTGGGGAGATTCCAAGAACGTAGTACCTACCTTCAAAAAGGGAAGGAAGGATACAGATCTAAACTGTAGACCTGTTTCCTTGACCAGCATAGTTTGAAAAGTTATGGAGAAACTACTAAGAAAACATATCTCTTCACTTGGAATACTTCAACTATTTTGCAATGAGACACCATGGCTTCAGAGAAGGTAGATCAACAGTAACAAACTTATTAGAATTTTTTGATGAGGAAAGCCGAATATTACAGGAAAGAGGGGGCTGGGCAGATTGCATTTTCCTAGACTTCCAGAAGGCATGGATACGATCTTACACGGAAGACTTAAGAAGCCGCAAGCAATGACGACTTGAGTGAAAATGTCTTGGAATGGATAAAAACTTACTTAGAAGGGAGGAAACAGGGGGTTATAATAAGACACTCAGTGTCTGAATGGAGAAGGATTATTAGTGGAGTTCCACAGGGTTCAGTTTTAGGGCCACTTTTGTTCCTTGTATATGTAAATGACATACCAGAGTCTGTAAATTCATTCAAGAATATGTTTGCTCATGATGCAAAGATTGTGAAGAAACTATGATACAAGAACAATGGTAGAGAACTTTAATAAGACCAAAATAGTCTGCATAAGTGGTTAGAAAATTAGCTAATGAAATTCATTACTTCTAAATATAAGGTAATGAGACTGGGTACAAATACAAAAAGTCACAAGCTTTAAATATTCAAGAGCAGGAGCAGAACTTCAAGAGACAGAGAATGAGAGCGATCTAGGATTTAACATACAAGCATAATTGTGTCCAGAAATATATATAACTGGCATACTAAGGGCAGCATATGTTTTCTTAGCAAATGTAAGGGTAGCCTTCAGGCGCAAGGACAAGGAAATATTCAGAATTATATTTGTAAACTATGTGAGGCCAAAACTTGAATATGCAGTTCCCGTTTGGAATCCACACTTGAAAAAGCACGTAGTTAAGTTGGAAAAAGATCAGAGACATGCCACAAAACTGGTGCCAGAAATACGCAATCTCAGTTATGATGAGAGGCTGAGGGAATTAGACTTACCATCACTCGAAACTAGAAGAATGAGGGAGGATATGGTGACGGTTTTTAATTTCCTTCATGGTTATGACAGAGTGGCTAGGATTCCGTATTTTGATATGGCTGGCACTAGAACTAGAGGTCATAATTTAAAACTTCGTAAGAAAACTTCTTCGTAGGATGTTAGGAAGTACCTTTTTAGTGTAAGAGTAGTTGATGATTGGAATATGCAAAGCGATGTAGTAGTTCATGTAACTCAATCCATAGCTTTAAGGACAAGTATGATAAGTATCATTAAGTACACAAAATGATAAGCATCACTAAGTACAAAAATTAAACCGATCAGGAGACAGGGAATTACGAGTATGGGGCTCTTCCCCGTAAGCTCAACTAGGTAATTAAATAGACACACACACACACACACACACACACACACACACACACACACACACACACTGTTTGAAGCTTCGTAAGAAAACTTGTTTGCAGGATGTAAGGAAATACTTTTTCAGTGTAAGAGTAGTTGATAATTGGAATTCGCTAAGCGAGGAGGTAGTTAATGCTATCTCAATCCATAGTTTTAAAGACAGGTATGATAAGTATCACTAAGTCTAAAAATGGAACCGATCAGGAGACGGGAAGATACGAGCTTTGGGCTCTTTCCCGTAAACACAATTAGGTAATCACAATTAGGTAATCACACACACACACACACACACACACACACACACATATATATATATCATATATATATATATATATATATATATATATATATATATATATATATATATATATATATAATATATATATATATATAGATGATAGATAGATAGATAGATAGATAGATAGATAGATAGATAGATAGATAGATAGATAGATAAATAGATAGATAGATAGATAGATAGATAGATAGATATAGATATAAGATGTATATGATAAAATAAACATATTAACAACCATCAATAATAACTGATGCCTTTATAACGTGGTATATGAATTATATGCGAAAGAAGCGACGATTGAACTAAACAAAAGGCATTCAAAAGACTGCGTTCATTATCTAGCTTAGCTGTCAGCTTAATGGTTAGCTTCTACTTTTCAACCTTCGATGGTGTAGTAGGTAGCGCCTAGGCACACTATGTCTTTGGCTCAAATCCCGGCCAGGGGTAAAATGTTATATATATATATATATATATATATATATATATATATATATATATATATATATATATATATATATATATATATATATATATATATATATATATATATATATATATATATATATATATATATATATATATATATATATATATATATATATATATATATATATATATATATATATATATATATATATATATATATATATATATATATATATATATTGTTACACACACACACACACACACACACACACACACACACACACACACACACACACACATATATATATATATATATATATATATATATATATATATATATATATATATATATATATATATATATATATACACGAGGGGGGGAAATTATTTTAATATGTCTGGCAGCCTTTTGGAAATCTTTGGGAGTATTGCACACTTCCCTGGAACATTCCCCAGTTGAGTTTTGTCGGGGTGGGCCATCCATTGGACTTTCCTAAGTCAGTCAACAGGGAAAGGGTGAACGGAGTAATCCTTGGGTTACTTCTTGATCTCAGAATAAAAGCTTTCATTTCTTTTCTGAGTTCTCTTGCAGAAGGCTTTGTTTCCATTCACGTTACGAAAGTCAACTTCTCTTTACGAGGTCTTTTTTTTTATGGCTATATGTTCGTTTTCAAGTTCTTTTTGAGGCTTATTTTTTCTGTTCGAGTTCTCAGTGAGTAGCATTCATTTAAGACTTTTATGTCTTTTACGAATGTTTTGGGGGAATTTTGATATCGCCGAGGATTTTTTTTTTACACCATATAATTCATTTACAGCTTTTCCCTAAAGCCTTTTTAACAAAACTCGTAAGAGTTTTATGTTAAATTTCGAGGGGTTTTATATTTTTTATTTACCAATTGAGGTTTTGTTTTGCTTAAGAGCTCTCACGATGGCTATTTCATAGACGCATTTTCTTGAGATATTTCAGTTTACCGAGTCTCTAGGTTTTTCGATCATTATGTGTTCTCCTTGAGGCTTCATTTTCATTTGCAATTTCTCCAAAGCTCTACAAAGCGTTTGTGATGTTTTTTATGTAAATAAAATATGCTAAACATTGTTCTTAATTACAAAGGAGGGTATTTCTGAGACGCCTCCAATAGCAATGTTATATACATAGTTGTTTACATAAAGTTTTGTTCTTACGCGAATAACCAGTCATTTTACATATATTATTTACAAATACTATACTAGCGAAGCTGAGCTCATTTTTCCAAGCTAATTCCGCTAATTGCCTACTTTATTTAATGCAGAACTCATTAAATCTGGTGAGTTGGCCTGGACTAAGCGACGAGAGAGCAGCCTCCACTTTCCCCACTTTTCTCTCCACATGATTAGCCCAGCTGAGAGGTTTTTGTCCTGTAGTGAGGCCGAGTTACAGCCATTGCTCTCTAAATCCATCCAGGCATAGTGCAAATTATATTCGTATATGAAGGTGCAGTGTATACCATTAAGCGTATGTCTATCAAAATATATATATTTATAAAATATATATTTCTTTTTGCCATTTGTCGTATTCCGCTGAGCCTCTGTTTTGCACTAAAACTGCTTTGCAGCCTAAAAGCACGTAATACTGATATCAATCCACATAAAAATTCATTTATATATTACTTAGCTGAAAATGGTTGCCGTAGCAAAGTGGTAGTGTCCGCGATTTTGTGGTGTCAGGTCAAGTGTTCGCAGCCCACCACGGTCTGAGGTTAGAAAGGATATTTACTCAGGGTAATAATCACACCTGCCAAAACCAAAATCCTTCGAAAGAAGGCACCGTCCTAGCCATCAGTAGAAAAGAGAGTCCGTGACGTCAAACCAATCACTCATTACTTAGCTGAAAGTACAGAAGATATCCTCTCTGCCTGCGATGGATAATATGACTATGTTTCCTTCAATTTGCCTTTCTCCTTTTCTTTTCTCCTTCCTTTTCCTATTCCATTCTCTTTGAGCACCTTATCCTTTGTCTCTTCCTCTTTAAATGTTACATTTGTTTCTTCCGTCATCCATTCTTAAAGCAAAAGGATACGGCCGCTCGGAAATGATGCTTCCGAGTCTTGGATGTTCAGGAAACTGGAAACTAGTATATTTGCTCTCTTTGTGACAGATATTACATTGTTCCTGGCGCCTGACGGGTCTTGACTTCATCTTTAAAATATTTCATCATATTTGTAAATGTATTTATGTTGTGAATTACGATTCTGTTTTGCTTCTCTGCCTAATATGTGAATAATGGTGTGTTTAAGTGCGTTGTGCAGCACTATTAAACAGACAAATGTGGAGCTCTCATGCATTCTATTCCTCCATTTATAATAATTTTAATAGACCATTGACATGGACCTCAGTAGACTGCCACGGACTATATCTTCCCTCGATGATATGAGAAGTTATAACCAGTCTTGTTTGGGGATGATTTGCGGCCAATTTCTTCCCCTGTTAATATTGTTTGTTTGTTTGTGTGTCTATACGTTTCATGTCTCTATTAGTCCCCATTTAGGAATGGACATGGACAGATAGAAGCTGGGGAATTAATGGATATCCATCCAAGCGAAGGACATATTAATTGCACTGTGGGCTAGAATACAGGTCCGTCAGCACCCGAGTCGAGTATTCTTGTACTATGCTACGGCGCTCCCTCCTACTATTACATATATTGAATAGCTATTATAAGTACTGATAGTCTGTATTCTTAGGAAAGCAACATCAAGACACAAGACAAACATCAAGAGCGTTGGAAAGGAGCCCATGATTAACTGGTGGCAAAAAAATAGGATGAAGTTCGAAGAAACAATAATCTGGAACGTGTCCCTAGAAAAAACTGCGAGATTAATTCCTAATATTCTAAGAGCTCCTGGGATCACTGCGATTAGGCAGATAAAATGGACAGCTTAAACAAATTTTAAAGACTGAATGCTTTATACGAGAGTGCATACATTATCTTCAAGTTCATGCCACAGGCACTTCATCATGAATAGTTAATTTGCCCTGTTTTGAAGAAATCGTAGCTAGAATGCTATTTTTAACTTTTTTAACCCACCGGCGTCGTGACGATACTAAGAATTTCAGTTTTAGTCATATATTGAAGACTTGGAGGGGGAAACTCGTGGAGCATGTTGCCCTCTAACCCCTGCCGACGTAGCAGACAGTAACAACACTGGATAAAATGACAATTGAAATCATTTGCAATTTGAGCTCTGAGCAACATTTCTACAAACAGTAGTCATTAATGCGCACAGAATAACGGAAGCATTTAATACACGTTGTATTTACAGAGTAAATACGAATGAGATTTAGTGGTTACCAATGCAGAGGGTAATGGGTTTATTGAGTAAATAATACTATTGCGCCACCGGAATGCCTATTGTCAGAGCATTCTTGGTAAATATTACAAATGGCGAATTCTTGGTTCTCATACAGAAATCGTATTGCATATACATTACTCTGATTAAAAATGAAAAAATAAAAATACACACACACACACATACACAAACACACAAACATACACACACACATAGATATATGCAAATACACTTATTCATGAAAAACAGGCGAATATTATTACGCTATTTTCCCTTAAAATAGGATTTGTCATTGTAAGAGACAAAATAAAATAGCAAACCAAGAGACATAATTCTGTCGCAGTTACGAATCTCTCTCTCTCTCTCTCTCTCTCTCTCTCTCTCTCTCTCTCTCTCTCTCTCTCTCTCTCTCTCTCTCTCTCTCTCTCTCCACACACACACACAGTTTATACTTAAACTACCATGGTCAAGTTTTTAAGTTAAGATGTGTGTTACCAGAAAGGAGACAAACTGAGTCACTAAATAGCACTTATATGGAGATATAAAAATTCTGTGTGAAGCTAAATTAGAAGTTTTTCTCTTTTCTTTTTTTTTCCTCTTTCTCGTCTTCTTTCTATATTCTGTGAGAGGGAGAACATAAAAATGAAGCCATCTCTGTCCCAAACCTCTCCCACCCATGGGTCGGGAGAAGGGGTAGTCATCAGGGGACTTAAACAGAGAATCAAGAAGTTAGAGGAAATGGTTATAAGCCTTGATGATAAAATTCGGAATATGGATGGAGAAATGAAAGAGAATGAAACACTCAGAGAACAAATAAGATCTTTGGAGGAAGCAAATAAAGCACAAGGGCAGGAGAGAAAGGAACTAGAAAAAAGAATAAAGAAGCTGGAAGGGGAAAAGAGTTAACTAGAATCTAGAATTTCTAAACAAGAAGATAAAAACAAACAACTGAATGACAACCTAAAGGAATTAGATGTTAGTTCACTGCTCTCTTCTGAGAGAGACGAGATTGCTGCTTGGAATGTTCAGATTAAGGAAAACATTGAACAGTTCAGAAAAGAGTTCCAGGAGCTGAATATGGAAAATGATGCCATGAAAACGTCCTTTGCTGATGCACTAAAGGGGAATGTGGCAGTAAAAGAGGCTGTAAAGGTGGTGGCACTGGAAAACATACAAACAGTTGACTATAAAGAGACAGTATTAAAAAAAAATGAAAGACGTTGTGATGGAAAGGGCAAACCCACTCATCAGACAGGCACTTGATAAGGAGAAGACAGTGGTAATCTCAGGCATAAGTGAATCCCAGGAGCCAACATGGCAGGGGAGACTTGAAGAAAATAAAGCTAGCGTTGTAGACCTGATAAGAAAGCTTGGAGTAGTATGTGGTCCTGAGGATATTGTAAACATACACCAACTAGGTAAATATTCGAGGGAAGGAAAGCCGAGACCAACAAAAGTAACTTTGAGAGAGGGGAAACATGTAGGGAAATATTGTTGAGAAAAAAAGTCTAAAAGACCTTCAAGAATGCAAAGAAGTGTTCATTAGACGATACAGAACACAGGAAGAGATGGGAAAGATCAAAAACTTGTTGCAAGAGGCAAAAAGGTTAAATGAGGAAAGAAATGAAGAAGAGAAGAAAAATTTTCGTTACAGAATACTTCCAGACAAAGGGGAGATAAAGAAGATAATGACAGAAGATCAGGGGATGGGGCCTCATTAAGATTGTTATACACAAATGCTGATGGATTAGCTGGTAAGGCAGTAGAATTAAAAGATAGGATTCACAACAGTAAGGCAGATATAGTAGCAATTACAGAGACTAAGTTGAGTGAGGACATAAACAGTGTCACAGTTTTTCCTAAGGGCTTCAGAATACTAAGGGTCGAAAGATCTGAGAGGACTGGTGGAGGGATAGCACTGCTCATAAGTGAGAGGATTCAAGTTGAAGAAATAAACTTGGCTATAGAAAGTGAGTTCAGGGAATTTCTTGTTGCTCGCATAAATACTGGGTCAGAGAGCATTATAATAACTGTTGTATACAACCCACCAAGGAACAAAAATAGGCTTGAAATTTATGAGGAAAGTCATATAGGTACTATTGAAGTCATAAACTCAGTTGTTAACATGGCACGGGAAAAAAATGTAGGATTTTGATTATGGGAGACTTTAATCATAAAGAGATAGATTGGATAAATCTTGACCCACACAGTGGTGAGGACTCATTTGGGGCAAGATTCCTAGATTGCGTACAAGGGAATTTCCTACACCAACATGTAATGGAACCAACAAGAGCCAGGGGTGGGGATGAGCCATCACTACTTGATCTAGTGTTCACAGATAATGTATTGGATATTGAAAATATTGAGTATGAACCACCAATTGGAAAGAGTGACCACTGTGTGTTGTTGATGGAGTATATCATTGAAGACATTCTTCCTGAGAGTAGAGGCACTGAGGACATGAGGAGGAACTATCCGAAAGGAGATTACATCAAAATGAATGAGCTTTTTGCAGTTATTGACTGGAGAACCTTACTTTGCAACAAATCTGTACAAGAAATGTATGACATCTTTTGTGAGAAATATGGGAAGATAGTAGATTGCTGCATACCTGTCACCAAAGTAGGTGTAATTCATGCCAGAGAGAAATGGTTCGATAATGGGTGTAAAAGAGCTAAGGAGTGGAGAGACAAATGCTGGAAAAGGTATAGGAGGAGAAAAAACATAAATGCCTGGCAAACCTACAAAAGAACAAGAAATGACTACCTAAGTAAAAGGAGAGAGGCAGAGAGAGACTATGAGAGGGACATCACCAGGAAGGCTAAAGAAAATCCCAAGCTTTTCCACAGCTTTATCAGAGGAAAACTGAAGGTAAAAGAACAGGTTTTAAGGCTAATGAGAGCGGATGGAAGCATCACTGAGACGGACGAAGAGATCTGCAAAGAATTGAACAAGGAG
This sequence comes from Halocaridina rubra, assembly GCA_037179515.1. NCBI lineage: Eukaryota > Metazoa > Arthropoda > Malacostraca > Decapoda > Atyidae > Halocaridina > Halocaridina rubra. Next base: position 151,034 of record JAXCGZ010013232.1, read on the forward strand.
TTTCAGTCAGTATTTACAGTAGAAAACACTCCACCCCCTGCAGAGATAAAAGCTCACGGGCCAGTATTAGAGAACATCAACCTTTCAGCCACAGAGGTATGCAAAGCGCTGATGGACTTAGATGTTCATAAAGCTACAGGTCCTGATGACATATCCCCTCATGTGCTTAAAAAATGCGCAAACACAATATCAGTGGCACTAAGTATCATATTTAAGGAGTCACTGGAGTCGGGGGAGATTCCAAGATGCTGGAAACAAGCAAATGTGATACCTATCTTCAAAAAGGGAAGGAGGGATACGGCTCTGAACTATAGACCAGTTTCCTTGACCAGCATAGTTTGCAAACTTATGGAGAAACTACTAAGGAAACATATCTCTCTTCACTTGGAATCCTTCAACTTTTTGTCAGTGAGGCAACATGGCTTCAGAGAAGGTAGATCAACAGTAACAAACTTATTAGAATTTTATGATGAGGTAAGCCAAATCTTACAGGAAAGAGAGGGCTGGGCAGATTGCATATTCCTAGACTTCCAGAAAGCGTTTGACACTGTTCCACATGGGAGACTTATTAGGAAGCTGCAATCAATGGCTAGAATAGGTGGAAATGTCTTGGAATGGATAAAAACTTACTTAGAAGGAAGGGAACAGAGGGTTAGAGTAAGACACTCAGTGTCTGAATGGAGAAGAGTTAGTAGTGGAGTTCCACAGGGTTCAGTTTTAGGGCCACTTTTGTTCCTTGTATATGTAAATGACCTACCAGAGTGTGTAAATTCATTCATGAATATGTTTGCAGATGATGCAAAGATTGTGAAGAAAGTAAAAAACGAGAACAATGGTAGAGAACTTCAGGAGGATCTAAATAATCTGCATGAGTGGTCAGAAAAGTGGCTAATGAAATTCAATACCTCAAAATGTAAGGTAATGAGAATGGGTACAAGTGCAAGAAGGCCCAAGCTTGACTACTCGGTGGCTGGAGTACAACTTCAAGAGACTGAAAATGAGAGAGATCTAGGAGTAAACATACTGGCAGATTTGTCTCCAGAAATACATATAAATGGCGTAGTAAGGGCAGCATATGCATTCTTATCAAATGTAAGGGTAGCCTTCAGGCACATGGACAAGGAAATGTTCAGAAATATTTATGTAACCTATGTGAGGCCAAAACTCGAATATGCAGCCCCCTTTTGGAATCTGCACTTGAAAAAGCACATAGCTAAGCTTGAAAAAGTTCAAAGACATGCCACGAAACTGGTGCCAGAAATACGCAATCTCGGTTATGATGAGAGGCTGAGGGAATTAGACTTGCCATCACTCGAAGCTAGAAGAGTAAGGGGGGATATGGTGACAGTCTTTATTTTCCTTCATGGTTATGATAGAGTGGATAGGGATCGATATTTCGATATGGCTGGCTCTAGAACTAGAGGTCATAGTTTGAAGCTTCGTAAGAAAACTTGTTTGCAGGATGTAAGGAAATACTTTTTCAGTGTAAGAGTAGTTGATAATTGGAATTCGCTAAGCGAGGAGGTAGTTAATGCTATCTCAATCCATAGTTTTAAGGACAGGTACGATAAGTATCACTAAGTCTAAAAATGGAACCGATCAGGAGACGGGAAGATACGAGCTTTGGGCTCTTTCCCGTAAACACAATTAGGTAATCACAATTAGGTAATCACACATATACTATATATATATATATATATATATATATATATATATATATATATATATATATATATATATATATATATATATATATATATATATATATATATATATATATATATATATATATATATATATATATATATATATATAAAGTTGTGTTTGTTTGTTTGCTCCGGTTTTACGTCACGGACTCCCTTTTCTACTAAGGGCTAGGACGGTTGCCTTCTTCCGAAGGACTTGTTTTGGCAGATGTAATCCTTACCCTGGATGCATGCCTTGCTAACCTCAGACCGTGACGGGGCGCGAACCCTCGACCTGACGACTCAGAGTCGCGGACGCTACCGCTTGAGCCACGGTGACTACTATATATATATATATATATATATATATATATATATATATATATATATATATATATATATATATATATATATATGTATGCAATATATATATATATATAAATATATATATATATAATATATATATATATATATATATATATATATATATATATATATATATATATATATATATATATATATATATATATATATATATATATATATATATATAATATATATATATATATATATCTATATATATATATATATATATATATATATATATATATATATAGTATATATATATATATATATATATATATATATATATATATATATATATATATATATATATATATATATATATATATATATATATATATATATATAATTCTTGTTTTCTTAATGTTAATGCGTTTATTTGATTATATATATATATATATATATATATATATATATAATATATATATATATATATATATATATATATTATATATATATATATATTATAATATAATATACATATACATATACATATATATATATATAATATATATATATATATATATATATATATATATATATATATATATATATATATATATATATATATATAATCAAATAAGCGCATTAACATTAAGAAAACAAGACATATTATACCCCTGACCACGACTCGAACCTAAGACACATAATTATTGTGCCGAGCCTCACTCAACTACACCTCTCAAGGCCTAAAGAAGAAGCAAACTTTACAGCTTAACTGCTATACTAGGATGAACGTATTCTATTTGAATGTCTTTTTTTCATATTATAGCTTCTCCTAACGTCACTCATGGCTTTGTTTGTCACATTTAATTCAAATCTCAGCTATATAGGCATTAATAATAATCAAATAAACACATTAACAAATGTGAAAATATGAATCACAATTTATCCCTGACTACAACTCGAACCTAAGACACATAATTAATGTGCCGAGGAGCTATCAACTACACCACTGAAGGTCTAAATGAGAAGCAAACCTCACATCTTAACTGCTTTACTGGGAATAAAAACATTCTATCAGAATGTCTTTTATTCATATTACTGCCTCTCCTAACTCACTCGTGGCTTTGTTTTTCGCATTTAATTCAAATTGCAGCTAAATAGGCATTAATAATAATCAACTAACACAATAACATATGTGAAAACATGAATCATATTTCACCCCTGACCACGACTCGAACCTAAGACACATAGTTACTGTGTCAAGGCGCTATCAACTGCACCGTTTAAGGTCCAAATGAGAAGCAAACTTCACAGATTAACTGCTATGCTATTAATGAATGCATTCTATCTGAATGCCTTTTTGTATATATTACAGCTTCTCCTAACCTCACTCGTGGCTTCGTTTTTTACATTTAATATAAAGTCTCAGCTACAAAAGCATTAATAATTATCAAATACACACATTGAAATATATGTAAACATGAATCATATTTTACCCCTGACCACGACTCGAACCTAAGACACATACTTACTGTGCCAAGGCGCTATCAACTGCACCGTTTAAGGTCCAAATGAGAAGCAAACTTCACAGATTAACTGCTATGCTATTAATGAATGCATTCTATCTGAATGCCTTTTTGTATATATTACAGCTTCTCCTAACCTCACTCGTGGCTTCGTTTTTTACATTTAATATAAAGTCTCAGCTACAAAAACATTAATAATTATCAAATACACACATTGAAATATATGTAAACATGAATCATATTTTACCCCTGATTGCGATTCGAACCTAAGACACATATTCACTGTGCTAAGGCTCTATCAACTACACCACTGAAGGTGTAAAGGAGAAACAAATCTCACAACTTAACTGCTATTCTAGGAATGAACACATTCTAGCTGAATGCTTTCTGTTCATATTAAAGCTTCTCCTAACCTCACTCATGGCTTCGTTTTTTGCATATACTTTAAATCTCAGCTATATAGGCATTAATGATAATCACAAAAACACACTAGCATATATGAAGATATGAATCATAAGACATAATTACTGTGCCAAGGCGCTATCAAATACACCACTGATGGTCTAAAGAAGCAAACGTCACAGCTTAAGTGCTATACTAGGAATGAACGCATTCTATCTGAATGCCTCTTTGTTCATATTACAGCTTTCTAAACCTCACTCATGGCTTCGATTTTTGCATTTAATTCAAATCACAGCTAAATAGGCATTAAAGTAATCACCTAACACATTAACAAATGTAAAAACATGAATAATATTTTACCCTAACCACGACTCGAACCTAAGAGAAATAATTAATGTGCCAAGTTGCAATCAACTGCAATATTCACGGTCTAAAGGAGAAGCAAACCTTACAGCCTAACTGCTATACTAGGAATTAACGCATTCTATCTGGTTGCCTTTTTCTTTATATTACAGGTTCTCCTAATCTCACTCACGACTTCGTTTTTCGCATTTAATTCAAATCTCAGCTACGCAGGCATTAATACTAATCAAACAAACACATTTACATACGTGAAAACATGAATCATATTTTAACCCTGACTGGGGCTAGAACCAAAGACACATAACAGTCAAGGCACTATCAACTACTCCATTAAAGGTCTAAAGAAGAAGCAAACCTCACATCGTAACTGCTATACTAGAAATGAACGCATTATATATGAATGCTTTTTTGTTCATATTACAGCTTCTAATCTCTTTCGTGACTTCGCTTTTCGCATTTAATTCAAATCTCAGATATGTAGACATCTATACTAATCATACAACACATTAACATATGTGAAAACATGAATCATATTTTACCCCTGACCGCGACTCGAACTCAAGACACATAATTGCTGTGCCAAGGCACTATCAACTACTCCATTAGAGGTTTAAAGGAGAAGCAAACCTTACTGTTTAACTGATATATTTGGAGTGAACGCATTCTATATGAATGCCCTTTTGTTCATAATACAGATTTCCAAACCTTGCTCGTGGCTTTGCTTTATTTTTGCACTTAATTCAAATCACAGCTAAATAAGCATTAATAATTATCAACTAACACATTAACATATGCGAAAACATGAATCATATTTTAACCTTGACTGCGACTCAAAACTAAGACACATAATTACTGTGCCAAGGTGCTATCAACTACACCACTAAAGGTCTATAGAAGAAGCTTAACTGCTATTTTAGGAATGAATACATTCAGTCAAAATGCCTTTTTGTTCATATAGCAGCTTCTTCTAACCTCACTCGTGGCTTCATTTTTTGCATTTACTTCAAAAGTCAACTACATAGGCATTAATAATCATCAAATAAACATGCTAACATACGTGAAAACATGAATCATATTTAAACCCTGACCACGACTAGAACCTAAGACATATAATTACTGTGCTTAGGTGCTATCAACTACACCACTGAAAGTCTAAACAAGAAGCAAACCTCATATCTTAACTGCTATATTAGGAATGAACGCATTCTATCTAAACGCATATTTTTCTTATTAAGGCTTCTCCTAACCTCACTCGTCGCTTCATTTTTCACATTTAATTCAGATCTCAGCTATATAGGCATTAATAATAATCAAATAAACACATTAGCATATGGGAAAACACGAATCATATTTTACCCCTGATCGGGACTCAAACCTAAGACCCATAATTACTGAGATTTGAATGAAATGAAAAAATAAAGCCATAAGTGAGGTTAGTAGAAGATGTAATATGAACAAAAAGGCATTCAGATAGAATGAGTTCATTTTTAGCATAGCAATTAATCTGTAAGATTTGGTTCGCCTTAAAACCTTCATTGGTGTGGTTGATACTGCCATGGCACAGTAATTATGTGTCTTAGGTTCGAGTCCCATTCAAGGATAAAAATGGTTCATGTTTTCCCATATGTTAATGTGTTTATTTGATCATCATTACTGCCTATATAGCTGAGATTTAAATTAAATGAGAAAAACGAAGCCACGAGTGAGGTTAAGAGAAGCTGTAATATTAACAAAAAGGCATTTAGATAGAATGTTGTTCATTTCTAATATAACAGTTAAACAGTAAGGTTTACTTCTCCTTTAGACATTTAGTGGTGTAGTTTATAGCGCCTTGGCACAGTAATTATGTGCCTTGGGTTCGAGTCCCAGTCAGGGGTTAAACATGATTCATGTTTTCACATATATCAATGTGTTTATTTGATTATTATTAATGTCTATATAGCTGAGATTTAAATTAAATGCGAAAACCGTAGCCATGAGTGAGTTTATTAGAAGCTGTAATATAAACGAAAAAGCAATCAGGTATAATGTGTTCATTCCTAGTATAGCACTTAAGATGTAAGGTTTGCCTCTCCTTTAGACCTTCAGTGGTGTGATTGATAGTGCCTTGGCACAGTTACTATGTGTCTTAGATTGGAGTCCCACTCAGGGGTAAAACATGATTCATATATATATATATATATATATATATATATATATATATATATATATATATATATATATATTATATATATATATATATATATATATATATATATATATATTATATATATATATATATATATATATATATATATATATATATATATATATATATATATTTATATATATGTATATTTATATATATGTATATTTATATCATATATATATATATATATATATATATATTATATATATATATATATATATATATATATATATATATATATATATATATGACATATAAGACGCACTGACATATTCGACGCACCTCAGTTTCATCGGGGCATATTCAGGAATCTTTTTTTTTTTTTGCGTATTTAAGCATGCAATGCTTGAAATAATCTAGCAGTATACTGCAAACATTACAAAATATCAACTATTGCAAATAACATTACAAAAGCCTCTCTCTCTCTCTCTCTCTCTCTCTCTCTCTCTCTCTCTCTCTCCTCTCTCTCTCCTCTCTCTCTCTCTCTCTCTCCTCTCTCTCTCTCTCTCTCTCTCTCTCTCATCAATGTAAGTAAAAAAGACTTTTTCAAAAACAATTTAGTGACTCTAGACATGATACAGCAGCAACATGGAAAGTGATAAGAAGCATGATTCCAAATGAAAAGACTACCTCAGAAAGTCATGAAAATATTACGGAGTTGAAAGACAAAGCGGAAAACTTTAATAACTATTTTGCTAACGTTGGCAAAAATAAATATGAGAAAACACAAGAAAACATCAACTCGATTGTGCTACTCTATAATTCTTACCGCAAAGAGCCTAAGAAACTCTGGTTCTTATGGTCAAGATGGTATACCATTTCAATTCATCAAAGATCCTCTACCCATGATTGTATCTTGTATTCTAACCATTATGAACACTTCCATTGTTACTAAAAAGTTTCCTGACTCTTGGAATAAATCATATAAAAAGTGCATAAAAAGGGGGACAGAGAAGATGTTACAAACTATCGTCCCATTTCCCTGCTACCAATTTTCTCTAAAATATTAGACAAAATTATTGCATGCCAATTTGTTATATTTAGAGTCAAATAGACTATTAGCTATTAACCAACATGGTTTCAGACCGAAACTCTCGAGGGAAACTGTACTGCTCAAAGTTACGAATAGTATCTATAATAATAAAGATATGAAAAAAATATCTCTGCTTGTATTATTAGACTTATCAAAAGCCTTCAACAGTGTAAACCATGAAATTCTTATAAGGAAATGTACTAGCCTAAATATTGATCAGAACTGGTTTAGAGAGTATCTATCTAATTGCAAACAGTCTATACGTCTTAACAACATTATCTCTATACCAAAAAATTTATCATTTGGTGTTCCACAGGGATCAGTACTTGGTCCTATCCTCTTCTCCTTTTACGTAAATGATCTATCTTCTTTCATTTCTGACTGTCTAGTTGTACAATATGCAGATGACACTCAACTACTCCTTAGTGTTGATATTAATAATCTCCCTGAGCTAGCCTTAAGAGCAGAAAACACTCTGTCAAAAATTAATACCTATTTTCAAGAAATTGGGCTGTTAATTAACGAAAGTGAAACACAATACATGTTTATTGGTTCAAGATTTCATATAGCACAAATTCTTGAAAACACAACAATTAATTTCTGCGACAATATTATTACACCTAGCAAAACAGTCAAAAACCTAGGAATACACTTTGATAACTACGTGTTGTTTGATTCCCACTTAGATAAAGTATGCAAAAAGGTTACAGGAACATTAATGTACTTATCACGTATAAAAGACTATTTTGAGACTACCACTCGAATAACTGTTGTTGAATCTCTAGCTCTAAGTCACATTAATTACTGCACAACTGTTTGGGGACTTACCACTAAGACTCAGATAAACAGAATACAGAAGCTTATTAATTTTGCAGCTCGAGTTGCCCTGGGAGGAATAAGAAAATATAACCACATCACACCAGCTCTCAATAAACTTGGGTGGCTGCGGGTGGAAAACTAGGTCGCTTGTACTATTTATGTTTTTGTATACAAAAGTTAGACCATCATTATCCTAGCTGGCTATTTGATTTTAAAACAGTCAGAGATTTAAGGGGAACCAACACAAGACAAAACAGTGAGCTTTTTATTCAGAGAACAAACACAGAAGCAGGTTCAAAGATGATCACTATTAAAGGGCCACAAACACTCTGGAACAATATTCATGAGCATCTTAAAAATGCATCCTCCTTCACACCTTTCATAGGCAAACTATATAGTTTTCATTGGACAAATAGTTACTGCTCACACAAACTAAACTTAATAATTTAATGCAATATCCAATAACACTAACTTATCTACATGTAAACTGATATCGACTTCTCTGTTATCTAAGTTAAGAACTAATTATTTTCATTATAAGGAAAACAAATATGGTGATGATGCCGATAATAACAATACTGCATCGAGTGTTATTATTACTACTTTATTGTTATCATTATTGTTAACATTTTTGTTACAGCATCATCATTTTCTGGGAAAACTTATAGTTCAATGTTTACAAGATATCAAGATTACCACAATATCATTTAAGGTATCACAATACGAAAAAGTCATTTAATTTTTCCAGCAATTTTATGTATCGAAAAGTATCACACTACACGAAAAAGAGGCGGCAATACAGTATCAGTGTTGCCATAAAACAGAAAACCAAAACAATGTACAGTTCGTTATGACAAAAAGAAGCAAAATTAAGGGATCAGTTTAGAACAACAACAAAAATATTAATAAATAAATTGAAAATATATATATCAATTAATAAATAAATTAATATATAAATAAAGAAGACATATATCATACCACTACAAAACTCCAAATAAAGAAAGAAAATACACTATGCCACTACAACACTCCAAATAAAGAAAGAAAATACACTATGCCACTACAACACTCCCCTGCCAGTACAGGAGTACATTAGTTTTTAACACTGATAATAGAAAATATAGATATATAATATATATGTGGAGACATAGATACAAAAATGCAAATTAATAATATACATAATCAGGGTTACGATTAAATCTAACTCAACGAGATTTCGTAACAACAGATTGAGGTATTTTCTCTTCAATAACATCTTCATTATCAATATTTTCAGGAATAGATGCACTACTAGGATTTAATGTATCAGAATCTGTGTCATTTGTGGAATTAAAATCAGAAAAATCATTATTTACACTTGGTTCAATCACATCAGAATTGACAGCTTCTGGCACAGAATCATTATTTACAGTAGGTTCTGTCTCATTAGAACTGATAGTTTTTGGTATTGAGGCGGGTTTCAATCTATCTACAGATACAGTAGTTAAATTTCCAGAAAGCTGACGTAGAATAAAATATTTATCACCACGTTCCACAACTTCAAGTGGACCAAAGTAGGGAGCCTCTAAAGGGCGACGTACACGATCCACTCTAACCCAAACATGTGTACATGATTCAAGATCTTTTGGAACATAAGGTTTAACAGAGGATGAATGAAGGTATCCATAAGAGGATTCAGAAAAATCTAATTCACGCATTCAAGATACAAATTCAGAGACAATTTCTTTTTGTTGTGCAAAAGAAGGAATTTCAGTTGTTACCATGATTTTAGGACTAAGTAGCATACTTCCTGTTACCAAAGTAAATGGAGAAACTCCAGATTCTGTGGGGACACATCTTAAACCTAAAAGTACTATTGGTAAAGAAGCAAGCCAATCATCTTTACGTGCCATCAGAGATACTTTCAATACTCTATGTGATCTTTCAACCATGCCATTGGATTGAGGGTGATATGAAGTGGTACGCAGTCTATGAAATCCAATTATAGAGGAAAGTTGCTGAAATAATGCAGATTCAAATTGAGCACCTCTATCAGTAAAAACATATAATGGCACTCCAAAACGAGATACCCAACCTTTAATAAAAGCAAAAGCAACAGTGGTAGCAGAAATATCTGTGATGGGGATGGCTTCCAACCATCTAGTAGATCCGTCAATACAGGTAAGAACGTATTGTTCTGGTGCTGTAAATGACTGGCTAGGGACTTTACTAGGAGGGAGAGGACCAACAATATCTAAATGTACAAATTCAAATCTCCCAAAAGGTGCTGTAAAATTTGTAATAGGAGCACGGGTATGGCGGTGCACTTTAACTTGCTGACAAGAAGTACAATCTTTAGTCCAACTTCGAATATCTCGATCCATATTAGGCCAAAAGTACCTAGCTTTGATAAGGCGCAACGTACCTTTGACTCCTGGATGTGAAATGTTATGCATAAGTTGAAATACTGATTTACGACAAGCTAAGGGAAGAAATGGTCTTGGATGGGGTGTTGACACGTCACAATATAAGTCATGATTCTGAATTTTGAAAATTTTCAATCTCTCTTTGTAATTAAGAATTTCTGTGTCAGTGGATTGGCTCTCAGCTATACTGGTTAAATTATGTAAGTCCACTGAGACAGAAGATACAGGTAATGGTCTGGAAAGACAATCTGCTACAACATTGTCTGCACCCTTGATATGTACAACATCTGATATACACTCGCTAATTAAAGACCAATATCGTTGCTGTCTATCTGACTTGGCTGTATGAGGATTCTTAAATGCAAAAACAAGGGGTTTATGATCAGTAAATAAAACGGTTTCACGTCCTTCAATTACATGTTTAAATTTTAGTACAGCCAGATACGCAGCAAGCAGTTCTCGGTCAAAAGTAGAATAACACCCCTGAGTTTCTGATAATTTCTTTGAAAAGAATTCAATAGGGACAAATTTACCATCCTGAATTTGGTGTAACGCAGCTCCAGCTGCCACTTGGGAACAATCAGTCACCAGATGCAGTGGAGAATTACACTTACTAGTGAAATATGCAATGGTGCAAGCATTGTTAAGTGACTCTTTAGCACTTACAAAGGCAGATTCTGCTTCCGAATTCCATACTAGTTCTTTAGATTTAGGTTGTAATCTAATTAATTCGGTCAAAGGATATACAACATCAGCAAAATGCGGTACCATTTGTCTATAGTAATTGAGCATTCCTATAAACCTACGTAAGGCAGCAGAATCTGCTGGCTTAGGAAAATCAACAATATCTGTCTGTTTATGAGAACCTGGTTTTAAACCATTAGCAGTGATCAAATATCCTAAATATTCTATTGCATTTTTAAAGAATTCACATTTATCAATAGAAATTTTAAGATTATTAGAGCTTAGAATTTCAAATACTATAGACAAATGTTTCTTGTGCTCTTCTGTATTCTCTGAAAATATCAGAATATCATCCAGGTAAATAAATACAAAATCAAGGTTTCTAAATAAATTGTCCATCAAACGCTGAAAAGTGGCAGGGGCATTCCGAAGACCATAAGGCATGTATAAATATTCAAATAGCCCAAAGGGTGTGGTTACTGCTGTCTTTTCAACATCTGAAGGATTCATAGGGATCTGGTGATAGGCTTTTAACAAATCAATTTTACTGAATATCTTTTTCTTGTAAAGCTTTAATGACACACTACTAATATGTGGTAAAGGATATTTATCTGGCTTGGTCAAAGTATTAAGTTGCCTAAAATCACCACATACTCTCCACTCTCCTGGCTTAGGTTTAGGAACTAAATGAAAGGGTGAAGCCCAAGGTGATTTAGAGGGTTGTACAATACCCATATCCAACAACTGTTTAAATGCTTCCTTGGCAGCAGAATATTTGTCTGGAGCCAACGGACGACATCTAGCAAATGTCGGAGGAGAACTCCCTGTATCTATATAATGAAAAACGTTAGAATTCTTGAAAGAATTATTAGCTGTAAGAGGCTTAACACAGGATAAGAGTGAGGGAAAATCTTGGAACAACTGTTGTACAGAATCAGGTCAATAGTTCAAATTATTAATCACATAAGAAACATTATGATTTGCAATATCACCTTTTACAGAACATTGTGTTATATTGTCATGTAAAGTTTTATTCTTACAATCAATAAACAATCCAAAATTGCAAAGAAAATCATTACCTAATAAAGGTGTACATACATCTGCAACAACAAATGTCCAGTTAAATCGACGGCGCAACTGCCGAATATCAAGGTCAAGAATAATTTCACCATAAACTTTTATTGACTCACCAGTGGCCGTAGAAATATTAACTGCTGTTGGCCTTAATAAAATTTCTGAAACATACTTATATGGAATAATGGAGACTGCTGCTCCTGTATCCACAGTGAAGACCATGTCACTACAACCAATTTTGGCTACAACCTGTAGAAGTGGCAGAACAGAAGTGGCCGTAGCTACAATTTTCTCTTCTGTCTGCTTTATTAGTTTTCCGAACTAGGAAAATTCCGTGCGGGCGACGAGGACCTAGACGTTGATGCTGGGGACGGCGCTCTACAAGAATCCTTCATCTGGATATTTTGAGATTTATTCGGCCATTGGCACCACGGCTTGCACCATTTAGCCCGTGTTCCATAATATAAATGGGCACGACAAACTTTTGGACGTTGATTTTGATGGAACGGTAGCACTCCTAGGCCTACAGGTGGATTCTTGGAATTTGATACATACTGGGATGTACTAGCTTGACGGGAAACTGACGACTGATCAACAACATTGATGGGTTTAGCCCTATTATTATTTTGAGAAAATACCACTAGTTCATCTGCAAGCTTGCCTAAAGCTGGTAAATCCATATTTTGCTGAGAGGCTAAAACTGCTGAAATACTACTGGGAACTGCTTGCAAGAATTTATGTTTCACTAGGTCATCTGTTACTCCTAATTTAGAAGCAGTTCTGCGAATTTCTTCTAAATAAACTGAAGGCTTGCCATGCATTACTGTATTACTTATCAAATCATTGAAAAGTTCAGGCTTGGTCTGTTCAAAAAGATTTGTGAGGTAAGCTTTAATTATATCATAGTCTCTCCTATTTAAAGTGTCTTGGGGAACACGTTCTACAACAGTAGGGGGCAAGGCAGATAACACATGGAAAAAATTTGTTTCACTGGATTTCACATTAGCTAAGCCAAATTGAGCTTCAAGAATAGAAAACCACCCTGAAACGCAGGTGTCCATGAATGCGGGGGCTTTCACTGCTATGTGCCTGACAGCACTAGACTTATCATCATCAGAATCGGGCATTGTTTATGACAGCTTATCTTGGAGTACAAATACTGAAAGAAACCTAGGCCTTGCCTACCTGTATGATGCTGAAGAAATTTTGTCACTTAGGCCTATCTTGTCAATTACAAATAGCTTGTCACTCCTATATCTTGTCACTCCTATATCTTGTCACTACTATATCTTATCACTACGGTGGTCACCACTTTATAGTTCAATGTTTACAAGATATCAAGATTACCACAATATCATTTAAGGTATCACAATACGAAAAAGTCATTTAATTTTTCCAGCAATTTTATGTATCGAAAATGAACAGACCAAAAGTATCACACTACACGAAAAAGAGGCGGCAATACAGTATCAGTGTTGCCATAAAACAGAAAACCAAACCAATGTACAGTTCGTTATGACAAAAAGAAGCAAAATTAAGGGATCAGTTTAGAACAACAACAAAAATATTAATAAATAAAGTGAAAATATATATATCAATTAATATATAAATTAATATATAAATAAAGAAGATATATATCATACCACTACAACACTCCAAATAAAGAAAGAAAGTACACTATGCCACTACAACACTCCAAATAAAGAAAGAAAATACACTATGCCACTACAAGCTACATTTAATTTAACTGCATGTATTACCCTCTTACTTATTAGTTAAATTACATGTCTACTTATAAGTTACTTTAACTTTTAGAAGAATAACCATTGTACAAAAATGGAAATAAATGTTTGTTTGTTTGTTTGTTTGCTTGTTTGTTTATTTGCTCTCTCTCTCTCTCTCTCTCTCTCTCTCTCTCTCTCTCTCTCTCTCTCTCTCTCTCTCTCTCTCTCTCTCTCTCTCTCTCTCTCTCTCTCTCTCGTCGCTGGAACATTTTTACGGTAATTCCTTTTACAAGAATAATAATAATAATAAATAATAATAATAATAATAATAATAATAATAATAATAATAATAATAATAATAATAATAATAATAATAATAATAATGATAATAATAATAATAATAATAATAACAATAATAATAATAATAATAATAATAATAATAATAATAATAATAATAAGAAGAAGAAGAAGAAGAAGAATAATAATAATAATAATAATAATAATAATAATAATAATAATAATAATAATAATAAAGATGATGATGATGAATTTTCCTTCTGCAAACAACTTCCAAGACGAAGTCTCAAGTGCGTTAAATTTGATTTTCCGGCTGCTAGTAAAAGATTGGGTGTATTTTTCTTTTTCTTTTTTTTTTTCATTTAGGGTTATAAGTGTATCTACACTTGCTTTAGTATAGGGTTCAGAGTACTGGACAAATATAATTTGGTGTTCTATTTGTTATTTACATACATAGTGCATATCTTCTATTATAATTATTATTATTATTGTTATTATTATTATTATTATTATTATTATTATTATTATTATTATTATTATTATTATTATTATATATTATTATTATTATTATTATTATTATCATTATTATTATTATTATTATTATAATTTTTTTTATTATTATCATCATCATCATCATCATCATCATTATTATTATTATTATTATTATTATTAGTCTTTAACTTTGTCTGTATTTCTAAGGATTATTTTCCATTTTTCTATCTCTGTACCTTGCTAATGAAAAGATTGATATGCATGTGTGTGATTATCTAATTGTGTTTACCTAATTGTGCTTACAGGAAAGAGCCCAAAGCTCGTATCATCCCGTCTCCTGATCGGTTCCATTTTGTACTTAGTGATACTTATCATACCTGTCCTTAAAACTATGGATTGAGATAGCATTAACCACCTCCTCGCTTAGCGAATTCCAATTATCAACTACTTTTACACTGAAAAAGTACTTCCTTACATACTGCAAGGAAGTTTTCTTACGAAGCTTCAAACTATGACCTCTAATTCTACAGCCAGCCATATCAAAATATCGATCCCTATCCACTCTATCATACCCATGAAGGAATTTAAAGACTACCACCATATCCCCCCTCAATCTGCTAGCTTCGAGTGATGGTAAGTCTAATTCCCTCAGCCTCTCATCATAACTGAGATTGCGTATTTCTGGCACCAGTTTGGTAGCATGTCTTTGAACTTTTTCAAGCTTAGCTACGTGCTTTTTCAAGTGCGGATTCCAAAATGGGGCTGCATATTCAAGTTTTGGCCTCACATAGATTACATAAATATTTCTGAACATTTCCTTGTCCATGTACCTGAAGGCAACCCTTACATTTGATAAGAAAGCATGCGCTGCCATTACTATGTCATTTATATGCATTTCTGGAGACAAATAGGCCAGTATGTTTACTCCTAGATCTCTCTCATTTTCTGTCTCTTGAAGTTGTACTCCTGCCACCGAGTAGTCAAGCTTGGGCCTTCTTGCACTTGTACCCTTTCTCATTACCTCACATTTTGAAGTATTGAATTTCATTAGCCACTTTTCTGACCACTCATGGAGACTATTTAGATCTTCCTAAAGTTCTCTACCGTTCTTCTCGTTTCTTACTTTCTTCACAATCTTTGCATCTTCTGCAAACATATTCATGAATGAATTTACAGGCTCTGGTAGGTCATTACATATACAAGGAACAAAAGTGGCCCTAAAACTGAACCCTGTGGAACTCCACTACTAACTCTTCTCCATTCAGACACTGAGTGTCTTACTCTAACCCTCTGTTCCCTTCCTTCTAAGAAAGTTTTTATCCATTCCAAGAGATTTCCCTATTCTAGCCATTGCTTGCAGCTTCCTAATAAGTCTCCCATGTGGGACAGTGTCAAATGCTTTCTGGAAGTCTAAGAATATGCAATCTGCCGAGACCTCTCTTTCCTGTAAGATTCGGCTTACCTCATCATAAAATTCTAATAAGTTTGTTACTGTTGATCTATCTTCTCTGAAGCCATGTTGTCTCACTGACAAAAAGTTGAAGGATTCCAAGTGAAGAGAGATATGTTTCCTTAGTAGTTTCTCCATAACTTTGCAAACTATGCTGGTCAAGGAAACTGGTCTATAGTTTAGAGCCGTATCCCTCCTTCCCTCTTTGGAGATAGATATCACATTTGCTTGTTTCCAGCATCTTGGAATCTCTCGTGACTCCAGTGACTTTTTTAAATATTATGCTTAGTGCTACTGATATTGAGTTTGTGCATTTTTTAATTACATGAGGGGATATATCATCAGGACCTGTAGCTTTATGGACATCTAACTCCATCAGCGCTATGCATACCTCTGTGGCTGAAAGGTTGATGTTCTCTAATACTGGCCCGTGAGCTTTTATCTCTGCAGGGGGTGGAGTGTTTTCTACTGTAAATACTGACTGAAACTCCTTGTTCAATTCTTTGCAGATCTCTTCATCTGTCTCAGTAATGCTTCCATCCGCTCTCTTAAGCCTTAAAACCTGTTCTTTTACCTTCAGTTTTCCTCTGATAAAGCTGTGGAAAAGCTTGGAATTTTCCGTAGCTTTCCTGGTGATGTCCCTTTCATAGTCTCTTTCTGGCTCTCTTCTTTTACTTGGGTAATCATTTCTTGATCTTTTGTAAGTTTGCCAGGCATTTATGTTTTTTCTCCTCCTATACCTTTTCCAGCATTTGTCTCTCCACTCCTTAGCTCTTTTACACTCATTATAGAACCATCTCTCTCTGGCATGAATTACATCTACTTTGGTGATAGGTCTGCAGCAATCTACTATCTTCCCATATTTCTCACAAAAGATGTCATACATCTCTTGTACAGATTTGTTGTAAAATAAGGTTCTCCAATCAATAACTGCAAAAAGCTCATTCTTTTGATGTAATCTCCTTTTGGATAGTTCCTCCTCATGTCCTCGGTGCCTCTACTTTCAGGCAAAATATCTTCAATGATATACTCCACCAACAACACACAGTGGTCACTCTTGCCAATTGGTGGTTCATACTCAATTTTTCCAATATCCAACACGTTATCTGTGAATACTAGATCAAGTAGTGATGGCTCATCCCCACCCCTGGCCCTCGTTGGCTCCATTACATGTTGGTGTAAGAAATTCCATTGTACGCAATCTAGGAATATTGCCCTGAATGAGTCCTCACCACTGTGTGGGTCAAGATTTATCCAATCTATCTCTTTATGATTAAAATCTCCCATAATCAAAATCCTACATTTCCTCCCCCATTCCATGTTAACAACTGAGTTTATGACTTTAATAGTACCTATATGACTTTCCTCATGAACTTCTAGCCTATGTTGGTTCCTTGATGGGTTGTATACAACAGTTATTATAATGCTCTCTAACTCAGTATTTATGCGATCAACAAGAAATTCCTTGAACTCACTTTCTATAGCCAAGCTTATTTCTTCAACCTGAATCCTATCACTTATGAGCAGTGCTATCCCCCCATCAGGCCTCTCAGATCTTTCAACCCTTAATATTCTGAAGCCCCTAGGAAAAATGTGACACTGTTTATGTCCTCACTCAACTTAGTCTCTGTAACTGCTACTATATCTGCCTTACTGTTTTAAATCTTATCTTTTAATTCTACTGCCTTACCAGCTTATCCATCAGCATTTGTATATCGCAATCTTAATGAGACCCCATCCCCTGCTCTTCTGTCATTATCTTCTTTATCTCCCCTTTGTCTGGAAGAACTCTGAAATGAAAATTTTTCTTCTCTTCTTCATTTCTTTCCTCATTTAACCTTTTTGCCTCTTGCAACAATGTTTTGATTTTTACCATCTCTTCCTGTGTTCTGTATTGTTTAATAAAACACTTCTTTTAATTGTTGAAGGTCTTTTAGACTTTTTTTCCTCATCAGTATTTCTCTACATGTTTCCCCTCTCTCAAAGGTTACTTTCGTTGGTCTCTGCTTTCCCTTCCTCGAATATTTGCCTAGATGGTGAATGTTTACAACATCCTCAGGCCCACAAACTACTCCAAGTTTTCTTATCAGGTCTACCCTAGCTTTATTTTCTTCAAGTCTCCCCTGCCACGTTGGCTCCTGGGATTCGCTTATGCCTGAGATTACCACTATCTTCTCTTTCTCAAGTGCCTGCTTAATCAGTGGATTTGCCCTTTCCATCACAACGTCTTTCATTTTTTCGATTACTGTTTCTTTATTGTAGACTGTTTGTATGTTTTCCAGTGCCACCACCTTCACAGCCTCTTTTACTGCCACATTCCCCTTTAGTGCATCAGCAAAGGAAGTTTTCATGGCATCTTGTTCTGTATTCAGCTCCTGAAACTCTTTTCTATACTGTTCGATGTTATCCTTTAGCTGAACATTCCAAGCTGCAATTTCGTCTCTCTCAGATGAACAGAGCAGTGAACTAACATTTAATTCATTTAGGTTGTCATTCAGCTGTTTGCTGTTATCTTCTTGCTTAGGAATTCTGGTTTCTAGTTCACTCTTTTCCCCCTCCAGCTTCTTTATCCGTTTTTCTAGTTCCTTTCTCTCCTGCCCTTGTGCTTTATTTGCTTCCTCCATATAACTTCTTTCCTCTCTGAGTGTTTCTTTCTCTTTCATTTCTCTCTCCATACTCCGAATTTTATCATCAAGGCTTATAACCATTGCCTCTAAATCCTTGATTTTCAGTTTTAATCTCTTAATAGCTACTCCTCCTCCTGCTGCTACATCCCATGGAGATCCTTCATCATCCCTCGTCGACCCATAGGTGGGGTTGGGTTGGGACAGAGATGGCCTCATTTTCATGTTTTCCCTTTCACAAAATATAGAAAGAAGAAGAAGAAGAGAAAGAGAAAAGAGAAAAAAAGAGAGAAAAGCTTTTATTTTAAGCTTCACACAAAATTTCTATATCTCCATATAAGTACTATTTAGTTACTCACTTTACCTCTTTTCTGGTAGCACCCATCCTAAATCGTGTGTGTGTGTGAGTGTGTGTGTGTGTGTGTGTGTGTGTGTGTGTGTGTGTGTGTGTTTATATGTATGTATGTATGTGATTACCTAATTGTGATTACCTAATTGTGTTTACGGCAAAGAGCCCAAAGCTCGTATCTTCCCGTCTCCTGATCGGTTCCATTTTTAGACTTAGTGATACTTATCGTACCTGTCCTTAAAACTATGGATTGAGATAGCATTAACTACCTCCTCGCTTAGCGAATTCCAATTATCAACTACTCTTACACTGAAAAAGTATTTCCTTACATCCTGCAAACAAGTTTTCTTACGAAGCTTCAAACTATGACCTCTAGTTCTAGAGCCAGCCATATCGAAATATCGATCCCTATCCACTCTATCATAACCATGAAGGAATTTAAAGACTGTCACCATATCCCCCCTTACTCTTCTAGCTTCGAGCGATGGCAAGTCTAATTCCCTCAGCCTCTCATCATAACCGAGATTGCGTATTTCTGGCACCAGTTTCGTGGCATGTCTTTGAACTTTTTCAAGCTTAGCTATGTGCTTTTTCAAGTGCGGATTCCAAAAGGGGGCTGCATATTCGAGTTTTGGCCTCACATAGGTTACATAAATATTTCTGAACATTTCCTTGTCCATGTGCCTGAAGGCTACCCTTACATTTGATAAGAATGCATATGCTGCCCTTACTACGCCATTTATATGTATTTCTGGAGACAAATCTGCCAGTATGTTTACTCCTAGATCTCTCTCATTTTCTGTCTCTTGAAGTTGTACTCCAGCCACCGAGTAGTCAAGCTTGGGCCTTCTTGCACTTGTACCCATTCTCATTACCTTACATTTTGAGGTATTGAATTTCATTAGCCACTTTTCTGACCACTCATGCAGATTATTTAGATCCTCCTGAAGTTCTCTACCATTGTTCTCGTTTTTTACTTTCTTCACAATCTTTGCATCATCTGCAAACATATTCATGAATGAATTTACAGACTCTGGTAGGTCATTTACATATACAAGGAACAAAAGTGGCCCTAAAACTGAACCCTGTGGAACTCCACTACTAACTCTTCTCCATTCAGACACTGAGTGTCTTACTCTAACCCTCTGTTCCCTTCCTTCTAAGTAAGTTTTTATCCATTCCAAGACATTTCCACCTATTCTAGCCATTGATTGCAGCTTCCTAATAAGTCTCCCATGTGGAACAGTGTCAAACGCTTTCTGGAAGTCCAGGAATATGCAATCTGCCCAGCCCTCTCTTTCCTGTAAGATTTGGCTTACCTCATCATAAAATTCTAATAAGTTTGTTACTGCTGATCTTCCTTCTCTGAAGCCATGTTGCCTCACTGACAAAAAGTTGAAGGATTCCAAGTGAAGAGAGATATGTTTCCTTAGTAGTTTCTCCATAAGTTTGCAAACTATGCTGGTCAAGGAAACTGGTCTATAGTTCAGAGCCGTATCCCTCCTTCCCTTTTTGAAGATAGGTATCACATTTGCTTGTTTCCAGCATCTTGGAATCTCCCCCGACTCCAGTGACTCCTTAAATATGATACTTAGTGCCACTGATATTGTGTTTGCGCATTTTTTAAGCACATGAGGGGATATGTCATCAGGACCTGTAGCTTTATGAACATCTAAATCCATCAGTGCTTTGCATACCTCTGTGGCTGTAAGGTTGATGTTCTCTAATACCGGCCCTTCAGCTTCTATCACTGCAATCTGAGGGGGTGGGGTATTTTCTACTGTAAATACTGACTGAAACTCCTTGTTCAATTCTTTGCAGATCTCTTCGTCCGTCTCAGTGATGCTTCCATCCGTTCTCTTTAGCCTTAAAACCTGTTCTTTTACCTTCAGTTTTCCTCTGATAAAGCTGTGGAAAAGCTTGGGATTTTCTTTAGCCTTCCTGGTGATGTCCCTCTCATAATCTCTCTCTGCCTCTCTCCTTTTACTTAGGTAGTCATTTCTTGCTCTTTTGTAGGTTTGCCAGGCATTTATGTTTTTTCTCCTCCTATACCTTTTCCAGCATTTGTCTCTCCACTCCTTAGCTCTTTTACACCCATTATCGAACCAAAAAGTGTGTATTTTCTAGAGACCCCTTTTCAGAGTATCTCCTGAAAAATAAAACCCTATTCAATGTGTGTGTGTGTGTGTGTGTTTGTGTGTGTGTGTGTGTGTGTGTGTGGTGTGTGTGTGTGTGTGTGTGTGTGTGTGTGTGTGTGTGTAGAGCTTTCTCTCATTTCAGTAAATCAACACTTAACTCACACTCCAAAGGTTCCGAGTCCGACTCCTTATAAATAGGTATAATAGTACCTCCTCCCCAAAACCTCTTTAGAATTGATAAGAAAGTGACACAGGTAGATTAAGTAATTTCAGCACATATTAATTCCAGTGTTAAATGTTTGTAGGGTTTACATCCTCACAACTTCATATTTCTCTTGTGACTCTAATATCAAGTCAAGTAAAAATACACACACACACGCACACACAAACACACTTCAAGAATTCAAAAGAGTGTTCATTAGACGATACAGAACACAGGTAGAGATGGAAAGGATAAAAAACTTGTTGCAAGAAGCTGGATGGTTAAATGAGGAAAGAAGTGAAGAAGAAAACGTAATTTTTCATCTCAGAGTTCTTCTAGACAAAGGGGAGATAAAGAGGGTAATGATAGAAGATCAGGGGATGAGGCCTCATTAAGATTGTTATACACAAATGCTGATGGATTAGCTGGTAAGGCAGCAGAAATAAAAGATAGGATTCACAGCAGTAAGACAGATTTATTAGCAGTTACAGAGACTAAGTTGAGTTAGGACATAAACAGTGTCAGTTTTTTCTAAGGGCTTCAGAATATTTAGGGTTCAAAGCTCTGAGAGGACTGGTGGGGGGATAGCACTGCTCATAAGTGAAGGGATTCAGGTTGAAGATATAAATTTTGCCATAGAAAGTGGGTTCAACAATATTCTTGTTGCTCGCATATATACTGGGTCAAAACGCATTATAATAACTGTTGTATATAACCCACCAAGAAACCAACATACGCTAGAACTTTATGAGGAAAGTCATATAGGTACTATTGAAGTCATAAACTCAGTTGTTAACATTGCACTGGAGAGAAAATGTAGGATTTTGATTATATGAGATTCTAATCATAGATAGATAGATTGGATAAGTCTTGACCCACACAATGGTGAGGACTCATTCGGGGCAAGATTCATAGACTGTATACAAGTGAATTTCCTACACCAACATGTACAGGAACCAACGAGGACCAGGGGTGGGGATGAACCATCACTATTTGATCTAATATTCACAGATAACATATTGGATATTGAAAAACTTGAGTATGAACCACCAATTGGAAAGAGTGACCACTGTGTATTGTTGATGGTGTATATCACTGAAGATGTTCTGCCTGAGAGTAGAGGCACTGAGGACACAAGGAGGAACTATCCGAAAGGAGATTACATCAAAATGAATGAGCTTTTTGCAGTTATTAACTGAAGAACCTTATTTACAACATATCTGTACAGGAAATGTACGACATCTTTTGTGAGAAATATAGGAATATATTAGATTGCTGCATACCTGTCACCAATGTAGGTGTAATTCATGCCAGAGAGAAATGGTTCAATAATAAGTGTAAGAGAGCAAAGGAGTGAAGAGACAAATGCTGGAAAAGGTATAGGAGGAGAAAAAACATAAATGCCTGGCAGACCTATAAAAGAGCAAGAAATTATTATGAAAGGGACATCACCAAGAAGGCTAAAGAAAATCCCAAAGTTTTTCACAGCTTTATCTGAGGAAAACTGAAGGTAAAAGAACAGCTTTTAAAGCTTAAAAGAGCAGATGGAAGCATCACTAAGATGAATGAAAAGATCTGCAAAGAATTGAACAAGGAGTTTCAGTCAGTATTTACACTAGAAAATACCCCACCCCCTCAGGTTGAATACATAAAAGCTCATGGGCCGGTATTAGAGAACATGATCCTTTCAGCCACAGAGGTATGCAAAGAGCTGATAAAGCTACAGGTCCGGATGATATATCCTCTTATGTACTTAAAAAATGCGCAAATATTACATCAGCAGCACTAAGTATCATATTTAAGAAATTGCTGAAGTCAGGGGAGATTCCAAGATTCTGGAAACAAGCAAACGTACTACCTATCTTCAAAAAGGAGAAGGAGGGATACAGCTCTATACTATAGACCTATTTCCTAGACCAGCATAGTTTGCAAAGTTATGGAGAAAATACTTGGAATTCTTCAACTTTTTGTCAGTGAAACAACATGGCTTCAGAGGAGGTAGATCAATAGTAACAAACTTATTAGAATTTTAGGAGGAGGTAAGCAGAATCTTACAGGGAAGAGGGGGCTGGGCAGATTTCATATTCTTAGACTTCCAGAAAGCATTTGACACTGTCCCACATGGGAGAATTATTAAGAAGTTGCAAGCAATGGCAAGAATAGCTGGAAATGTTTTGGAATGGATACAAATATACTTAGAAGGAAAGGAACAAAGGGTTAAAGTAAGGCACTCAGTGTCTGAATGGAAAAGAGTTGGTAGTGGAGTTCCACAGGGTTCAGTTTTAGGGCCACTTTTGTTCCTTGTATATGTAATGACCTACCAGAGCCTGTAAATTCATTCATGAATATGTTTGCAGAAGATGCAAAGATTGTGAAGAAAGTAAGAAACGAGTAGAACGGTAGAGAACTTCAGGAAGATCTAAATAGTCTTCATGAGTGGTCAGAAAAGTGGCTAATGAAATTCAGTACTTCTAAATGTAAGGTAATATGAAAGGGTACAAGTGCAAGAAGGCCCAAGCTTGACTACTCGGTGGCAGGAGTAGAACTCCAAGAGACAGAGAATGAGAGAGATCTAGGAGTTAACATACTGGCAGCTTTGTCTCCAGAAATGCATATAAATGACATAGTAAGGGCAGCATATGCTTTCTTAGCAAATATAAGGGTAGCCTTCAGACACAGGGACAAGGAAATGTTCAGAAATATTTATGTAGGCTATGTGAAGACAAAGCTTTAATATGCAGCCCCCTTTTGGAATCCGAACTTGAAATAGTACGCAGTTATGTTGGGAAAAGTTCAAAGACATGCCACGAAATTGATGCCAGAAATACGCAAACTCAGTTATGATGAGAGGCTGAGGGAATTAGACTTACCATCATTCGAAGCTAGAAGAGTGAGGGGGATATGGTGACAGTTTTTAAATTCCTTCATGGTTATGACAGAGTGGATAGGGATCGATATTTTGATATGGCTGGCTCTAGAACTAGAGGTCATAGTTTGAAGCTTCTTAAGAAAACTTCTTTGCAGGATGTAAAGAAGTACTTTTTTAGTGTATGAATAGTTGATAATTGGAATTTGCTAATCCATGAGGTAGTTAATGCTAACTCAATCCATAGTTTTAAGGATATGTATGATAAGTATCACTAAGTAAAAATGGAACCGATCAGGAGACGGAAAGTTACGAGCTTGAGGTTCTTTCCCGTTAGCACAATTAGGTAATTACACACACACACACACACACACACACACACACACACACACACACACACACACACACACACACATATATATATATATATATATATAATATATTATAATATATATATATATATATATATATATATATATAATATATATATATATATATAATATATATATATATATATATATATATATATATATATATATATATATATATATATATATATATATATATATATATATATATATATATATATATATTATATATTTATATATATAAGAGTACGTGTCTGCAAGCATCCAGTCGAGTCTCTCCCTACAGCGAAAGTGTATCATATCCAGGATCGACTCACTCTGAAAAAGGATACAACGCTAAATCCAGCCACATGGTCACATTGGTAATCCTCTGCAGACGATGAGACTTCGGAGGAAGTACGAATTCCCTTCCTTCAATAATACGAAGTCAACACACAACATTAAATCTCATTACACCAAATCTGCCAGGAAATGAGGGGAAGAGGGTTGGCTATGAAATATATGATTTTCAACTCTCAAGGAGCCTTTTTTCTGTTTGTTTCCAGTTATCCCGTCAAAAGTATAACAAATAGCTCATGAAGATTGTGGAATGGTGATTATAGACTTTTGTGAATGATGTAGCACCCATTATAACTTGCTTGTTTTAATCATATTTTCTTAACAGTCACATGTGAGTAATTACGGTACAAACCCAGAAGACAGGAACATTAAGGTTAATGAGGGCAATACACAAAATGTGTACATCCCACAGGAACATCGCCATGCCATTAATAATATTTGTACTGCGTTTTTATATAATGGTACCATGCAGGCTTTCACAGGTTTAGATGACTTAAGCACAAAACATAACTAGAAGACTATCCAGTGAAGTTGCTGATTTCCTGTATGGCTTATGAAAAAGCTAAATACTGTTGCGGAGAAGCTTTTTCTGATGCCATGGAAAAAGACTTTATGTTTCGGGAAGGGAAAAGGGTTTTGAGGCATGTGCATATGATAACTTTGTCCATTTAGCAGCTTAACAAATCTTTTTGATAAGAGGAGACATTCAGTCAGGTTTCAAGGCATCAATTGGGTAATTTAAATTTTTTTGAATATGCATATATGACTGGTTTCTTTGAGAGTGTGGAGGAGTTATTCATCAGTTAGAGGTATGGGCAGCTGTAAGCTGCTTGTGGAAACTGTCTTCTTTCAGCGGTAAAAGGCGTGATTGCAAAGCCCCTCGGACCCCATTCAATTCCCATATCTGACTTGAGAGACGTTTAGAGCATCCTGTCTGAGAAACAAGGGGGCCCTCATGAACTCCATTAGAACTGTGTCGGAGACAGCAATTTTGAAGCCATGGCCAAGAGCTTTGGCCAAGGCTACTTTATTTAGAAAATTTTGCTATTGAGAGATCCTGGTTGAAAATGGGAATTCTAAGAAATTTAAGTCTGTCTTGACGTTGTTCATGGCTAGTTTCTTCTCATCATAGAAGGTGGCAAAGTTTGACTGGTCAGTCTCAGGTTTTTTTTTTTTTATATATATATATATAAATTTCCTAGTGGTGTTCAGAGGAATGGACACAACCATCTCAGGAAAGGAACACTTTAGTTCCTTAAAATTCAGATATGAAGGAAGAGGAGCAGTGACGAGCATATCGAGGGCATATATCCTACGTTTTGAGATAGGACAAGGTTTTCCAAAGCCAAATAGCAGTTTGGCCTCTTTCAAAGTTCCAGGACCTATTGCTACTTGGGGCACAAACTAAGCCCTTCTGGTGTATGAGCTGTTTATATTCCCTGGAAGCTTTGTAGAAATATCTATGTAGCTACTACTTTGTCCCATTTCTTTATTTTTTTTTTTAATGATTGGATGTGGAAACCAGTCAGTCTCTAGAGTAGTTCTCAGAATGAGGTATTAAAGAGAGGAATTGAAGTTTCACAAGTAACTTCTCGATTTCCTTCATGAAGAATTTTAGTTTCGTCTGAAACATTTTACTACTCATAATATATCCTAGGATTTTTTTCAAACAATGGAGACTTATAATGTCAGTGGGCAGGTTCTGGTAAAAATCCAATAATTGAAAGCTAAAGTAGCAGACGTGTCTTCTCTCTGTTGATTATGAATCCTTTAGAAGACAATATTTGTCCTTATCATCTGTTGTTCCAACACTCCATAATCCTTTCAAAATTCCCCATTACTAGCCAACTGTTCATATATTTAGCCATCTGAATGTTCTTTTCTCATAATTTTTTGAGGTCTACATTGGAAACCGTTGAAAACATCTTATGGGCAATATTATGTAATGGATGACCTAGAAGCAGAACATTCTTGTTTCCTGTCTTAAAGCCAAGGAATGATGCAAAACATTTGGCCACTGTGACGCAACAGTATGTATCATTGGTAGTTGTCCACTCATATTCGAGGAACACTCACCATACTTTTTTGGCTTTATTAAAATTTAGAACTTGCTGCAGGGAATGCAATTGTTAATGAGTATGGGATTACACTGGGTTTCTCAAACTTTCCATTGGAATGGCTACTAACCGACTTGGCAGTCTAAAGAAGTATAATTTATTCACAGATCCATCTAATATTATCTCCCCAATAGACCCTTCCAAATTGATTGATATAAGTCGAGCCTCTGGTCGCAAACTTAATCCATTCCTTGATCCCATTTGCAAACTGAAATGTTAGCAAATCGAAAAAAAAAAATTCCCATTTATATTAATGTAAATCCAATTAATCCTTTCCCCAGCCCCAGAAAAACTCTTTAATTTTCTTATGTGTTTATATGTGGCAAAAATATAGAATAGAATTAAAATTAACATTAATTATAGAAAAATACTGTAACACTAAAATGAAACATGATAATATTACCGCACTTTACCTTTGTGTTTGATATTTTCTGGCACAGGTGGATGATGGTGGAGGGGGAGGAGGAGGAGTACAGATGATCAATTTCGCCATGTCATACTGCGTGGTAAGATAAGAAACACGAACACCATTCTCATGTTTAACTATTTTTTCTTTCTTCGTTTCCACAGTAATACGTTTGGATTTTTTATCACCACTATCACTAACACTTTTCACTTACTTGAGAGCCATGATGAGGGTTAATTTAAAGTTCCGGTTTTACGTCACGGACTCCCTTTTCTGCCAAGGGCTAGGATGGATGCCTTCTTGCGAAGGACTTGCTTTGGCAGATGTAATCGTTACCCTGAGTGCATGCCCTTGCTAACCTCAGACCGTGACGGGGCGCGAACCTTCGACCTGACGCCTTAGAGTCGCGGACGCTACCGCTTAGCCACAGTGACTACGATGGGGTTAATAATTTAAAGTAAAAAGCAAAAAATCTGAAAATCTGAAAAGAAAGAACTACGAGCAATCTTTACAGTGCACGCACCAATGCAGAACTAAAAGCAAGCATATTGTCGCCCAGGAACTTTCCATACGTGATTACCTAATTGTGATTACCTAATTGTGTTTACAGGAAAGAGCCCAAAGCTCGTATCTTCCCGTCTCCTGATCGGTTCCATTTTAGACTTAGTGATACTTATCGTACCTGTCCTTAAAACTATGGATTGAGATAGCATTAACTACCTCCTCGCTTAGCGAATTCCAATTATCAACTACTCTTACACTGAAAAAGTATTTCCTTACATCCTGCAAAGAAGTTTTCTTACGAAGCTTCAAACTATGACCTCTAGTTCTAGAGCCAGACATATCGAAATATCGATCCCTATCCACTCTATCATAACCATGAAGGAATTTAAAGACTGTCACCATATCCCCCCTTACTCTTCTAGCTTCGAGTGATGGTAAGTCTAATTCCCTCAGCCTCTCATCATAACTGAGATTGCGTATTTCTGGCACCAGTTTCGTGGCATGTCTTTGAACTTTTTCAAGCTTAGCTATGTGCTTTTTCAAGTGCGGATTCCAAAAGGGGGCTGCATATTCGAGTTTTGGCCTCACATAGGTTACATAAATATTTCTGAACATTTCCTTGTCCATGTGCCTGAAGGCTACCCTTACATTTGATAAGAATGCATATGCTGCCCTTACTATGCCATTTATATGTATTTCTGAAGACAAATCTGCCAGTATGTTTACTCCTAGGTCTCTCTCATTTTCTGTCTCTTGAAGTTGTACTCCAGCCACCGAGTAGTCAAGCTTGGGCCTTCTTGCACTTGTACCCATTCTCATTACCTTGCATTTTGAAGTATTGAATTTCATTAGCCACTTTTCTGACCACTCATGCAGATTATTTAGATCCTCCTGAAGTTCTCTACCATTGTTCTCGTTTTTTACTTTCTTCACAATCTTTGCATCATCTGCAAACATATTCATGAATGAATTTACAGACTCTGGTAGGTCATTTACATATACAAGGAACAAAAGTGGCCCTAAAACTGAACCCTGTGGAACTCCACTACTAACTCTTCTCCATTCAGACACTGAGTGTCTTACTCTAACCCTCTGTTCCCTTCCTTCTAAGTAAGTTTTTATCCATTCCAAAACATTTTGCATGCCTATGTGTGTTCATGAGTCGAAATATTATTCGCAAGTCAATTTAAACTTTGTTGGCAAATCGTGTCCATATTCCGATTTGTTCGTGGGTGGGGGCATTCAGGATATATCTCCCATTTTGTAATTAAGCCCATACTGACCACATAGTTAGACCAAAGGCATGATCTCCAGATCTCCTTGAATTCTCCTACGTGACTCCCCTCAGCATTAGAGTCATTTTCACCTTCTAACAAAATGATTGATATAACTATCCCTATATTTTTTCCTCTCTGAAGGGTGACCATCATTTCGGGATCGTGAATATCTCCGTCGAAAGGTGTGCATCCCATATGAAGCTGCTCCTGACAGACCAAAGTTGCTTACGCACGTTATTTGGTATAGTGACATGTGACTCCTAAGATCTTTTGGCTGCTGATAATCCCCAAAGGAATGAGGTAACTTTCCATGTATTGGCATCGATTTATAACGTAATTGTTATGTCATGAATTCCCCATTTACACGCATTACTCCGCCCAGTTGAACACATCTCCCTTTGTAAATATGTCACCTCTCAATTGGTTTCATATTATTTGTTTCAGATGCATAGAATTGGAGGTATCACACAAAGAACAGCCCTTCAACTCCTCATACCTGACTCTATGTAAAACACTCTAGCTGACAATGTCAGGTAGTGTAGCATCTCCTATTCCACTTCTTTCTGATGATTGCGTCTCTGATCAACGGGATCTTAGGGCATGCCAAGCTGCTATTATGCAGTGCCATTCTTTTCTTTTATGCAGAAGTTCTTGGAGGTCCTGTGTCTCCTCATCTTTGTCTGTTTTGTCACCAATAACCACACAGTATATTTGTTGCTGCATTAAATTTAAGGTCTTCTGGATCCACATCATATCTTTGTGAACATTTTTCATCTAACGAGAGCAAAGGAGATGGTGATCCCTCATTAGAAAAGGAGGCTTGTCCTATCGTATCCACCCTGTGTTCGAGGGGTCTTTAAACATTGTGAACTCACAAATGAAAATAAAAGCTTATAAGATAGAACTTGTGTATCAATATAAAACTTCAAATAATAGAGCTAATAAGTAAATATAAAGGTAAAATATGAAAGATCGTATGTGAAAATTAAGGCACAAAAATGAGGAACTCGGATATAAAAATAAAGTTTACACTGAGATAACTTATATATGAAAAAAAAAATGTCCAATATGAATAATCGCTAATTAAGATAGATACAGCCTCGGGGAAGAGAAAATCGCAAATAAATCTAAAGCTTCCATTAAAAGAATCTGTGAAAAAATATAATGCCTCATAAATTAGAATACATAAGCATAATGCCTCAAATAAGAAACCCTGAACGTGAAACTTAAAGCGTAAATTATGATGAATCATACATGAAAACATAAAAAACGAGAATTCACAAATGAAAACTGTTTTCAAGTATGAGAAATCTTACATGACAATAAAAGTTCAAATCGCAAAACTCGCAAATAAAATTAAAAGAAACAAATGCAGCTAGTAAGCGAAAAAATAGCAATAAAAAAAAGAGAATTTGTAAATGGAAACAATCTTAAGTAAGAGAAATCATAAGTGAATATTAATTACCCCACCCTATTCCCCCCCAAAAGTTATTTGGTATATGAATACAAAGACTCAAAAAGAATTTGCAAATTACAACTTCTTATAACACCATCTCAAACAAGAGGATGTGATCGGTTTTACGTCACAGACTCCCTTTCATACTAAGGGTTAGGAAGGTCCCTTCTCGCTAAGGACTTTGGTTTTGGTAAGTTTGATCGTTACTCTGAGTAAATGCCCATTCCAACCTCAGACTGACGTTCCTACTTTGCCATGTCAAACAAGAGGATAAATATCCAAATAAAATTTCTTTTAAGTTCATTCTTCACATTACGTTCTGGCAATACAAATACGACAGAAGTGAAGTGACAATGAAAATTTTACTCTCATTTATTCATTTATGGGGGGGGTGTCTAGGGGGGGGGAACGTATAAAAGGAATGTATAATTAATGAGCAAAAATTAATACATTCGACCTTTTTAGTCATTATTAAACAGAAGCAAATTTTGTCTTTACAGTTGACAGAATATATATAATGAGAGCGACGCTCACAATGCACTTATAGCCTACTACACGAAATGCATTCCCGACAACCGAAAGTTAGCTACATGCAAAATAATAATAATAATAATAATAATAATAATAGTAATAATGCTTGTTTGTTCCGGTTTTACGTCACGGACTCCCTTTTCTACCAAGGGCTAGGACGGTTGCCTTCCTGTGAAGGACTTGTTTTGGCAGATGTAATTGTTACCCTGAGTGTATGCCCTTACTAACCTCAATCCGTGACGGGGCGCGAACCCTCGACCTGACGCCTCAGAGTCGCGGACGCTACCGATTAAGCCACGGTGACTACAGTAATAATAATAATAATAATAATAATAATAATAATAATAATAATAACAACAACAACAACTAGAAGCTGCAATACTGATACTACTACTACTACTACTGGTACTTCTACTACTACTACTACTACTACTACTACTACTACTACTATTACAATAATAATTATAAGAAGAAGAAGAAGAAGAAGAAGAAGAAGAAGAAGAAGAAGAAGAAGAAGAAGAAGAAGAAGAAGAAGAAGAAGAAGAAGAAGAATGATAATTTGAAAATATGGCTTACTTGTGAGTAAAGTAATATATTCTTGCTTCAATGTAGTTTTTATAACAAGCTAAATATTTTTTTTTTATGTCCTACTATTTTCAATATTGCAGAATAGATGAGAGAGAGAGAGAGAGAGAGAGAGAGAGAGAGAGAGAGAGAGAGAGAGAGAGAGAGAGAGAGAGAGAATTTTAATGGTTGTTTTTACGGATAGCCGCCTAAGCACTTCCCTTTAAACGAAATGGAAGTATGTGGTGCCGCCGTTTTGGCTCGATCGTTTTGGCGCAGTGAATGGCACCTTTACTAAATAAATAAACAAAAAATAGGTCAATTAATACTAATCTAACCTAGGTGAGCTTAGGTTACTGTTTATTAATCTATTCTTTATTTACGAAAGGCGCCCATCCGTGGCAAAAAGGGCCACTGAAAAAAGTACCCGATCTTCCTTTAAATAAGCTAATCTCTCATCCAGATGCTATTTTAGGCTCAACAGAATAATAATAAAAAATTTATTATTAGGTTGTCCGTCCCAAGGATAAAAAAATGGATCTCCACAACTAATACAAACTTACCACGTGAAATATGATATAAAAATAGTAAATGTAAGTAAATGCTATAATCAAATCTCCGAGGATCAGCGGTCGACTCCCACTAAGCGAGAATTCAAGTAGGTTTCGATAAAGTAATAATAATCGTTTTACATCTCTCCTATAGCAAATAATAATCCATTATTACAAGTTCCGACTTCCATTACGGCAATTATAAGAGCTCTGCAGCTATTATCTAAGAGAGAGAGAGAGAGAGAGAGAGAGAGAGAGAGGTAAGCATTTGCAACCATTCAATTACTGCGTCATCTAAATAAAATTCTGCTAGAGATTAATCGGGCGGATATAAATATTAAAACAAAATCCAATATCTGAAATAGCGTTTAGATATATCAGAGAGTTTTTATTATTCAAAAATAAAAGACAAGCCAATTTTTCCAGTTAAATGAGGCAGCGCTCGCTCCTGACACAAGGTAGATTGATTTGAATATTTCACCATTTCATATTTACAAAGTGGTGCAGCCAAATGGGAATGATATTGTGCCCTAAAGGGAATAAGGAATGGTTGTACTGAGCACAGACATAAATAATATAACATAATCAAATCTTTCGGATTCTCCAATCAGGGGTCATCACAGCGGATCAATCGTATCCATATCACCCTATCCCCTCCATCCTCTTCTGTCACACCGCACACCCTCATGTAAATAATATAACAGTTTTATAAAATACTTCTCCTTTTGGGCCTCCATTATATATATATATATATATATATATATATATATATATATATATATATATATATATATATATATATATATAATATATATATATATATATATATATATATATATATATATAAAATGAATGAAAATCTTTGGAAAGTTAATACAGCATCAGAGAGGACAGCATTATTTACACACGTTTCGTGAAAGAATTCCTAGAAACTCTCCGTTTAAGAGTGCTTAGAGAGAGCCTCTCCCACAAAGGTGACTGATCTCTTCTCCAGAAATTATTTTTGTAACCAAGTTATATTATTTACAATCCACCGCCTTCTTCCAGGAGAATTCCTTTAATAAGTGCATATTTAATTGCCTAATGATGAAGGTTTGTGGCCTACGAAGCATGAACACATCATGTGCAATTTTTGAAAGATCTGTTTCCTCTATGGGAGAAGATCTGTCTATAAACATATCAATGTATATACGAGTATATGAGCATGGTGTCTTGAGACTTGTGCAAATTATATAGACCTTTCTGAGGCTAGGAAAACATATATATATATATATATATATATATATATATATATATATATATATATATATATATATATATATATATATATATATATATTGACACCTTTAAGGCAGTCAAGTTTATTAGAAGGTGATAAAGGAAAGGGCCATATCGCAGACTCGTCTTTATAGGTACGGTTTGCCTAGAAGCCATAAGACCACAACTATTAATCATTGAATACATTATACAATTTTGCATCACACAAGTGTATTTAGTTAATGTCATCATCCTTACTTTCTATTTATCATTTTATGCTACATGTTAATTGCTACAGGTTAATGCAGTTAGCTTCTCATAACTTACGTAATTGAGGCCCAGAGTGAATCCTCTGAATATTACGTCTGCTCTCGAATCCAATCAGTCTCTGTCTGCCTCTTCTCTCATAGTGTATTTCAGTGTATCGCTTATGCTTAGTAAGCTAGAACAAGGGCCTGTAGTGTCTATCCTGACACTCCGTGGTGCCTCTATCTCTCTCCTCTCTCTCTCTCTCTCTCTCTCTCTCTCTCTACCACCATGGGTGACGGTAACACTCCCCTCATCGAGCAGTAGCAGCTGCTGAAACCAAGCCCCACGTGGGTGTATTACATCTTCGGAACGTGCACTCCCTCCAGTAAGCAGAGATGAATCGGTGCTCGCATCAGTATCCCCTAGTGCGTCCTGACTTGTACCCGATGAGCAATCCAGAGTCGTTGACAAGTTGAAGGTGGAGTCTCTGCTACCAACGCTGTTAGTGATAAGGGCGATTGCATCTCCATTTCTTTAGTGTCTCCGGCAGTGCCATAAGCCGAATGGAAAGCGTTAGTGAAGGTGTGTAATTCCACTCGCTTAAGTTCTCCCATAGCCCCGTAGC
Organism: Halocaridina rubra; assembly: GCA_037179515.1. Taxonomy (NCBI): domain Eukaryota; kingdom Metazoa; phylum Arthropoda; class Malacostraca; order Decapoda; family Atyidae; genus Halocaridina; species Halocaridina rubra. Next base: position 185,908 of record JAXCGZ010013232.1, read on the forward strand.
AATATTGTCTGGTATTGCGAACCCCCTGAACTGTCGGAAAATGTGCATCAATTCCTTCCAATCTTGCTAACCTTGCTCGCTGATAGGTTCGTTCCATCCCTTACCAGTCCAGCTCTCTCCCTGGAAGATGATCTTGGCACAGACTACGAATGGCGCCAGTATTCTGTGAGGGTCATAGATGACACTGAAAGTTGTCAATATGCTTCGTCTATTGAACGCGCAATCTTTGAGCTCCACTCGTACCGCAAACTTGTCCTTTACTTGGTCCCATATCACTCCCGGTGCCCTTCCTTCCAATTGTGAAGCAGTTACTATTTCAGACCTTGTCCTGCACTCACGAAGCTCCTTCTTCTGTATTCCTTTCAGCATGTCTGGCACGTTGGCCTACCATTTTGTAAGGTGAAATCCTCCTTTACTCATTAGGTTTGTCAAGTGCGTGGCTATGGCCACTGCCTGATTCGCGTCATCCACGGTATGCATAAGGTCATCGACAAAGAAATTCTTAGCGGTGTCCCTCACTGCCTCATCGTAGGACCTTCCTTTCTCTCTAAACATTTGCCGTAGGGTGTAAACCACACAGGCTGGACTCAACACACCTCCAAACACATGTACTCTCATCCAGAATGCTTCAATGGGAGTTTGTTCTCGATCGTCCTTCCTCCATTAGAAGCGTAAGGCATCCCTTTCGTTCTCCACCGCTTTCACCTGATAGAACATGGCCTCTATGTCTGCCATCATTGCCACTATGCCCTGTCGAAACTGAAGAAGAATCCCATGAGCTAACTGTTGAAATCTAGCCCTTGTAGTACTTGTGAGTTCAAGACACGCCTTGATGAGTCGCAGCACAGTCAAAAAACGATGCGCACCTTCCCTGGTTTGCTGGGGTTCAGTTCCAGATGATGAGGCAGGCACCAGATCTGCTGCCCACCGAGTCGGGTCTTGATCTGACACTGGTTCCGTGTACCCCGCAGTCAAGAGTATTTGAATTTATGCCTTGTAGGCATTTCCCAACCCCCTATCCTTCCTGAGCCTGTTCTTTAGTGAATCAAATCTGTAACGAGCCGATCTCCAATTGTTGACCTGAGGCGACAATGACTGCTTGAATGAGATCGGCAGTACGTAGTGATTTCCACTCCTATTTACACGACTGTCCCACAGGCTCAAGACATACTGGTCCAATGGCGACAGCCCCTCTCCCTCCTGATCCTCCTTTGCTGTGGGCTCGTCCAGTTCCCAGAACTGTTGTACTCATTCCTCCAAAGACTCATTGCCACCTGTTGATCTTGGCAGCTCGGCTATGGCAGTGAGGCTCGTTGACGTTTCTGTTGTGTCCCTGGTCAGCAAGGCACCCTGTACTGTCCAGCCTAGATCTGTCCTAGACGCAAAGAATTCCCCATCCTGACGTACGCCTCCACTATAGGCAAGGCAACTGTCCCCCTTTGCTGATGTCATTCCCTGGACCGTCCGGCATAGTTATTGGCTCTGAGCTTATCTTCAGATGCGTGTCACCTCTTTATTCTGACCATCGTCGTCTCTCTTGACCATGGCCTTCTCGTTCTCGCTCGCACCATATGTCGCCTTCTCGGCTTGATGGTCGCTGGTTCCTTCGGTTGTCTCGTTCACTAGTCCTCCCTGTTGACCTACTGTCATAATCGATGTGCAGGATCGCCGCGTGCGAGTCACTAACGCGTACTTCACGTGGCTTCCTTTCTCGGCACATGGTGACTCCGTGTTCTTCTTTAGGCACCTGAAGCATACCCGAAACTTTGCAGCCACCCTCAGGCACTCGTTACTCCCTAGCCTTGTGAAGCTCCAGCAAGCCTTGAGCGAATGTCTATCATGACACAATTGGAATAGTTCAGACCCTGTCTCCCTTTTGTTTGCCTTTTTGCACTCTGGTTCATCTCAATTGCCTCTGGTTTCCCTTGAAGACCCACGACCAGTGTCGATTCTTGCCAGCACATCCCGTGTTCGGATACTGCCCATCTGCTCTGCAATGTACCTTATGAGATCTGTTGCTCCACAGGGGCTTCCTGTATTATTCTCTTTCATTTGGGACATCATTCCAAACTCACATGGCATGTTCGCAGGCAATCGACCCCTGGCATCCATGATCAGTCTGATTTCAGTGTCGCGATCATTCCTTGCCTCCCGTATCAGTCCTTCCTACCCTTCCATCAACTGCACCTGCAGTCCGTCGAGCCGAAGAGCATTCCCTTGTCTGTTCATCACTGGACCTGCTCGCAATTGGCAGCTCCTGTGGGTTCCACTAGCCATGAGTGGACCGGAATCGCGTTTCTTCTGGCTTCCACATCCGTTTGTTGCTTCTCCCTCTCTCGCTCTTTCTTGCCCTATTGATCCTTGCCCTCATGGTTCCCTTCGCCGTCTTCCTTACCCCTTTTGCTTATGCTCATATCACTCCTTGTTCTCCTCGGGCCTTCTTCCACCAGTTCTATTCCGTGCACCCGTTCCTTCCTTAGCAGCCATTCATCATTGTTCCACTGCTCCTGCATTATCTGCACAGCTATGCCTCTGATGGATTCCTTGAGAGACTCCAAGACACTGATCATCAGGGCTTCCTCTGTAGCTGTCGGTAGTTTCTTCATCGGCTCCTGTGCCTCGCCTGACAGTTCTCCATGCCGTTCATTCACGTGTGTCTCTATATCTGTTCTTGTAATTATCTTGGTATCTTGCTTCTCACCTTCAGATATCGTCCGCATCCTAGGGCTTCCCTTTTCTATATTCAATTTCCTATTCTTATCGTTTGCCTCCATTTCTTATTCAAGTAAATCTGCCTCTTTCCTCAGTCGGACTAAGCTGACGCTGTGGATGGATAACCTTAACTCTATTTTTACCATTACGGAAGGGTAATTTCAACTCCACATTGGTTAGTCAACAGGTCCTGCACTGCGGAAGGATACCTCAACTTTGCTTCCTATATTGCAGATAGAAAACCTCCTACGTTCACACCACTGTAGCACAGCGGTGAGATACCTCAACTCTTATTCCCAAGTTGCGGAGGGAAAACCTCCTCCGTTCATACCACTATAGCTAACTTACCACTGTAGCATTCCAGATGGATACCTCCACCCCGCTTCCCACATTAGAGAAGGAAAACCTCCTATGTTCATACCACTGTAGCATTGCGGAGGAACACCTTAACTCCGCTCTCATGTTGTGGAGGGACAACCTCCTCCGTTCATACCACTGTAGCTTACTTACCACTGTAACCCTCCAGAGGTATATCTTAACTCCGGTTCCCACGTTGCGGAGGGAAAACCTCCTCCGTTCTTACCACTGTAGCATTGCGGAGGAACACCTTAACTCCACTCTCATCTTGTGAAGGGACAACCTTCTCCGTTCATACCACTGTAGCAAACTTACCACTGTAGCATTGCGGAGGAACACCTTAACTACGCTCTCATGTTGTGGAGGGACAACCTCCTCCGTTCATACCACTGTAGCTTACTTACCACTGTAACACTCCAGAGGGATATCTCAACTCCGGTTCCCACGTTGCGGAGGGAAAACCTCCTCCATTCTTACCAATGTAACATTGCGGAGGAACACCTTAACTCCGCTCTCATGTCGCGGAGGGACAACCTCCTCTGTTCATACCACTGTAGCTTACTTACCACTGTAACACTGCAGAGGGAAATCTGAACTCCGCTCCCACGTTGCAGAGGGAAAACCTCCTCCGTTCACACTACTGTAGCACTGCGGAGGGACACCAGAACTCCGCTCCCACGTTGCGGAGGGAAAATCTCCTCCGTTCACACCACTGTAGCAGCGTGGAGGGATTCCACAACTCCACTTCCCACGTTGCGGAGGGAAAACCTCCTCCTTTTCTACCACTGTAGCTTACTTACCACTGTAGCACTGCGGAGAGACACCTGAACTCCGCTCTTATGTTGCAGAGGGAAAGCCTCCTCCGTTCAAACCACTGTAGCTTACTTACCACTGTAGCACTGAGGAGGGACACCTGAACTCCGCTCCCACGTTGCGGAGGGAAAACCTCCTCCGTTCACACCACTGTAGCAGCGCGGAGGGATCCCACAACTCCGCTTCCCATTGTCGTATGACTTCCGTCATGCTGAAGCCAGTCCGCCATGCTGAAGCCAGAATCTGAAACTTGTAACAGATCTTGAGCGGAAACGGTTGGTCGAGGGCACGGATATTTTATTACAATGTTTGTAGAAAGTGCCAAGGAAATATATGACCGGAACCGTGAGACTTAGGATCTGGCATCGAGAAGGGCAAGAAAGGACAGGAAGTTAGCCATTTCCTAAACCTCAAGAAATATAAACAGGTGTTTCGTACGCAGGTACACGCCCAGGAGAGATGCCCAATAACTCCTCCCCGGAAGTAGGCGGAATTCCACTTTGAACCTGGCGTTGATTAGCTAGGACTAGATCTCACTGATTTCATTGGAGAATTGGATGTTAAGCCACGCCCTGCCCCTGGGGGTATTTCAAGAGCCACCCGGAGCAGAGACAGTTAGTTAGAACTTTGCCAGGGGCACGAATAGATCATAGATTGTGATAGTCATAGGGTGGGGGCATTGGGGCATTGAGGCGTCGGATGTGTTGTACTCTAGAATAAATATAAGTAAAGGATTCACTGCGTGTCCATTCTTACCTTGTAACCACGCTACCTTGTACCCGTCAGGTACTAATAATTATAAGTAAATATACGTAGGAGGAAAAGCCCTACGTCAGTGGTGACGCTCGGTGGGATAATAATAAAATCTCTACGTCAGTGGTGTCATTAGAGGGGATAATCAAAAGCACTACGTCAGTGGTGGCAGTGCGGTACGGATCATCACGCCTGGAATACATACAAAGAGACAGGTGAATGCCAGTGCAGACCCGTGCAGAGAAAATAAGAATGGCAAAAGCAGAAATCCAACATCTCCCAATTCAAGAAATGAGTGACGAGGCCAAACACCGGAGAATTCTCGAACTGGAGGAGCAAGTGCGGCGCCTACAAGCACGCGCCGACGCCGCTCCGTCGAGAAGGAACTTGGCCGACGCCGACAGTGAAACCGACGCCTCAAACATCGACGAACAGCCGGCCGCTCCGAACCCCGTGGTGACACAGGGAACGCAGCAGGCCCAGCCCCCACCCTGTGCCCTGGTTGTAAAGACGCCTCGGGTCAAGAATTCACTTTTATACCTCGACGGCGCAAATGTAAAAGACCGCGAATGTCCGTCCATAATTCCCGCGACCGACTTCCTGAAATACTTGGGTCTGCGGATGAGAAGTGACGAGTGGTCAAATAGAGAATATTATAAAACTTTGAAGGAACTATTTCTAAGATATTTCTTAGTAAGCCGAAGTGTGACCGGAGCATTGAGTGAAAATGCCCATTACAAGAGGTATAAGTTGCCGGATCCGACCAAGAAGACGGCGATTCGACGATTTTACTCGAAGAGAAGAAGGAAAACCCGCTCCTTCCTTGCCTTCTGCCACGAAGTTTTTCAGGACCACCTCCTTAAAATAAGCTAAGTACTTGTGATCTGTATCCAGTGAGTAATGGGACAATTAGTAAAAGAAATTGAGGTCGGTGGACGCCGCCATTTTATCTTGTAGTTATGCTTTGACTCAGCCAACCCGCTTATAAGGGGTGTGGCGCTTAATAAGTTGATAAAAGTAGAATTTCTGTACCCATTACTAACATGGATAATTTGTACTAATAGCTATAAGCAGTAATAAACTCCGTTTTTTGTTATAATTTGAGTAATATACAGAATTTGCGTTGGAAGTGTGTTCCATTTATTTGTATTAATGCCTAGATTGAATTTTAAGAACGCGAATGTATCGATTTTTAATTGACAAATTTAACGCACGTGAAATCACTCTTACAGTATATTAATTTCTTAAGTGTAAGAATTATAGTGAGTAATATACTTGAATCTGCTTTTAAGGTTTTACTTAGAACACGTGTGGTTTTCGAGAAAAGAATGCGGAAGTGACCATTCGATCTCCCAACCTCGTTATTGTAAATCTGTAGTAATTGTACTGATCCTTGATATTTTAAAGTACGTGTAGAATCATTGTTATATTAATTTCTTAAAGCGTAAGAAATCGAGTGTTAAGATTGCGCCTGTTTTTTAAGTTTTTTTTGTGTTTTGTTTGTTTTTTCTACGCGGGAGGAATGTTTTAGCGAAAGAAAGACATAAACGACAGATCGTTCTTTTTGTGTGATGATGATGGGGAATTAATATTACGATACGTGTGTGGCATGTTCTTTTTGAAGAATAAGAAATTTTCGTGATATTAGTTAGAGATGAGTTTTTTTTTAATTTCACGCTATGCAGGTGAAAGTAAGAGTAAATTAGAGTAGTTTGTGCTGTCCTAGAATAGGGAAGGTTTTTCAGTGTCACCCAAACGTAGCTTCAAGGGAGTAGAATGTTTGTTTGTTCGTTAGAATGGGACTTAGGACTGGTGAGGAAGTCTGTGACCGCACGGCTCAGCCGAGATTTCACCTTTAATCTCCTTCAGAGAGATAAGGGAAAGGAAAACCAACGCGTTGTAAATAAAAGGGAATTTTACAGAAAGGGGATGATTGTCTTGAAAGTGATATAGCGAATGAGTGTGAATGACTGGGGGTATAATGGGGGGGTTGCTCTAGGGGGTGAAATCGCGGAAAAGCACCGTTAGGAAGCATGATTGGGGAGTCTGCGAGGATCGTTCCCCTGCTCCGCCAGGTCCTTCTGCATGCCATATCAGAGTGTATTTATGGGAGGTGATGCGCTGTTGCAATATCTAGTGAGGGATATGGATGAGAAGGTAATTCTCCACCTGCCCAGATATGGTTGAAATGCCGAGTTTGTTTTATTTTTGTTTTGTCCCCTACTCCGCCGTTGAGATTATTATTCGATTTCCGAGAGATTCCAAGATAGATGTTACGTGATAAAGGACGTGAATCTATGAATGATTCTTTATTTTCTTTGCTAGCTGCAGTACATACATTATTTGCCTGAAGAGATATGTTAGATTGATAAAGTAAAACTTTGCGAGTTTTAGCTATGATAATGTTTTATCAAAATTATTTCGGCTTGGTCATAGAGTGAGAGCTGACACAAAATGACAACAAGAATGTTACACAGCTGTATCCCGTATTTGAGAGAGCAGATATAAGTCAAATTCGAGATAGTAAAAGAAAATATATATTTTATGTTTGAATTGTTTATGTACAACTCCGTACGAGATTTTGAAGTTTAAGCAAAATGCATTCCTTACTGTTGATAATGAAATATACTTTTTGTTTTTATTATTGCATACACAGAGATAGACTTTTTATATTCTTAGATACCCGTTTTTGTTATAGTTCTTTTTGTATTGAAGAAATCTTTAAAATCTTACTTAAAGGATTCTGAAAAGATTATCTAGAGATAACCATGGTTAATCCCTAGCATTTTCATGAATTTTAGATTACAATCGGGCTAATTAAAGATAATTGAGATTATTAGAGATTATTTGCTGAGTTTTAAAGTTAAAATTAATGACACTTAAGTCCTTTTTAAGAAGTTATTAAGAAAAGGATATTTGTACTTTTGTTGATAGTAGTAGGGATACTGTCACATATGATTTTAGTTTTTTTGCTTTAATTTCATCAGTGTGTGTGCTTCGACTTAACCCCCTGATTTATAGTATGAAAAGAGAGAGATTGTCATTATAGACAAGGATGTGTATGCTGTTACAGTAAAGTCCTTATCAAGATTAAACAGAGAGGAATGGATTTATGCTTCGACAGTTCTGCAGTTGTACACTAAGTTCTGTTTGCTTTTGTTTTTGTTAATGAGGGAATGAGAATAGCCGCTGACAATAAACGTAAGACTCTATCGATGGTCATTGCTAACGTTTATTCACGTTCATTTGTTTATTTATTTTTATTATTAGAGATACTCCGCGACGATTTTTTATTTTCAGTACAAGTAAAAGACAGAGGCCCATCTCAGCTGACTTGTGAGTGAAAACCGCAAGGTATTTCACGGTCACTCTCTCTCTCTCTCTCTCTCTCTCTCTCTCTCTCTCTCTCTCTCTCTCTCTCTCTCTCTCTCTCCTACCTTTCACTCGACGCTGAGCCTGACAGAGGCTCCGTTCAATGCTAAAAGAATGTAGCCGTCTTTGATTTTTTTTGTGTGTTTTTTTTCCAGCGAAGCTAGGCGATGGTTGTGCCTACATTTTATTGCAGTCAATAGATTGTTGCATGCTGTTATTGCATAAATACTGATAAGACATCGGTAGTACCGCCATTTGCATAAATATTTTTGCCACATGTCGCAACTGTTTAGAGCATAAATAGAACTCCCATTGACAAATTGTGGAGCCAGCAAGTTGCCACTTATGCTATATATATATACATTGATTATGACAGCAGGAATTTGAATATTAAAGGAGACTGTGTTAGAATAAGCATCACTATGAAATATAAGTATAGAACTCTGTTCTTACTTCTGAATGCCAGTCTCCACTGTATATATATTGATATTTCTGATTTAGTATATTTATTTTTATTGTTTATTATTCTTATTTTTTTAATCATGATTATTAGTAATGTTATTATGTTGACTGATATTGTTGCTATCTCTCAATGGCCTGTTGCTAATTATTATTTTGAAAGGAAATCAGCAGTAACTTGATGATTTGTATCTTTTATCTGAATTCATACTTGATGTTACTGTAGCCACCGCTAATAAGAATGTTTCTTTAGTGGCTTTTCTCAGCATTTAATGATTGTTCTTTTTGACGTTTATAGTAGAGTAATGCTATGTAGCAGTTGCTAAGTCCTAAGTATCTTGGAATAATAATCTAGTTGTGTAGACACATACCTTCCATTACCACCCTATTCCTAGGCAGCCCCGACCTGCAAGTTCTAAAAGTCTTTAGATTTTGTCCGTCAGACAAGTCCCTAATGCCCATTGAATAGAGATTGCAATCACTTGCAGTTGCAGGGGAGGCAAAGTATAGCCTCGATTACCAACGTATGGCCATTGTTGGTACCCTGAAGTCATAGGGAACCTTTCTTACAACTGTAGTAGTGACATAGGTTCAAACTTTCATCCCGCGATCTACTTCGAAGGTACGTGTGAGAGGACCGTACAGGAAGAGTAACGCTGTGACGTTGCAGGTCTCCTGCGTGGTGGTCTTAGTAAAGATCGGCCGAGGGCGGGACGAGGAAGCCGGGCTGGAAGGATTCGCGGGATGGGGCCCAGTCCTTGTCCTTTTTGCTTTGCCTAACCGAGTAACGGAGATATGGCAACAAACCTGGGCCTGCAGCGAGGACGGCGGGGGAGTGAAAGCGAAAGAATCCCCGAGGGAAACCGGGGAATCGCACCTAGCAAGAATTCATGAGCAAGGGACAGAGAAAACGAAAGTCGTCCTGGACAGAGAAAGTAAAAGTCGTCCTAGACAGAGAAAACGAAAGTCGTCCTGGACAGAGAAAGTAAAAGTCGTCCTAGACAGAGAAAACGAAAGTCGTCCTGGACAGAGAAAGTAAAAGTCGTCCTAGACAGAGAAAGTAAAAGTCGTCCTAGACAGAGAGAACGAAAGTCGTCCTAGACAGAGAAAGTAAAAGTCGTCCTAGACAGAGAAAGTAAAAGTCGTCCTATCCATTGGTCTCTGAATAGTAATATAATATGAAAGTAAAACATGTTTTGTTTCAGGAGTAGTTTTTAAGGCTTAATTTTAAGACAAATCAATGCCCCTAATAATGATAGGAATAGAATTTCTGAAGGTAAGGTCTCTTATAGAAATTACTGTTGATGTTATAGTCTATTGCATTTTACATGTTTATACATGCTAATACTCTACTCAATTGTTTGCTAATGTTCTAAATGAGTCATAATCCTACTGTAATTAACTCAATTTTGTCTTTTAAAGAAACGAGAGAAGTAGATGAATTAATGTTTTGATTTAAACTGACCTTTTGATCTTAATTAATGTTTAATATTAGTTTCACACTGGAATTATGTTGTTTAAATATAAGAATATGTTGTATTTCAGATTTCCAACAAGGAAATAGACCCTGCATGCTCTAGTTGTCTGTAAAAGTACTCTATATATGTTATGTTTGTGTAATTCGCATAGGAATTCTTAGAAAATAGCTTAAATAATTCGGCCCCATTTCTATTGTAAACTAATGTTAGCTAGGATATGTCCAAGAGCTCCCGGAAAATTAGCCCATGCTTCGACTGAAATAAGAGATATTTCAGTTTTGGTTGGGAGGGATGTCGTATGACTTCCGTCATGCTGAAGCCAGTCCGCCATGCTGAAGCCAGAATCTGAAACTTGTAACAGATCTTGAGCGGAAACGGTTGGTCGAGGGCACGGATATTTTATTACAATGTTTGTAGAAAGTGCCAAGGAAATATATGACCGGAACCGTGAGACTTAGGATCTGGCATCGAGAAGGGCAAGAAAGGACAGGAAGTTAGCCATTTCCTAAACCTCAAGAAATATAAACAGGTGTTTCGTACGCAGGTACACGCCCAGGAGAGATGCCCAATAACTCCTCCCCGGAAGTAGGCGGAATTCCACTTTGAACCTGGCGTTGATTAGCTAGGACTAGATCTCACTGATTTCATTGGAGAATTGGATGTTAAGCCACGCCCTGCCCCTGGGGGTATTTCAAGAGCCACCCGGAGCAGAGACAGTTAGTTAGAACTTTGCCAGGGGCACGAATAGATCATAGATTGTGATAGTCATAGGGTGGGGGCATTGGGGCATTGAGGCGTCGGATGTGTTGTACTCTAGAATAAATATAAGTAAAGGATTCACTGCGTGTCCATTCTTACCTTGTAACCACGCTACCTTGTACCCGTCAGGTACTAATAATTATAAGTAAATATACGTAGGAGGAAAAGCCCTACGTCAGTGGTGACGCTCGGTGGGATAATAATAAAATCTCTACGTCAGTGGTGTCATTAGAGGGGATAATCAAAAGCACTACGTCACCATGTTGCGGAGGGAAAACCTCCTCCATTTCTACCACTGTAGCTTACTTACCACTTTAGCAGTGCGGAGGGACATCTGAACTCCGCTCCCACGTTGCAGAGGGAAAACCTCCTTCCGTTCAAACCACTGTAGTTTACTTACCACTGTAGCACTGCGGAGGGACACCTGAACGCCGCTCCCACGTTGCGAAGGGAAAACCTCCTCCGTTCACACTACTGTAGCACTGCGGAGGGACACCAGAACTCCGCTCCCATGTTGCGGAGGGAAAACCTCCTCCATTTCTACCGCTGTAGCTTACTTACCACTATAGCACTGCGGAGGGACACTTAAACTCCGCTCCCACATTGCGGAGGGATAACCTCCTCCGTTCAAACCACTGTATCTTACTTACCACCGTAGCCCTGCAAAGGGACACCTGAACTCCACTCCCTCGTTGCAGAGGGAAAACCTCCTCCATTCAAACCACTGTAGCTTACTTACCACTGAAGAACTGCGGAGGGACACCTGAACTCCACTCCCACGTTACGGAGGGAAAGCCTCCTCCCTTCATGCTACTGTAGCCAACATGTTATGCACCTAGTAACCGACTGCATTTAGAAGAGACTTTGCAAGTACATGAATATGAGCCCTATTAATTTGTCTCAATTCTGCTGTTAAGGTAAATACCTCCTAACTGCATCAACCTTTACAATATACCAATTACGTAATAACCTGACAATTTCCTTACTGCTATTGTACATTACTCAAATCCGGCTAACTACTTGGCTTCATGAGCATTGCTTATACCTTTAATGCTCTTCAATCTGTCCTTCACTCTCCCGCTAGGTGTAAGCACTCCCCCCGTTGCAATAATTAATTTTTAGGTCTACTGAGACCTTCAACACAACTCACAACAATGTTCAATCAGTAATCACTATGTTCACCTTTGTTGAAATATATCATCCTGTAATAACCTGACAATTTCCTTACTGCTATTGTACATTGCTCAAATCCAGCTAATTACTTGGTATCATGAGCCGTTGCTTATACCTTTAACATTACTCAAATCCGGCTAATTACTTGGCTTCATGAGTCGTAGCTTATGCCTTTAATGCTCTTCAATCTGTCCTTCACTCTCCCTCTAGGCGTAAGCACTCCCCCCATTGCAATAATTAATTTTTAGGTCTGCTGAGACCTTCAACACAACTCACAACAATGTTCAATCAGTTATCACTATGTTTCAACCTTTATTATTCACCTTTGTTGCCGCCGGCATACTCTCTACAATGCCGTATTCGTCTGTTCCTCCATACACCAGCTCTCAGTTGATCCTCTGTCTATCACAATTCTTAAATTATGCCTTACCTGGGCTGAGACTCATCTATCTATTAGCCGCTGAAATGTATTATGTGAATATTTTTTTGGGGGGGGTTGAAATTTTGCGTTTCACTCCGTAGACTTTTGCGTCTATTCTCGATCCTCGCTTAGAAGTTCTCTCATATGCTCATCGCCAGTATATCTCGTTCACGGTCACTCACCACTCTGACTCATTTAAGCTGATTACTTCGTCGCCTTAGTTTTTCAACTGTGACGTAGCCTAGTGGTCGTCTCCTCAACATCTGGTCTTTATCATCTCCTTCTAGGCTTTACGCAAACTATTGATGCCTTTAAGGCAGTCAAGTTTATTAGAAGGTGATAAAGGAAAGGGCCATATCGCAGACTCGTCTTTATAGGTACGGTTTGCCTAGAAGCCATAAGACAACAACTATTAATCATTGAATACATTATACAATTTTGCATCACACAAGTGTATTTAGTTAATGTCATCGTCCTTACTTTCTATTTATCATTTTATGCTACATGTTAATTGTTACAGGTTAATGCAGTTAGCCTCTCATAACTTACGTAATTGAGGTCCAGAGTGAATCCTCTGAATATTACGTCTGCTCTCCAATCCAATCAGTCTCTGTCTGCCTCTTCTCTCATAGTGTATTTCAGTGTACCGCTTATGCTTAGTAAGCTAGAACAAGGGCCTGTAGTGTCTATCATGACACTCCGTGGTGCCTCTCTCACTCTCTCTCCGTATATACATATAGATACATATGTTGCTCTCTCTCTCTCTCTCTCTCTCTCTCTCTCTCTCGCTCTCTCTCTCTCTCTCTCTCTCTCTCTCTCTCTCTCTCTCTCTCTCTCTCTCTCTCTCTACCACCATGGGTGGCGATAACATATATATATATATATATATATATATATATATATATATATATATATATATATATATATATATATATATATATATATATATATATATATATATATATATATATATATATATATATATATATATATATATATATATATATATATATATATATATATAATATATATATATATATATATATATATATATATATATATATATATATATATATATATATATATATATATATATATATATATATATATATATATATATATATATATATATATATATATATATATATATATATATATATATATATATATATATATATATATATATATATATATATATATATATATATATATATATATATATATATATATATATATATATTATATATATATATATATATATATATATATATATATATATATATATAAATATATATATATATATATAATATATATATATATATATATATATATATATATATATATATATATATATATATATATAGCGATGCTAGATCTGAATGTTTTGGACTAAGATAGGACTGGTCAGGACAACTCGATGTTTAGTCTTCCTTCAGTTGTTTTTTTTTTTTTTTAATGATTGTGACACAAGGACGGGCCAAAAAGAATGAATCTGCCCTCATGGGGGCCTGTGCACGAAGAAAACATAGAGAGAAACGGAGATGGGGAGTACTGTGACTTGTCAGATGGGAAGGGATAAATAGACATGTGTAGCAAATTTCCAAGAATATTCGGTGTTGATGTAGGCATAGAAAGAGAACCGTAACTGAAGGAAGACTTAAAATCGAACTGAGTTACGATTCTTTTCCTGTGCCTGCATATAGAGCGATTACTCTTACGTATTTCTACGCATATCTCAATATCCCTTCACATCATATGTCACAACACCCCGCATCTCTCTCTCTTTTTACTTTCTTTTTTCTTTTCTTGGTGTCCGGGTCCGATGATATATATATATATATATATATATATATATATATATATATATATATATATATATATGTTCGCTTGGTCCGGTTTTACGTCACTGACTCCCTTTTCTACCAAGGTCTAAGACAGTTGCCTTCTTGCGAATGACTTGTTTTGGCAGATGTAATCGTTACTCTGAGTGCATGCCCTTGCTAACCTCAAAATGTGACGGGGTCCGAACCTTCGACCTGACGCCTCAGAGTCGCGGACGCTACCACTTGAGCAACGGTGACTAAATATATATATATATATATATATATATATATATATATATATATATATATATATATATATATATATATATATTTCTTGTTAATTACCTTGCGGATTGAGGATTACCTCTATGAGATTCCCTCTTATAAAATATTCATATTATCGGAGTTCACTTCTAAACTGTTGTACAACAAGATTGATGTTATCTTTGCATAAAGTTAAAGTTAAAGTTTGCCGGTTTTTCAGTTCCGATATCCATCTGAGATGCTCCTCAGAACGTCAGCCGAGGCAAGCCCTAACCCCCCCCCCCCTTGTGATGCCCATCCACAGCAAGTAACCTTCCCAGTAGACAGCTTAAACTCTCGGTCCTGAGCGGGAACCGATCTGTCGACCTCGCGAATGCGAGGCCAGCGCGTTACCACTGTACTATTGTCAAACACACACACGAGAGAGAGAGAGAGAGAGAGAGAGAGAGAGAGAGAGAGAGAGAGAGAGAGAGAGAGAGAGAGAGAGAGAGAGAGAGAATCATGTTCTTCTTACTACACGAACTTTGTTCATTATTCTCTTTATCTAAGGTTGATGAAATGAGTTTCTCTTACCTTTATTAAAATAAATTCCCCTGACTTCAGCAATTCACCTACTTGGATAAAATCGAAAATACTGTGTGGAAAATTGTCTCTAAAGCAAATTAAATTTTGTTCACTCCTACGTTAAAAAAAAAAGAGCAAGCAAGCTCCTTTCCATCATTTTCATTATTCATTCTCTCTGCGTAATGAGGTATGTTATTAAAAGCCTTCTTCTAAAATAAATGAAAAACGAAGAAATATAGTTTATTAGGATGGCCCATTCCACACCAAGGATTCGGTTATACGTCACGGACTCCCTTTTCTGTTAATGGCTAGGATGTTGCCTTCTCTCGAAGGAGTGTGGTTTTGGCACGATCGTTACCCTGAGTGAATGCCCTTTCTCACTTCACACCGTGGCTGGTCTCGAGCCAACGACCTGACGAATCAAAATCGCGCATGCTACCAACCTGGCCACGGCACGCCAATGAAAATAAATATAGTAGTAGCGTGTTTTACGTCACGGACTCCCTTTTCAACCAAGGGCTAGAACGGTTGCCTTCTTGCAAAGGACTTGTTTTCGTAGATGTAACTGTTACCCTGAGTGCGTGCCCTTGCTAACCTCAGACCGTGATGGGGCGAGAACCCTCGACCTGACGCCTCAGAGCCGTGGACGCTACCGCTTGAGCCACGATGACTACATATAATAAACATAATGAAGGATAAAGTCCACGAAGACTCCTTGAGCACTTTCATGAGACATGTGTTTTCAACCTTAAGACGCTGCATTAGGCCGGGTATACACTTGCAAACAGAACAACGTATCATAATAAGGCCGTGTTACGCGACGAAGATACTCGTAACAAGGTGTGGAAATGTTGAGTCAGTAACCGCACCTCGTCGAGCAGTGTTGCCAGATGTTTGACTTGAAAAGTAGCGGGGTTTCATTCGAAAAGTAGCGGATTGGCAATATTTGTAGCCCAAAATTGAAATCCGTATATTTTGCTTGTGAAAACATATTGAAAAACAAAACGCAATTATATACACATATTTACCAGATACACATATCATATGAGTTAATAACGGGAAATACATCACACTTGTACATATTAAATACACGCTAAAACTCTGTACACATGTATACTATATATATATATATATATATATATATATATATATATATATATATATATATATATATATATATATATATATATATATATATATATATATATATATATATATATATATATATATATATATATATATATATATATATATATATATATATACGCAGTGTTACCAGAATGGGCGATAAGTAGCAGATTAGGTGACTTTTGAAGCTACACTGCTACAAAAATTTGCAATTGGGCGACACGCTACTCTTTGGGCGACTTCTATTTTGCTGTATGCTATAAATACAAAAATTCGCTACTTTTAGCTTCATAATTAAGAAAAAATAAAATTACGTTGAAAGACCAAACTACAAATTTCTAGATAAAGTATATTAGCTACTGATTGTTACTTCAACCTACGTACATTCATTTCTAACGAGTAATGGTTACTTTTTCCTAAACTCAATATGTTCAAAGCTTGTATAAATCTTGACCAGGGCGTGGCTTTGTTTTACTGTCGCGTCGGCCTCAATCTCTCTCGTGTCGTTAAGTTACAGTGGCTGTGTTCCATACATCACCCCTTTCTTATTAAGTTCTTTGTGTTAGTTATATAAATTGCCCTTATCCCATCAACACAATGAGTAAATGGAGTAAATATAATAAAAACTTTCAACATTCATGGCTGTTTGATAAAGAATTCAGAAAATGTATACATGTATACTATATATACGTAGTATGTAGCTACACTCGTAAGACTCTAACAGTAAAATGGGGAAATTCATTTTACGCAAAAAGGTACAATTCATTATTACTCACCTAGTTAAAAAATCAATAGCAGACAAAACTTCGGCGGCATCGTCACCTTCTTGCTCAGATGTGTCTTTCAAATAGATCGAGGAACCATATTTCAGCATTCTGGTAGATGGAGTGAAATTGTAGCAACAAACATTTTTGTCTTCAAATACCATTTTGATTCTGATTATTGACGACAGAAGATTCAGCCCCATTCTGCTTCGGAGCTTCGTTTTCGTAGCCGTTACTCTCGAAAACACTCTTTCAACTGTGGCATTACTAATGGGCAAACTGTACATAGTTAAAGCAAATGTGGACAAGTCTTTAAATAAGCAATCACCAGCTAAATTTTTAATGGTAATTGCTTTGCACCAGAAATCAACTCCATCTGTTGGTATTTCATCGGGAAAAAAATATTCCCATTTGATCGTAAGCAGCAAACGCCACTGATTCTCGATCACACCAATCTGAGATTGATCGCACAATTCTAGAGGCAGAGCAGAAAATGATGGACAGGTATGTGACAGGCAAATTTTAGGACAAAGGTTGTAGATCTTCAGAATAGTCTCCATATTCCCAGGAATGCGCTTGCATAGTTCCTTGCATGCTCTTCTCAAAAATTGATAACAACATTGTAGCACAAAACGTATTTGCTCTGCAGTAATTTTCCCTGAAGCTGAATTCTCGGCTAACAAGTTGGAAAATTCGTATCCTAGATCAGCATTTTCGTAAGAGAGGAAATCTCTCTCATCAATATCGTTGAATATAGCATTAACAGTTACGTGCGAATGTGGCAGAACTCTTCTCAACAGCGAAAGCGCGAAGTTACGCAAATCTTCTAGAACACCACATGCATCAGCGATCTCTTTTTGAAAAAGCAAATTAACCTTCTCAAATTCCGTCAAAATCGGCATCAAGAAAGTTAAGTATAATTTATATGAGGGATCAGAATACATATTAGACAGCTCTCTTGCATAGTATCTATCGCAATGGGAAGAAACCATTTTAAAATGCAATTGCAAAGTATCCCATTGCTTCAGAACTCTCTTCACGCAGTTACTTCTAGCAAGCCACCGTATATGGGATAGAGGTAAAATCTTTAAGGATTCCTCGCCATCATTTATCAGTTTGTATATCTCCATGTAAGAATTGCAGCGCAAGGCAGATCTGTGGAACCAGTTATACGTTTCCCGTAGCAAGTAGTCTATATTGCCAGGCAATTCTTCTGATGCGTGCGAACAAGTTAAATGAAAAAAATTACAAATGCACTTGAGCAGTAAGATATTTGGATTAACCTCTTTCATGCTTGTGTACAGAGAATTTTTTATGCCACAAAAGTTTGATGCACCATCCGTTGCAATGGCAAAGCAGTGTTTAATATCAACACCAACTTCAGACACGAATTTAGTGGTAGCTTCATACAATAACAGGAATTAATCCTAAAAATTGGGAAACAATTCGATTTTCATTGGAACTGTAATATCTAATACACAGGCATAAATGTTTCACACAAGAAATGTCAGTTGATTCGTCAATGATTAGCAAATAAGACTGATCATAAACGTCTTCAATTAGTTCTTGCATCAGGGCAGAAGCTATTACATTTTTAATAATTGCTGAGCATTTAGTTCTATGTATGTTTAGTGTTTTTGTGTCAATTGTCATTGATGCTGAACTTGAAGATGGAACTTCACATTTAAGTAACTCTGTCAGATGATCGACGTTGCGAATAGATGTATGGCAAGCAGTAAAAGCAGCTAATTTGAGTTCAGGAGTTGCAACAGAACCGTTTTTGCGAGCAAATAGTTGTTAATTTCTGCTGTGTAGGTGCACATACACAAGCAACATTTTTTATATGTTTTGCAGTAGATGCGTGCTTATTTAAATCAGTTTTGTGAGCTCTGAGTTGAACTTTGCAAAGTTTACAATAAGCCTTTTCACTATCTCCTTTCACTTCTTCGATCCATTTTCTGAATTCTTTATCAGAGAGCCATGAATGTTGAAAGTTTTTATTATATTTACTTCATTTACTCATTGTGTTGATGGGATAAGGGCAATTAATATAACTAACACAAAGAACTTAATAAGGAAAGGGTGATGTATGGAACATAGCCACTGTAACTTGCAAAATGAGAGAGATTGAGGCTGATGCGACAGTAATACAAAGCCACGCTCTGGTCAAGATTTATACAAGCTTTGAACATATTGAGTTTAGGAAAAAGTAACCATTACTCGTTGGGAATGAATGTACATAGGTTGAAGTAA